>JACCHV010000010.1:3303931-3565965 GCA_018907245.1 Eupristina koningsbergeri | reverse complement strand
TAATTTTATTTAATTGTAATAATTTAATTAAAATGAAAAATCAAATCAAAACCTGTATTCATAACGAACGTATTGCAAATAATATAATGGAAAATGATACAAATAAAAAGTTCATTTCAATAATTCAATAAATAAAATACATTGTTAAATTTAACAGGCGTATAAAAATTAAAAAAAATTAATTTATTATTAAAAGTTGTTAATCATTGTTAATTAAAATTAAAATATAATAAATATGAAAAAAGAATGACAGATTTCTTAATATTTTGATGCTTTAAATATAGAACATTAATTATAATATATGAATTATTTATTTTATTTTTATTTGAAAAAACTTAATAAATACATTTATGTTTAAAAATTTTTTTTCTAACAAATCCTCAATATTTGAAAAATAAATTTTAGATTATATAATAAATAGAGATTATAAAATACTTCTATTATAATATTAATTTATTATTGTATTAGAGATTGAATCACATAATAAACCGGAAAATATTATATTAATATTAAAATACTAGAAAACTTCTTTGGAATAAATATTTTTTATATATTAGTGTAAAATCAATTATTAAATCATAAAAACTATTAATTATGAATTTCAAATAACTAGACTGTATAAATTAATCATTTTTTTTTTATCTAAAATATTTAATTTTAATTTAATTTAAAAATATTAAAATATTTAGTATGTAGAAAAAAATAATTGTTAAAATAAATTATAAAATACAAAATTAATTTCTTAGTTTATTGAATATATACTAAATTATGATTGATACAATATCAATACATATGCTATAACTCATCATTAAATTGTTTGAATTTAAAAAGAAAAAATGAATTAAGTTATAATTACTAAATTTTGGCAAGTTCATTTCACAACTTAAATTAATTTAGAAATAAAATAAATATATATTGTATAATCGTTGATTTTAATTATTTTACACTTCACTCGTAAACTTAGTAATATCTAATAACTTAGCAATATACTTATATTATATTGTTTAAATTAATAATATAAATGTACAATTTTTTTTAAATATTAATATTTTATTTGTACATGTTAGTCACGATGCAGGTACAATTAAATAATTTCCCATTGATGAAATTTATGAAATTCCTTTGTTTATTTGGCTCTGTACAGTTTTACTACAAATGTAATAATATTGACAGTAATAGTACAATTATTATTTGTATTTATTGTAGCAATCACTGCGTAAATGTGGGACAGATAATTTTCGAATAAGTGCATTTCTTTTACATTATTGCAATTTATCACCTGACATTTACCACTCGCCATTTTTTAAATGTAGATTTTTATTAATTTATAAATTTGACGTTAATAAATTTTATACAGTGACATTAAAAAACAATTATTATTTAGAAACATTTTACATGTAAAAGTGTTTAGTAGACAATAATTAGTCAACTGTTTTTAATTAAAAGGCCAGAATGCAAAGACTTGTTTTTATGAAAAAGACAGTATGAAAGCTACTGTAATTTCTTCAGTAAAAAGCATTAAAGACAGTATATTGGAAATTTTCGGTAACATAGATTTTTTTATACGTTTATACGACCACGATTAACATTAATCGATATTTATTGATGCAGATATTCAAGAGCTTAAAATGTAAACCTCTTTTTTTACACCAGTTATTACAAAATTGAATTTTCTTTTTTTTTGTTAAATTTTTTCAAAAATTCCCCTATAAAATACTGTAGAGTAGTTGGCGAGTTATATATCTAACTAAAAGTACTTATAAATTCTAGAATCCTTAAATTAGAATTTCTCGATTCTTTTATATATATAAAGCTTATAAATGTAATATTTATACATAAACATATTACAGAAAAATTATCGATTATCGTTTATATTATATTATAATCTTTCATATAATCAGCGTTTTTGGTAAACGCCATTTTATTTTTTTAAAAGGAAAAATGTACATATGTCGTTGCCAATGAATCACATATTCGCGCGGTATTTTAAGTTCTGTTTATAATAAATTTTGTCATTCTGATATACAAAAAATACAAACATTCATACATATACGCAGAAAATGTAGTTTTTATTTTTATACTTTCATGCAAACACATTCAAAGATCCCAAAATAAGGATCAAGCCAATATATAAATCATTTTTAATGTCCAAAGAACGAATATAAAAGTTGAAACGTGCATGTCTCCATAGGAGAATAACGATCAACTACGTATTTTTTCTAAATTTTGTATTTTCTTATTATGTATACGAGAATGCCTTAACAAAGGCTGCTTTATTTGTCGTATTTTCGAATAACCAAAATCGCACCTTTTTATCTGTGCTATTGGGATAATTCTTTTTTCATCATTATTCTTTTTAATGTTACGTTTAGTATTACTATAATACGTAAGATTATGTATAATCTTAACGATCGATATAATGTATTTATTTAATATAATTTGCTTCCTTTATATAATTTTTATATCAACGTTATCATGTCGTCTTTGATTTTTTTCATTTTCTTACTTTAATTTACTTGTTTCTTTTATATTTCCTTATCTTAATTTAATTTTTGAGCAACATACATCGATGAAAAATAAATTGTAATTGTTTTGATTTCTTCAGCAAAGATTATTAATACATTATAAATCAGAAAATTTTTTTTTTTTGGATTTTATGCACTAAATATTATATTTTTTAGAGTAAGTATTGACACTTACATATTCACTGCATCTTATAATCAATAGAATATTATAGTTTCACTATGCGATTCTTGAAAAACTTTTTCAGTTTTCTTTATAAATAGCAAACATTCCATTAAATATTATCTATGTATAAATTGCAAAATTTTTAATTATTAGAAGACTAAATATTGCGACATTAAAATTTGTAATCATTAAAGTAAAAAAAAAAAGGAACGTAAAACTTATGCCCAAACAAATAATTCAACAAATCTTATTGTTCTCTCATTTGTTTAATTATTGATAAAATTAATTCCATTTTTTTGAAAATCACTTATATTTTTAAATTAGTTAATATTTGTGTTTATAACAAAAATTCTTTCTTTTACTAAGATGCAATTTTTTTAAAATGATGCCTCAACCAAAAAAGATAAGTTTTTACGTATTAATAAAAATTGAGCTTATTGACTCAGTGAAAAAATAAAATTTTATAAAAATTAACATCTTAATAATACATACTTGATTTATTTACTTCTTTTAATATTTTAAAGATAAAGAAGCATATTTATAAGATAAAAAAACTAATAAAATATATATTTAAATATATCAATTTGGGAAAAAATATCAGTTGTTAATCGGTATTTCATGACACGCATTTTTTAAAATAATTATCATGGAAGATTTTTTTCTGAAAGAAAATCAAGAAATAATATACCGGCAGTACTTTGGTTGTTAATTAACATCACCTACCTAGCTACGACACTAAAGCAAAAAATATCAATTGTTCATTCATTCCTTAAGGTCATCAATGTATACATTCGTAATTTCCAATATTTTTTTTACACCTTCAAAAGTTATATTTTGTAAATAAATAAATTATTTATAAAGTACTAGTTCAATGAAAATTACTTATATTATTTTATAAACACTAAAACATTATTTAAACATGGCTAAATTCGTTGAGTTTAAATTTATATTAAGTATTCGGATACACATTAATTGATCTTTGTTAACTTTTATAAATAAATATATTTGTAGATAGAAAAATAGTTCTTTTTTAATGACATTTAATTATAAAATATGCACAGGCAAAACAACAAAATTAACTTTCATTGACTAATTTCATTACAAATATTCCATTTAAAAGTGACTAAATAAATTAATGTTTGGTACAATGTGCATCAAGTTTTTTTTTATTTTTCTAAACAATAGATTTAGTTGTAAAAAATGTCAACGTGCTTATAAATACATATCGACAATCTTTTTAATAAAAAAATTCCATTTACATAACATAAATAACAGAGAAACAAATAGGATTAAAGTCCAAAGTAATGATTTTGCAATAACTTCATTTGAGATTCGTGCGGAAAAACGCATGCAAAAATGAAAGAACAAGATAATTGCAATTTAAAAAAGTAATATTCAGGTTGACCACGGGTTCACAGAATTTTGACTGTGGCAATATTCGTAGAAACGGGTCACGCGATGTTCGTCGCGGTCGGATTCTCTTGTTCACCCCAACCCTCGCTGTCGCATTCACTTTCCGAGGCTGAATCACTGTCACTAAATTCTACAGCAACTCGTCGCGCCAGGATTGATGCTACATCGTTCAATGCATTCACTCGCTCGACTTCCTTCTGCTCAATTTTTTCTACTTTACGCAGCTTTATACCTGCACACGAAAGAGCAATAAATTTAAATAACAACATTTTTTATATTTATTATACACGATATTCTTATTAAAAATAAATGTAATAAATTTGCTTTGAATTTTGATCATCTGTTATATACTACTAGTTTTTGTTTCACGTATTTTAAATTTACTTATGTCAGTATTGGGCACACGATAATTAAAATCAATAATACATAAAATAATAATAATAAAAAAAACATTTTTTCGATATATGAATATTTGTTATAAATTATCACAAGAAAATTGTGTAATCATGAGATTAAAATGTCCTTAGTATTTATCATGTATTAATCGATATTCATATTTTCAACAAGTCAGTGTATAAAAAAGGCAAATCAAACCAACTTTTCCAACTGCATAAATTTACATGATCAAAAACTTAAAAAAAAACAGCTTTATTTTCTGAAGGAAATTATGAATAAAGAATTTTTTTCTACCGTCTCTAATAGCCTTGAGTAGATCGTTCCTTGGATCAACAGCTGCAGGTAAATTCGGATTGTTAGGTTTCCTCAGCTGCCCATCGACGATGCTTTTAAGCGGTTTGAGCTTTGGCGGATTGTTCACGATCATTTTGGCGATGTCGCCGTTGGTCATAGGCATCTGAGGGGCTAGAGGTGGTCCATTGGACATCGGTGGAGGCGGTGGAGGCGGCGGCGGGGGCGGTATGCTGCAAGGTGGTGAAATTGGTCGCGATGGTGTTGGATCTGGAGTTGGTGGGGGCGGTGGCAGATCTTGGGGCACGGAATCTGTCTCCACAGTGCCCATTGCGACCATTTGTCCAAGGTGAATGGCAGCCGCCGTCGGGGTGGACTGGTGATTTGGTAGCGGACTGTTCGAGCGACTTCCGTTTCTGTTTAGTAAATGAGACGGAAGTGTACCTGAAAATGAAAAAGAACAAATTTTTAGGATTACATTAATATAGATATGCATTTCGTTTTTAGTGCTGTGTAATTTTATTTATTGAATAGCATATTATAATTTGTGCGTGAAACTATACTAGGTTTTAATAACGAAAATTAGTTCATTTTATACGAAAAATTTCCATATAATATTATTATATATAAATAAAATATTACCGACTACCGTGTAAGTGAGATTATTTATATCAGTTACTTCAGTACTTCTAAATTGCTTGAAGAAACGAAAGACGTTTTTCGTACTTACTAAATTTTTTTTTGTATATTAATAATGCTGAAGAAGCTCAATTCCAAACGAAGCTTGAAAAAATACTGATTTCTCTTTTTGTTGGTCCTATTTCTCCTTTTAGCCTCACTACAAAAAATTTCTACTCCAGTGCCTCTTACGGTCATATTTCAATATCATATACTTTACACTTCATAATGCCCCGTTGTTTCGAGTTTTCCGAGTATTGAAGTCTATTTTTTTTTCTCTTTATCGATTATACATTTCGAATATTTTTCTCGCTGCCTTATTTATCTATTATTTTTTGTTTGTTTATCAATACACGTCTATGAAGATTTACAGCCCCAATACGGATTTCTCGCTCGTTATGCGATTAATTTTCATTCATTATGTAAATATTTTTTCTCCCAAATATAAAATATTTATCGTCCCCAATGCTATGAATTTAGAGTTGAACATCAGTTATTTGTTTCCAGCAATATTTTTATACTGTATAATTTCAGTCACTAACGATCGACCGTTTTATCGTGATACATAATTAGTTTTAAAATATTTCACTCGCAAGTTATTATATCTCTTACTTTAATTTTTAAATTAAATTTAAGTAAACGGTTACTAAAATTACATTTTTTTTTTAATGCACATTTCTTTCTATTTTATCGTAATATACTTTAAATTTAAAGAAATAGGTTTAAAAAATAAAATAACATTTAAATAAATATGTTTAAGAAAATCTATTCTTTATAATTAAATAAAAAACAAATAATTTAATTCGTGAATCTTAATGTCCATATTTATTCATATTCATCAATTCTAGTATCTATGCGTTTCAATAAATTTATTAAATTTATAATTAATTCATTTATCAACTAATAATTTATTAAATTTTCCTATCTAATAGAACGAAGAGTAAAAAAATTATTTAGCCTTTTAGGCAATAAAACTTAATGTAGCCCCCCCCCCATCCATTACAAATATATATATATATATGTTTAAAAAAACTATATTTTTATACAAAATCTCAATGATACTTTTTTATTATATTTTAATTGTACATGGAATTTCCGCAATTTCATTTACGCGGTATCTTTGAATAAGTAAACACTTTTCTTTAAAAAAATACTATTAAACTGAAAAATGATAATAGTAAAACATATCAGGTATAAACAAAACACTAACCATTCATAGAGGGTGGCGACATGGTTTCTCCAGGAGGTGGCGGAGGTGGTGGTAAGGTATCCCTGCCTGTGCTCATGGATCTACCTCTGGTTGGCGTGTTATTTGCTGAAGCTATCGTCGGTGTCGAATTACTAGATGCGTTACTTGGTGGTGCAGGAGGTGGTTGGGATGGTCGGTTCCTTCCCATTCTGCTCGGCGTCCCGGGAGCTCCAGGGCTTTGATACGTATCACTACCGGATTGTCCCTGTCCTGGAGCATAATGAGATCCATATGCACTATCATCGTAACCTTGAACCTGTTGATGTAAATAAAATAAACATTATTTTTTATGTATTATAAAACAAGTTTATAAAATAATGTATATTTCTAAAGTTTAAATTGTCACAAAATTAAATTCAGCTTACAAAAACCATAACAAATTTGACTCATTCAAACTTATTAAATTAATTAGGTATATCGCTAGCAATCATTTTCAAAATACAAATTCGAAAATTAAAAAGATATTTTAAATTGTTTATTATTATTTTATATATTTTAAATTTTGTGAAGTTGTTTATAATTGTTACGTATAGCAAAATAATTTCAAAAAACAATGCATTACATACGAAGTCTTAGTCGAATACTTTATGATATTTTCAAGTACAAATTTCCAATAATGTCAATTTTCTAACAAAAAAAATTTAGTTTACTTTAGAATTACATTGAAGATGAAATTACATATAATTTTCACATATATAGTCGAAATTTATATTGCTAAGATTAAAAGGAATTTTTTTTTCATGTGTTCATGTCATTAAAACCTTTAATTTAATTATATTACCAATTATTATGTCTATGATTATCAATAACATCTATAGAAAGTTATCCTGGAGTTTTATTTTAAAAATATGTTAAAACTATTGTTATAAAATATATATAAATTTACAATCATCATTTCAACAAGGTATTTAATACTAATTTAAATTGTGCAGTTTAATTGTTACAAGTACAATTCTGTTCAATTGTAATATAATATATAAATGATATGAAAATTTAAACAATTCTTTTGTAAAAGTGATTTCATATCAAAAGTTTTATTAATATTTCATATTATAATCAATTTTTTTGTGATATTATCAGAATGTAACAATACTCTAGAATTTTTATTTATAAATTATCTACATTTGTTAATATTACTTTTAATTGTGCATTGTTTCGCGTATATACGTTGCAGAATAATCAATACAATCAATTTTACATACAAACTTACTTATTATTAGTATTATTATTTTCATACCCTTTATTAGTTTATTTGTGTATATTCCAAATCCTGTTGTTAAACTCGAGAAATTTAATTTTATAGAAATAAAAATAATTGTTATAAATTAGTTATTTGAGTATTAATTTTTCTTTTACTCAATTTTTAATATGTTTTTGATATTTACTTGTTTTTATTCTTAATGAAGAAAAAAGAATATTATTCTGATACCGGAACGTTGATTAATTAATTACTTTGTTGTAAAATTTAATTCTTTTTAAACAACTTTAATTAAAAAAGGATTTTTTCTAAAAAATCCTTCTTTAATTATAATTTTGTTTATTATAAACCATTGTATATTCAAAGTACGCTACATTACGTTAATATTTAGGTATTATTAATGTTATATATTGCAGCGGTAATATACATGACAATATAGCAATTAAAAAGAAACTGCTAAAAAAAGTAAACTTTTGACGTAGAAAATAATAAATATACGTAGTTTAAAGATAGGGTCGAGTGAACTAGGTGTCGTAAATCGTAACCAATTACAGGTGCAGGAACACGTACCTGTCCACCGTAATTGGTCGCCCGGTAATGCTCGGACATCGGCGGACTGTAGAGCTGGTGCTCTTCGGTCGGGTAGCTGCGTCTGAGCTCAATGCTGTTTGGCCTCGGGGGCCGTGGCTCCGTCATCACCATCCCCAGGAGTGCCTCGTCCGGGATAACGTGGGTCGACCTGTACTGGATGCCCTGGGTCGGCATGATATACTCGCCGTGTCCAACAGCAATCTGCCTCTGGCGCTCGCGGGTATTGTGTGGCTGTCTCACGCGTTTCTTGTGCCGACCTCCTCCACTGCCCCCGCCATCGTTCCGAGGCCTGTGAGGCTGTTTCCGGTAGGGAAAACAATTTCACATTAGACAGGTCTTCAATAACAGCTTGATCGGCTCTTTTTACCGATGGAAAATAGTGCAAGCTCAACTCGGAAAACTTTGTGAATGTGTGATATTAAATAAGCGGCCGATGACTGCTCGTACCCACTCTCTCTCTCTCTCTCTCTCTATCTCTATCTATCTATTTATCTTTCTCGATCTCTCTCTCTCTCTATCTATCTATCTCATTATATTCTTTACTCAAATCCTCATTGATTTGGTTCCGTGTTTGTAGTGCATAAAAGAAATCTCTAAACGTGGTTAGTTTCATCAATTTTATTCTAATTTTAAAGCACACGAACTCATTAAAAACACAAATTTATTCGAAACTACGAAAAAGATTAACATTTACCATTTCTGTTAGTAACATTTATTCAAAAGACAAAATTTCAAAAATATTTTAAAAAATCTATTTCCGTTTAACTTTTAACTTAACCTTTTCCTACTTTTATTTTTTTACATAAAATTTATTTATAATTGTGCACACTTTAAAGTCACACAATTCTTCCAAAAAAGTACGACATACGCTCAAATTTTTTATTTGATTTTTTTTAACATTTATTATCAAATATATTTCTATATGGAAGGTAACAGGCAATTATTAGTGTTTGTGAAATAATTTACATTATAAATCCGTATAAAAAATATTTTGAATTAAAAATATTAGTTTAATTTTAACTTATTATTCATATGGTGTAAGCATAATATTTATATTGTAAGTATAATATTTATATCGTTATATTAAATAAAATCTACTTTTAAAAATATTAAATAAGAATTATTTAGTCAACGAAAAATAAACAAGGAAATAGAAAATTATTGTTCTAATTTATAAACAATATTATTACAATAAAAATTTAAATAAAATTCATGATGTTTCTATCAAAAAATTTTAATAAATATTTCCATAATTTGCTAAACAAAATAATTTATAAAAAATTTTGCCAATGTTTATTGAAGTAATTTAATAATCAATACAATGTCAGTAGAGAAATAATGTATCGAGCAGTCATCAGTCAGTTCCATAAGCAGAAAAGTATTTAGAAAATAAAAATAGTCATTTCTCCGTAATTGTACCTCTAATAACCAATTAATTAAGTTAAACATATGTTTTAATTTAGTAAAAAAAATTGTGTAGAAGCATGACTAAATCAATTTTCTCAGTGCAAATTGCTAATAAAGAAGAATAGGTATAAAAATGTGATTGATGATTATATGTTTCCTATCGTGTATATGTCACTAGTGAAAATGAAATGTGAATGAAACTTTACGCTATTTTTGAATTATTTAGGACCGCGTGATAAATATTTATCCATAATGGTGACTAGTAATATTAAGAAGGGAATTTGAAAGAAGAGTGTACAAATATATGTAATAAAATGCAGTAGTAAATGTATTAGCTAATACTATACTAGCAATTTCTAATAATCTGAAAGCGAGCAGCTAAGATATCTTTTTAGCTATGTATGTATTAGCGAAAAAGGAGACAATACTGGTTAATAAGAAAAACCACGCACACACAAGGTGAAGTCGATATTATGAGTGATAAAAAATACGATTAATTTAATTTGTAGAAGAATATTTTTTTTAGATGATGGGTCGTAAAAAACTACAAAGATCCAAACCATGGACTTGCCTCTCTGAACGGTTCGGCATATTCGGACTCGGTCTATAACCAAGGGGAGAGTTTATGTTGTTAACATGTTATTTTATTATAATTCTATTTTACAGTATTAATATTTAGAATCTGTTGTGTAAAACAATAGTTTTTAAATACCTCAGATTTTTTTTGTTTTATAGTCAAATAATTTATTAAAAACAGAAAAATATTTAATTTTAATAATTGAAAAAGCGTAAAAAAATTATTCGTCCTAAGGTATAAAAAAATAAATTTTGAAAAATATATAAACATATTCAATGATATTACCTTCTTTCCTCTATCATGTAATTTCTTTTCCGTATCCTTGAGCATCTCCTGACTCCATAAATCGAAAAAGTAATTGGGATCCGTATAAAACTTTAAGCCATCTTTTCCATCGTCTCTGCAAATAAAAAATTTAAGATGATCAAAATTAAAAAGAGGAGACATTTTTATTGATATAATAAAAAATGTAATATACGTTATCATAATTCTCTACTGTGAGTAAAAACAAAAGAAAAATCTATCTATTATTTTTTAAAATATTACAAATATTATATTATGTATTAGAAAATATTATAACAAAAGAGCCATAAATTTATTTTGTTGTAATAATATTGCATTCTTAATAATGGCCAAAGAAGCACAAGATCTACAAAAAGATTTAAAATAAAATTTAAGATTAAAAAACACAAATAATATCCAAATATAAAAACTAATATTAATAATAAAATAAGTATATTTATAAAAAATGTTATCTTTTATAAACGTTAATACATTTTATAATGTGTTGAAGACAACTGATAACAATTATTACAATTAAATAGTATCAGTAAATACGCCAACCAATCAAGATTGTACACTATATTTGAAAAATTTATGACATTGTATAAAAATAATCTAAATGTACAAAATTAATTTAATACTTATTAATTTTTTTTTTATAATTATAATTTAAAATAGAGTATGAACCTTAATATTTTACATATTAATTAAATTGAAAATGTAAAATAACGTAAAAACTTTCCCATCTAGTATTTTAAAAATATTAATACAATTGTTTTTAAAACACAAAGTATGATTGCATAAATAAACAAAAAAAAAAAAAATTAATATATTAAAAAGCAATATACAACAAAATAATTGTCTAGGATAAATGGTGATGCGGACCGTATCAACATTTTATTTAAACAATAAAAATGCGGCACCTGTAAACGTTGAGTTTGTCGAGCGGAGGCGGAGAATCACACAAATGATAAGTCTCCATCATAGCGGTAGGCATTGTATCCCTAGAAACGACCTGCTGATCGAAGATCACGGAACTTTTAAAAGCTTTTCTCATGTGAATGTCTTGAAGTGAGACTGAAACAAGTAAACAACAATGATTTAGTAAAAATACATGATCAATTTGTGGAAATTTAATTTCTAATTATAAAAATTATCTCGAAGAAAAACTTTTTAACTTATAAATTATGAATTGACATTCTTTAAAAGAAATATTTGCGTAATTTTCTGTTAAAATGAAATTTTAAACAAAATAATAACATTCACAATGTGAGTATAACAAAATGATGTTTAAATAATAATGATACAGATAAAAAATAACTTTAATGGTAATTCAATATTGCATAACTTTTACAGTATAAATATTCATTAAAAATATATCTAATAGCTGTCAATACTTTATTTCACTACCAACTCTAGTATCAGCAGATATATATGTAACTGATAATAACTTTTATACTGACATACAAATGCATCATACATATAATGTTTTGCGGAAAAAACTAATTACCATTTACAATTATTTATTATTTAGCTGTTTTAGTAAAAATCAAAATACAAAACGACTACTTTCTTACCTTCTTCAACGTTGCTATCGAGTTGTATGACTTTAACCGCGAGCCTGTCTATTCTCGCCTGGAGCGAGTTGGCGCGATCGCTGAGACCGTGGGCTTCCTTGGCGAGCTCGCCAAAAAGGTCCTCGGCGTGCCTCGAGAGGCTCGAGAGCTGCCTGATGGTATTGGCGAGGGTGCCGTTGGTCACGGCCTCGAGCTCTGAGGGTAGGGGAAAGTCCTCGGGTATGGTGCCTCTGGCTACGTGCACGGGCTCGACGACCCGTTTTGGCAGAGGCATGGCTGCGCCGGCGACCCCCGGAGGATCCTCTAGGGCCGGGCTCTAGCTCCTTCGCCTCCTCTCACTCCGACAACTCACCGTCCTCGTGACACCTGAAAATCAATAAAAAGTTACTCAGTCTTCATTTGGTCTCTTTTCTATTGAATGTAGATTGTTTGGAAATGTATGTGCATCTTATTATGGGTTATGGTCAAATGACTCCGAGGAATAAATTATGTCATTAAAGTTGATATTCTTTGTTCCATAATACCAGTAATTTAGCTCACTTTAAATTATTGACAATTTTGATTTGAAAGTATTTTGATAAATACGAGTGTATTTATATCTTTTACCCGAAGGATCTTAGTTACTAATTCCATGTTTTAAACTAAAGTGCTTAAATTTATAAAAAATAAAGTAATAATAAATGTTACATAAATTATAACTGTTTAAGATATTTATTTTGTTTAAAATAATAAAGTAAGATTTAAATGGTGACAATTTGTATGGATACACATAAATTTTATTCTCATAACCGTCACTTTATTCTAGAAAGTAATAATTTATGAAAATCATAATTCATTACTTTAAGTTTGTGTTACATTATATAATTTACATATTAAAATTTTACACAAATTTTTTCTTTCGATGCTTAAAGTTTATAAATATTAAACACATAAAATAATACAAGATCCTATTTTTTTCCATGTATAATTTTGTAAATGAAGAAAATAAACGATAAAACGGATAATGAAAAAAATTAATGATATATACGGTTTCTTCAGCAATTATAAATTGATACGATGTATACTAGAATAAAAATTTCATCTCTAAAATTTCATAGGAGATAGAAGAAAATAAGATAAATATCTATGTAATTAATTAGATTAACACGTTGTGAACATAAATTATAGTTTAAATTTAATGTGATTTATATTGTGTTTTTTAAAAAGTATAAAATATTAATTTTTTTTTCCTTTTTTGTTAAAAACACTCCTATTATATTATACTAACTATGTACGGGCGGTAAAGTAATTAACGTTTATATTCTCTCATATATTTTATGTTATAATTATATATTAATATTATATATTTGTCATAAGTTTCTTAAATAAAGTAAAAAAGTTAAATATAATTATAGAGAATAATTATCACATAATAAAATTTACGCGCATAAAAATCATAGAAAGACAAAAGGTACATTTTTGATTTCATAAATGATAAGGGACTTGGGAATTTTGAATTAATTAAATTTTCACTTACTTACGAGGGGATAAAATTAATTTCCGTTCATAAGAAAACTTTTGCAAAGCTGTTAATGCCGTAATATCAAATTTTACGAAGACTAAAAATATTGTTAAACGAGGTCCTAACTATTAAGTTAAATAAGGAGTATAAAAACCGAGCGCAGTAAAGTATTTTATTCAGCACGTGAGCGATAGGGAGGACCGACCGACGGCGTGAGCGGAATCAAGAATCTCATCCATCGTTCTCAATGTCCGTTGTGGTTATTAAAAACTTCCAGCAGACTAATTTGCGGCCTAGCCTGCCTCTCGGATACCCAAGAGCATTATATCGCCCTTAACTAGATGAATTCCAGAGCTCCGCAGCAGCTCTTCCTGTCCCTCTTCCTCCCGTCGTCCGTCCCCTACCCCCGGACACGCAACTCCCATCGACTGTTGTTCAGCCCCCGGGACGATGAGTCAGTGGTGCGAGGGCGAAACCGACTACCACGGGGGGACACGTAGGGGCGACCGGCTCTCTTACCTAGGCCTCGTTGCCGGCTCGTATCGCTTGTGCAAACGTCATCGTCGTCGGCGTCGTCATCGCCGAGTCCTACGAGCGAGGAACTGCAGTGCTCGCTCCCACGCGAATGCCGCGGAAGGCGGAGCTCGCGTGTTCGTGCGCGTGCGTTGGCCTTGGATAGCGACGGCGGTGTTCGCTATTTTTATTTCTCATCGCGCAACCGCTGAGGTTAGCGTGACCGTCGTCACGACTCCTGGACAAACCAAGTCAGTGAGCCTGTACACTCTATACCCGCTACCTGAGATAAATTAATTCGCATCGCGTATTCACTGACTTGCGTGGTTGAATTATCTTAGTAGCGAGAAAAAATCGGGGATCTTAATATCGATAGCTTGTGAAAATTGATTGATCCATGTTGCGATGTATAATTGATAAGGAATACATCTACTGTAGCGCAAAATGAATGAAAATTTTTTCCCGATTTTTCTCGACATGACAACGTAATGTTTAATTTTAAATGCATCAATTTGAAATTGATTGAGTCAAAAATGATTAAATCCAGATTGAAACAATTGAAAATTCATAATTAAAGATTGACGCAATAAATTAATACGAGCGATGATAATTTCTGTAAAAATATCTATTATTCATAATTGAAGATTATTATTAACATAATTATTCCATAAATGTTACACTGAATATACGATATTGCCTGAATATTTACAATAAATTTCGATTTTTATTTTTTCGGTTTTTTTAAAATTAAAGAGAAAAAAATAACTGGAACACGTTATTATATAATTTACATACTACTTCATAAAGTATTATTACAATTTCTCATGACTGATTCATGAAACGAATAATTATCTAAGTTAACCTATTATTAAAATAAAAGTTATTATAAATTAATATTGACGACAAAAAATAATTTTATAATAAATAGTCTGTAAAAAAATATTATTTTTGTGTGTAATATGAAAATTAATTATTAATTTGAGCACAATAGTTTATTTCAAATTAATTTTTTGTATAACTAAATGTTGAGTGAAATAAATCACGTACAAAGTAACAAGGGTTAAATTGAAGTTGATAGACGATACATCAGTTCATTATTAAAGACAATGAAGATGCAAGAGACTGATCGGTTATTTCATAATTTCAATTCAATTGATGATTTTATCAACGCGTATTCTAAAAAATTGACATATTTTTTAGAAGACCTATAACATACATAAATTAATAAAGAAATTAAAATAATTAATAATATTAATATTATTTTTAATCCTACTAAATTATTTAATCATAGTGAACAATTCGTAATTATTGAAGTAATACAATAATAGTAAAATGATATTAAAAATTAACATTTTGCGAATGAGTTATCATTTTATTTTTACTTTAAATTATGATTAATATTATAAGGCAACAATCCTCATTTTAACACAATAATAAAAACAAAAAATTTATTAAAATCACATCTCCGCGAGAATTGTTTATTAACAAAAATTCGTTTAGCCATTATTATTGTACTTTAAATTTTTAACATTATTAAATAGGTATAATAATTTCATCTGAATTTTTAACAATTGAATACGTATATTCAAATCCAATATAAATAAATCAAAGGGAGAACAAGAAGACCTAAAACTTTTTCAAGATTTAATTTTATGTTTCGATGGGTTCAAGACTACAATGGTAACTTTATAGACATAAATGTCTCACGTCCATATGTTTGCAAGAAGGCGATAACATTGTTTTTCAACTGAACTCTTCATAAATTAGATGAAATTGACAAACCGGTCGACCTAAAAGTGGGCGATCGAGCTCGGGAGCCTCGTTTTAACTGGGAGAATGTCTTGTTAGCACTGCTGTACTCTTGTAAAAATAAGTAGTAAATCGGTTGGTGACTTTGTCAAACCCACGACGATGCTAGCGATTTTGGGTGCCCACATGTTCCCCCTATACATGTGTAATTTTTTACCAATTTTAATTGGCCCCGCCTTAAAAATTCTTCAATAAAGAGATCATGAATAGAAGTGAGCTCTAGAAAAGAAAATTCATTCGAGTGCACGTTACTAAAATAGATAAATTCTACTCTACTTTCATGATTAGTAGTTAGATGGACAGAAACTAGGGCTCGTATCAACTTTGAAAATTAATTATGGTAATAAAATAATTTAGATTGTTAATAAAGAAGACAATACAATAAATGTAAATGTAAATACGGGCCTTGGACACCAAAGATTTCATTCAAGTGTCGTAAAAATTCAATGATGCGATATCAATACATTACTTTTAATGATATCCTCGTTTGAATTCAATCCCATGTCTTGAATTAATTAAGCAATTTCATTGTGTTAAAATATATATTAAAATTAAAGTATAGATGCGTTAAAGACACTTTTAAGGCTACATTCGAAATCGCTATTTGAGTTAGTAGAAAATAAAGAGAAAAGAAAAATCAATGGTTTTTTAAATATGAATTTTATATTCAACTTTACAATTTCTGATGAACTTATTTTACATAAATAAAAAAAATAAAAATAAACGTAAAAAGTGATAGCACGATAGCTATAAAAACAAATTCCCTAACTCAACTATAAAATACAGACCTTCGGGTCTTATTTTTTGCCAATAGAAATAAAAACCTTTGGCATCACATTTTTTATCATTATTATAAAAAATTTTCATCGCTCACATGCCGCGCACATACAAAATTTTTTTTTACGCTCTCCTGCGCAATTCGTCCAAGTTTCTCGAGAGCAAGTTAGGCCATGGTTTTTGTCTACGCAATTATTTATTTGCATATAGGTCGGTGGGAGGGGAAGGGGGAAGGGGAGGAGGCTCATGTCTGTAGACACGGTTATCTGCGACTCTTAATCATAGCTTCCGAACGGGCACACAAGCACTCACGCGCACACACACACACACACATGTGCGCCACTGCGCTTCGCACATTCAATGTAAGCGAGTACGTATTGTAATTACGAATCTTCATTTTTTTTTTGTTTTTTTTTCATACCGACACGCCACGCCAAATTCTTCTTTATCTTCTTTCTGTCGGCGTTCGTGCTGTGACTCTATGCATTAGTGGCTTCGCATTCTTGCTTTTATGAAGATTCAAATCAACGGTTCGGGATGTTAAACCCGCTGTACACAACAATCGATGCAAATTCCAGAATATACGCAACGTATAATATTGTACTTTGTGCTAGTCGTTGTGGCGTTGACGGAGCTCAAAGCTCAAACTTATTTAGAACTCGTAGAACATAAATTAATTGCGAAACTCCGAATGGAGATCTTTTTCCACGAACTTAAGCGGAACAAAAGTGTTAAAACTGTACCGTATGTTATAATTTTTAAATAATGTAAAGTGCGACGAACTCGGATGTGTTTTCATAAATGTACGTTTTCCTGGTGTAAAACAATAATTATATTTTTAACTCAGTAATATTGAATGACAAAGAAGCATCGAAATATATATGCTACAGTTATTAGATATTTATTCAAATTAATTACAAATTCTTTAACGAATGTACAACATACATTCTTTCAATGAAATAGTTTTTTAATTAAAAATCAAGAATGAAAAATTTAATTTAAACAAATACTGTTATGAAACTTAATTTATTTGCAAAACATTGCAGTTACTCGTACGCCAAATACTTAAAATTATATTATTGGTGTAACTTTACTGCCATTGTCACAGCAATGATATCAGTTAATGTCAATTAATGTATCTATAAATCCGGAAGTCACTTAAAAATCATTCCACTGATTTAACACTTTCGTATTTTGTACACTCAGTTTTAAAAAAACAATTAATTATTTTCATAATTCGGCTAGAGGTAATAATTTTTTTTATTAATTATAATATAATCAATTTGTGTGATTCGTATTATCCATATCCTGTTTTTTTATTTTATCAAATAGTTTAATCATTTAAAATTTAATTAAATAGTTTTAAGATATTCATCTATTTACAGAATTTTATCCAATAACTACGCATTTAAAATTTAATTAACATCTAATGTAATAGTAATAATCAAATGAAACGAATGTTTTCATAGTTTTTTAACATTGGTTACATAAAAGAATATTCTAACACTGATACAACTTTTTTTAGCAAAGACAAGTAGCATTTTTTTATAAAAAATACATTTATTATAAATTTAAATTTCTATTAATTAGAAGATTTTAAATAATTATTTTAAAAAATGCATTTTTAATCACGAATTTTCAAATATTTGTTCACATCAAGTGTAAATCGTGATATATGCTTTTATTAATTTAATTTATATGTATATCTAATATTGTGAATAAATCGACAAGGCCATTTACTTGTTATTATTTAAATTGATGATGACATCTAGTACAATATTCTTATATAAACTTGATTACTATTCTCTTACAATTCTAAATAAAATAAATAAAAAAAATTAATTTTTCAAAATTTTAATTAAATTGAATTGAAATTTAAAACTTTAATTCTATGAATTTATAAAAATTTACATTAATGTATAATTTAAATCTTGCAATTTCATATTTTTTAAAATGTTTTTGAAATAAAAATGTGTATTTAAGCTTAAAATAATTCCTTTTTCGTATTTATTTAATTAACTTCAATAAATCAAATCATAAGTATAAAAAATAGTAAAGAAATTGAGATATCCTTTGAAATAAATAATTTATATTTTTAGGCCTCGTGAATTTAAAGTAAAATTCATTAAAAATTGAAATTTTGTTTTACTTTATATTGCAATTGAAATTTTCGAGCTAGCCAGGTAATTTTAATTACAGAAATTGTTTGCATTGACCTTGTCAAACTCAATAGTTTACAGAGGAACAACTGATTGTTGTGTACAGCTCGAACAGCCCGAAATTCAGATCCGAGATGTTTGCTTCACTGGATGTATCAATGATCAAAGGTAAACCCGGCCTCACTAACGAATTTTGGTACAATGTTGTCATTCAGTAAAGGTAAAAAACAGTTACACCTTTTACATGCAGGGATAAGAGGTTCTAAATATAACCCATCTTGCGTAAAATAAATTGAAAAGATGAAAAATCCTTAACATAGAACACAGATAAATGAGTGTACACGTATCACTAGCGAGAACACCGTTGGCTTCCGTAAATAGCAGGAAAAACACTCGAGGTCAAGTGGTTGGCGACGTTGGCAATGATGCAACATTAGTTTTATTTCTTTTACTCTTCTTCTTTCTCCAGTCTCTGGAGATATTTTCTCTCTGCGCAAATGTCAACTTTTCTTCTCTCTATCTCCGCTTCTATGTTTTCCAACTGCAAATATCTCAACAAATTCATTCTCACGTTTATATTGTAAAAATATTTTTTGTTTAATTTGCTTGCAATAGTTTTTTGTCATTGCAATTTTATTAAACTTGGATGTCGATTTCAGAAAATCAATACTTATTTATTAAAATGCACTTCTTTATTGATTTAAAATTGTTTTCTCCGCGTGTACAAGTTATGTTGCGTCGCAGACTTTCATCAAACAGCACTTAAAGATGCGATGTTGTCACTTTTCCATACCGGTTTTATGAATTTACAGTTAAGAATATGGATACATTACATTTATTTAAAATAATATTAAAAAAAGTATTCAATCAATATTCGCATAAAAAAAATCAATTAATAAAAAAATAAATAAAAAAAATTGGTAAAACAAATGCATCAAATTGAAATAGAATAAATATCGGTTACAATTGATGATAAAATATATAAAGTATGTAACAATTGTTAACAATAAAACAACTGGGTAATTTTCAAATTTCACTAATCAGCGTCTTTATATTTAGCATTGCAGTAGTCATGAATTTGAAAGTATTTTTCACACGTGTGGGCTTATTCTCGGATAAACTTATTGACTCTTTGGACCGTTTGGCGTTTATGAGGTTCTTGCTCGTATTCTAAACTTAATATTATTTCTTGTAAAATATAAATTTAGATTGATGGAACTAAATATACAAGTTAGAATGAAAAAGACTTCAAATTTTATTAAAATTTATATGACCTTATTATTCTTTAATAAATTCAGTTGCAATAAAATTTTTACGATAAAATATGCAAAAACAACAATTAAAAATAGATTGCTTTTTGAATTAATATATGTATATATATATAGTATCACGTCTTTTATACTTTTAAATAATTATTGTACAAGTCATTGGGCATATTTCAATCTCATATTTGAAAACTTGAATTTATCTCTGAAGATGTTTGCATAGATAATGCCCCACTTCCAAAAATATACTTCAAATATACATACGTAAAGAATCTTGTGTTTACCTTGAACCAACCACTCTAACAAACTATATATAATCAAGCATCGATCACGCATCCATTCGCTTTTTCGCCTCGAAAATTAGCAAAGAAAAAAAAATTCGCGTTTAAAAGAAGGAAAAGATACATCTAATTGAGATGATTCTGATGCATCTCAACTTCGAAGGGATTACACTCAGTGCCTCTAAAGTGTCTCATCGCTTTTTACTATGATATCTACGAGAATTCGAACATGAAACTTTGATATCCTTCATGGTACTTGAGTTATTATACATGAGGCGTGAAGAAAAGATGACTGCAATGTCTCAAGTGCATACTATTATCCACCCCTAGTTGTGAAGCTTACTTCATTACACTACCTGTCTTCTCTTTCTCTCTCTCTCTCTCTCTCTCTCTCTCTCTCTGCCTTTATATATCAGGTACGTAGAAGGTATAAAAAACACATTTTCAGGTAGACCCTTCATAATTCTGTCAGTCCTATTAATCTGATAACAACAGTCTATCTATGCATTATTTTATTATAACATGAAACTCTAATGAATTTCTCATCGATTGACGTGCAACTGTGAGTACTTGCAGATAAATTTGAGATCTTTTTAACATTCTCATAAATTTATATTGATTTTATGGCTTTTTTACGCACGTATTTCATTTGCTACTTTTAACTTTGGCTTTCCAATACAAAATTATTTGATATATTAAAATAATAATTTAAAATACGAATTAATACTTTTAAAGACTTTGCCTTTTGTATAATAATTGCAAATATTTATTTAAAACTTCATGGTTATTATTTCATAAAGTAATAAATTGTTTGGTAATAAAAATTTTTAAATTAAAGATCATGTGTATGTATCTCCTGGAAGTAGGCTTGGCCACGATAAAAATTCCATTTAATTTTTATTTACTTTTTTTGTATTATACTTAATTAATAAATAACATTTATAATATTATTACAAAAATATAAAACAAAAGATATGTATTAAATAATGATTTAAATTTAAATTTAATCCGTATAATATTAATAATTTTAGAATTTAAAAAAATCCAAAAATTCTTATGTTGCTTAGTAACACTTTTTTAAACAAATGATTCAAATAAACCTATCTGCCCATTATTCTTAAAAACTTTTGTTCATTGATTTTAACTTCTTTTCTTTTCAGAAATAAAATATTATCAGCAGTTTTTACCTCGAGAAATATTCTTTTTGAAATATCATTCCTGTCTGAAGCACTAATGCAGGCCCTTTATATTTGCTTTATTTATCCACCCATTATAAACTTATTATTTATGATTTGAATTCTGGAACTAATTTATTTTTTCATCTCTTTGATACACATTACTATATAATCCACGTTAACATCACGATAGAATGAATCTTGTTAAAAAAAAGTTAACAACAAAAATAATCATTCACTAATTATGAAGTTTACTCGTTATTTTTAACAATAATTTTACCTATTACATGCTTAAAAGTCATTTTCACATTCACAGCATTCATGCAGCTTAGGTAATACAAGCAATAAAAGTGAATGTCTGGTTATGCATTGTTTACACCAGGAGCAGAATCTTAAAAGCCAATATTGTTTTCAAATTGTGAAATATTCGAGATAAATAGAAAAATTTGTTTACTTTAAATAATAGTTGGTCATCAACCACCTAATACTATGCTTTTATTCACAAAGGAGCAATTTTTTAAAATGGAGAGTTTCAAAACAAGGTAAAAGAAGAAATAATACAAACTCGTGACCACAAATATTGTGCACAAGATACACGAATCTTTTCCTCAAATCATCATGAAAACTACGAGCCTTCTGTGTGTGTGTGTGTGCAGAGGTGAAAGCACAATTGAAGCTGTAATGTTTCGTTCGTTTCGGAGCTTCAGAAGAGGCCCAGAGCCAATGCGGAAATGATCTTGGCGTACAAATCGACGAACAAAGAGGCACATTAACGTCACGCGTGCAACACGATACATCTTTAAAAAGAAAGGTCGGCAGGTTCCACGACAGGTGCAAAGGAGACGCGTGCGAGCGTGCGTGCATGTGTATTGTGCGTGCATGTGTGTCCGTGTGTGTGTGTGGAAACTGCACTCCTGCCGGATTAAACAAGCTGAAAGGAGGTGACACATAACAAGACAGGTTTCGAGTTGGTGTGAGTGCGGCAACAGCTCACACCGCGTCTGGTCTGCCTGCCTCCAACATTATTAATCGAAAGAAGTGTTATCGGTTATCGCAGATCCAAGTACATGTGAAATCTTCTCTTTATTGTCAAGTAATCCGTCCTCCCAGTTTCTAATTAAAGATCCGTTTGACCTAAATTACGATGTCCCTTTTTTTCCATGAATAATATCTCTAAAATTGGTTCTGCGCCCCGTTAAGGAAGATAAACTAGGGAAAAAGTCTGAATCATGTACTATTGACAACTGGTTTTTCAATTTTCCTTAACACCATAAAATGTTGCACAGTCAGGTCAATGTTCTATGACGTTATTAACACATTTTTTAGTTTTATATTAAGCAATAATATAAAACCAATTTATATATTCAAATCATAATATTGTTCTCTCGGGTAATTTTATTAAATAAAGATACTCTGCGATCATATTATGAATTAAAGAATAGGAAACTTTAGATACTTTAATTCGCTTGGTTGATCCATTAAACTCACTTGTTTCAATTGCACATATCAATGAAGCAATGGATCAAACACAAATAAATGAAAGAATTGCAAATTTGTAAGTAATAGTTATATTAAATAAGTTACGTGTAATAATTGAATCTTTTCAATTACGTTTTATATGTAAAAAAAGTTTTTGAAGAAAATTTATCTGAATAATATTAAAAAGTAATCATTTTTAATTTAATTTTGTGATATATGTGTTTTATTAAAAATATTTATAATTTAACATTCTTTCTAAAATTTTCTTATATTTTTAAAAACTAAAATATAAATTTTAATTTCTTTTTAAATATAAAGTATAATTAATTTGTATTTGTACATATAATACTATTGTAATTACTAACCAAAATTAATAATAAAATGAATAAAACAGATGAAAATGATAATTTATATTTTTTAAATATTAAAAAATATAATTTTGAATCAAAATCTACATGAATAAATTTTTTTTTTAATATCAAGCTTCTTATACAATAAATGTATACATAAAGATATTAACGTAAAACAAATATATAAATAAGAATAATAAACGTGTACAGTGAAATAAAAAAACTTTTAATTTTCTCACATAACAATAAATTTATAAAATGTAACTTTATTATTCTTTTTTTATACAGATGGGCACATAAAGAAACCGTGGCTTTAATGACGACCTTTTATTGATCAGTCGTAGTGCCAACTATTGGGGTGGAACATGTTCCTGCCACCGTAATTACTATTGTTATCTCTCTCTTTCTTTTTTCCTTACCCTTACGCTCTATCTTTAATGACACGTAAAAAAAAAGTGCGAAACTTGAAATGAAAATTAGCAGTGCCTCAAGCATAATTAATATCTTTAGATGCACATCAAATTATGATACACTTAGTTAATAAATTTCTTATAGTAAAAGTTATTTTCACAAGAAAGTTACTTCAATGTAACCATTCAATTTAAACATTTTCGAAAATAATTTAGATTATAAAGAATCAGTTGACAGCAAATATTAGGCCAAGACAATAGGTAATAATAATAGATCATAATAAATCTCAAAAAATAATAATTAGATCAATGATAAATAAATTAATAAATGAAAAATATATTCTTTGTGGTTCTATTTTTTTTTTACATCAGGATATTAAAACAAATTTGATGTACTTTTAAAACAAAATTATATTTTTATGACGCAATTTTGTTGTGAATATAAAGTTTGAAACACTGCAACGAAATGCAACGAAAGTGTACTTTTTTAAACAAATTATTTAAACGATGAAACTTATCCGTTTGAAATTGAATGCACGTAATGGATAAGTGATTAAAATTAATTACACCGAGCAATTTGAAGCTCATAAAGAGCTGAAGCTAAAAATCTTAACCTAACCTACATGTATATTAGCATTTCCATTATCGTCAAACATCATGCAGCGTCAAATTATATTTTAACGATCCTTTCATCTTTAGTAACAATTCCCCTTGGAAGGGATATGAAAAACGAAGAAGAAGAAGAAGAAGAAGAAGAAATCAGCGATATAGAAGCCTTCATCCTTGGGTTGTTCTCAAAAGAATATATAAAGCAAGCCAGAAGGGTCGGTAGCCAGGATGAGTTCATTGAGCAGTTCGGTCACGCTCGAGTTGCCCCAGTAAGGTGTCGTCCCCCGCTTCCGGAGTAAACCGTGGGCTGGTGCTGATACAGTGCTAGCGGTTTCAGGAGCGAATGCCACTAGGGTATACTCAGCCCTATAAATAAAATTTACACCTACTTTCGATCCACGTTTTCCTTTTTTTAAGAATCCACCTGGTCATACTTGCACATGCCTGCATTTTTATAGCTATAAATTAAATTTTACATTCGATATAAACTTTTTCAAAAGAAAATTCCTTCCGGTATTTCATTACAATTTGCGTGTATTGTAATTTGTAGTTTTATTGTGCATAAAATATTAAAAATGTTAAAATTTCTCTTATTTTAAACCCCTCGAGAAATTTAAATATCAAGAGACTATGGTTACGTATGCAAGACAGATATTAATATGTATATATATATATATATAAATTCTACAATTGTAAGCATTATTTAAAGCAACTTTTTTAAGTTTAAATTATGCGCAATTTAGGTCGACAAATTCGTATTTTGTTTCTGCTCTACTACGTTTTACAATTACCATCTTGCATTGAATCGTTATAGAGACATTAACAAAAATTACGATGTAATTTAAATAATAGCGTTTAATGAAATCATACTTTGAGGTGCACTTTTTTGTATAAATGTTTGCATTTGTAAAATTATTTAATTGCTGCAACGCCTGTAGTATTTCAGATACCTTTTTACTTCGAAACACAAGGTTTTTGTACTTTCCCTTACAAAAAAAAAATTGAAAAGAAGTAGTGATCCCTACTACTACAACGACGGTGTACTCGCAACACTGTGAGATGCATTAGACAAAATTAAAAACACTCTGCATTCGTCATGCTGCATGAGGAAACATTGACCTCATAAATAGAACACCACTTCTTTCGTTTTAAAGTTATAAAGTGTGATGATTTGTATGGTATGAAAAAATTATAGGATTAAAATATTATTTATGTATCTACAAAAAATAATAAATTGATAATATTATTATAAATAGATAAATTTATAAAAATCAAATAATGCATAATTAATAATAATATTCAATATTGAACAATGGATAATTCTTGTGTTTACTCTCATCGAACAGAGTAATCAATAATTAATGTATTAATTAAAATGAAAATCAGTCAATAACCCAATAAATTTATGTATTCAACAGTTTATAATTTGTCAATTTTAGAATATTGATTATTTATCATAATTTAAATGTTTTTAATACACATGTTTCTTTTATAAATAATTTTTATTATAGATTTTTTCATACCAGATTGTGAAATAAAAAAATAATAATCATAAAAAATGTATAAAACTCATTGTAATCAAAGATTAATGCCATTGCTTCAATTTTAAAATGATTGAAACTCTCACTGACAACACTCACTATAAATTGACTATTTTACGTATTTTAAAAGTTGATTGATTATTCATCTACAGTAGAAACTTTTTGCTATGAGATTTTTACTTAGTCGAATTGGAGAGGAAATTGAAGAGCAGAATATACACACCCAGTAAGTGTATATATAGTAACGACGTCAATGTATATACTACTGATTTGTGATCCCCGTTTAGAAGTTTCTATTCAAATGCATGTACATGTGTTACGTATGTGTATGGGAGTAGTAGGGGGAAAACATGGGGTTGACGGATTGATTTTTTTCGTCGGCATCTACGTGATACAGCTTTTACAAAGTTTTACATTCAATTTATAAAGAACAAAAATACTCGTACGATTATTTCATTCAGATATAAATAAACATTTCTAAAAGATTGCTTTAAGGATTCAGAAAAAACTATTTTTAGATTACATAAAAAATTCATATTTTAAATAATATAAATATTAAATTCTTGTAAAATTTTTTCTAATTATTTAATGTAAAGGTAAGAATAATTTAATATAATTAAACTTTTCACATTACTTAAAATCCATGTAAATTCATTTCAAAAATTGACGATACACATAACTAATTTCATGATGATCAGTTATAAAAATTAGAAATACATCTTTTATTATAAAATTAGATTAATATAAATAAAGAAAATCATTTCTCTTTTGTTCTATTCAATTAAAATTATTAAATCAAATCTGAACTTGAATAATTGACATTGAACAGTATGTACATATATACATATATATACATGTATATGCCTATATAATGTATGCAAACAATTTTAAATTACAAATGGATAAAAAGTTTTCGTCAATCCTAGCATTATAATTGCTTTCAATTTACATATTTTCTATTATTCCAGATTACAATGTCCATTTCTTACTGAAACACTAATCAATCTTTAAACATTATAAAAGTAAGAGGGGTTTGACCAAAAACACTCCACAAATACATGTATATTATACAGTACACTTTGTTCAAAAACTCATGGGAAAGTATGAAAAGAAATCTCAGCAAAAGAATCTTAAAAATGATTTATAACGGTTCTGATCGAACATAAAAATGCAGTTATATATATATGTGTGTGTGTGTGAGTGTGTGTGTGTCTTGTAATTTGACGTTAACATACAAAAACAATGATTATAATGAATCTATTGAAAGTTTAGAAATTTTTAATACAACAATTTTCTTATAAAATATTTTATATTGCTGTTCTACTGCTTATTAATTTTTTCTAATAGTTACAGGTATAGTATTGCAAATTTTACACCGCATGATCAAATTTTCTTCAAATACATCAAAAAATATTGTTTTATAAAGAAATTTAAATAAAAGATAAAACATATTCCCTGCCTTACTTACTTATACATATAATTTTAAATAATTAAGCCAATAATTTTATTGATTAAAATATGTAAATAAAGTATCTTCATTTTATATAATTTTATGTTACATTCTTTTGAGGGTCTAATAAAAAAATTTTACAACTTAAAATAATATATCAATCAATTCTTAAATGAAGAAAATACTAATAAGTATTTTATTAATTGCACTATAAATAGAATTTATATTTTATTGTAAATTAAAAATGTTTAATTATAACAATAAACAGTGAATTAATATATATAAATATAAAAAAACCTTAATTTTAAATTAAACTTTCATTTTAATATTTGAATGGTTTTTAAAAACATAAAATGACATACTAATCTAAAATTTATATGAATACAACCTAATATTAAATTATTTTTTTTTTATTTGTATTTGTTGAACCGTGGGTTGAGCTTATAAGTGATTCAGATCACAGTGAAAGCGTTTACTTTCTATGAAAACCCGTGAATCTTTCGTAACAACCAAGTATTTAAGGATTAAGGTGTTGGAATTCAAATAAATTTTAACAAAATATTTGGTTTTAAACAGTTTATAATGGCTATTTAAAATTGTACGATGTGCACTTAGCAACTTTTAATTGAAATCTGACTGGAAAATGACCAAATGAGGTATTAAATACAATTATGAAAGGTATCCCTCTATTTTCTTGAATATTGTGTGGGAGAAGGGGGTGCCTAAGGTTTGCTTGGGGATTTCCCACTTATTTCGGGTCATATACCTGTATTGTACATTGTACACATAAAATTATATTGGTTTTGTTTTTCAATATACTTAACAAATCCGTGCGTGTCCAAAGGTGTCTTTAACGTATTAACCTATGACCCTAAGCCACCCATCGAGTTTTTCTTTACTACAGACAAAACAGGATTTATTAAAAACGAATACACTTTCCGAATATTTCTTTAGTCTTTCTTTTTAATTTGTACAAAATATTCTTGCTACAACATTTATCAAGAAATAATTTTGAAGCTAAACATTTATATTTATTACATATTTAAATAAAAACTAATAAATACGATTATGAATACAAATACAAAAAAAACTGCATGAATTAGAAATGTTTCAATTAATAAGAAAAAAAAAAATAATAAATGACCAACTCGCTGCTTTTAAATATTCAAAATGACTGTAATAAAATACCTTATTTAAAATGATTTAGATTGAAAAAACGTAAAAAAAAGATTAAGCTTCTCATTAAGATTAAACTCGTTTATTTATTGAAATTTATGAACTCGGTATAAAATAACACTTGTGTTACAATACAACAGATATATTTGATCTTTGACAGGGTTTTCAATAAATTTTACAATACATATGTACAATTATACGAATTCCATTTTATAAATTAAAATATTTGAATTGTGTACACACATATACATGAATAGTTAACCTTTATTGAAATAATGTATGAATTATAAAATTTATGAAACAGGTTAAAAAAAATTATGAATAATAACTTAAGTACATAATATATTACTCTACCGAAATTTTTGTTAGAAAATTTTTCCAGAAGATTTATAACACATTAACTAACGTTGTTTAATTTTACAAATAGATGTGAGTACATGCTCAAGTACACAATTGTTAAAGGTATTAACAATTCTTAAAGCTTAAAATTTCTCAAATACCTTTTCATGGATCACATTTTCGAAGACCATTTGTTAAAAAGTACAAAGATATATTTGAGCATTTTTCACACGTTCAGAACCAGGCACTACTACTACTACTACTACGTGTTGGAAAACAACATAATTACGTATGACTACACAGTACAATCACGAAACGCGAAAGGAAAAAGAAAATACACAAATGTAACTTCAAAGGCCAAGGAGAGAAATCTCGCTGTCTTCTAGTGCACAAAACTACAGGCGATGACAAACTCGAAACACACACTGCGTCCGGCAGCCAACACACATCTGACTCGAAACCGCTTTTCCGATGTTTGTACAGACGACGAAAGCTAAAGAGAGTGCGGAACGAAAACCAAAGGCATGCAGTGTGAAAAATTTTACACAGCCCGGAAAAAGGAGGAAAAACTTCTGCGGAATCTATATGTAAACATGAACGTGTGCTACGTGGATAGAATATCGAAGGGGGCCAAAGACACAGTAAACGTGCACACAAGCAAGCCCATGTAACTCCGATTGCTCACGACTATATTCTCTTTTACGCCTCAATCCAGTGTCTCTCTCTCTCTCTCTCTCTCTCTCTCTCTCTCTCTCTCTCTCTCTCTCTCTCTCTCTCTACTTTCAACCGTAAGTGCCTTTGCAGGAGCTCACGTACACGTGCGTTCTGACGCAATACAATAATGTTTCGCCAGTGACTCTCATCTTCCTCTCTATAAATCTTTAAACGACCCAAGGATTTTGAAATGTACGATGCAGTGCAAGTCCTGGTAATGGGACTTTTATGAGAATTTTACGTTCTATTATTGAAATAACTCATGATTTGCAACAACGTAGATATGTGACCAACAAGCTGCCAATGATTGCTCCGTTATTTTTGTCTTATCTCGGTACTCCGATCAGAAGAAATGCGTCATCAGAACCAAACGCTTTGATTTTATTCTCTACCTCCCTATTATGCTTATCAACGGAAATTATCTCCTGGAAAGACAAACAAATTCTTTAAAAATTCTAAAAAAACTATGAAGGAGTTATGCACTTTCCGAAGAAATTTTATAAAATAATGTCGGGATGGCAAATGAGAAAGAAGAAATGGAGCTCCGCAATTGGTAAATTGAATTCTTGGGCTTAGCCTTTTATTAGGAGTTTTTGCCGGTGCTCAAAACAAGAAATGTCCGATAATCAGGTGCATTCGAAGGTATAATACCATGGAATCCGGTAATATTCTTCTAGGCGTGTAAACTCGATTTCTTGGATGAACGGTTAGCCCCGACCTGCAACTCGTCTATCTTCCATTGCACTCAACATTTTGCTCCTCGATATTTGATCTTTTTAAAATTTTTTCGCCTCGAATTTTATTTATCAATTTCTAATAATTATACATTATTTTTAGCGGATACAAACAATTGTTTATTGGAAGTTACATTTGTATTTCAATTTTACTCAATAACGGATACTATACATTAAAAGAAAATTTTTTTTTTTTTTAATTATTCTGAGGAACAAATATAGTTCATTTAAATTAATCAAAAATAAAAGTACAGTTTCATACAATTCTTCAAATAAACCGCACAGAAATCATAAAATTAATCGATGGCTATAATTATTTTTCTTAATTAAAATTAATTACGTAGGTCTATATGGGTGTCGTGTATAAAAACTCAAAATAATAAAAAAAATTTTATATACCGTCGACGTTTTGATGAAAAAGATTCCCATCCTCATCAAACCTAACGACAAATTAGTCGTCTTCCTCAAAAAAAATACAGTAAAAATTTTAATATACATTAACCATTATTTTATAAGATTAATAAAATGAAAATAATTGTATGTATGCTTACAATTATTCCTGTTTCTTTTAATGTGTATAGTTTGTCATCGAAGAGATTTTGATATGAATATTAATAATGAAACTTAGAAAAATTATATTACATTAATACTTTTTTACTGTAAAATATCACCTTAAAATTAAAAGAAAGCAGTTATGAATTAGCTTAAATACTGACTATAAGTAAAATGAATATTGCTACATATTTTCTTACAGTCGAAAGTGACTTTTCCATTGATTAACTTAAATACCAGACATCAATCAATTTGTTCTCAAATTTATCCAAGTGTTATACCTATTGAATAGGCATAAAACGAGCACCAAAGCATATCGAAAAAGCAGTTCCGATTATGGAGTTGCATGAATGATAGCCTGAAACAGTGATGCATAGGAAAGAAACGGAAATGCGACGTCACAGAATAAATATCTCTTGGATCTATAGCCGACAATTTTAGTCAAAAAAGAAAAACAGTTAATTATTGACGAATCGGAAAATAATGTACAGCCTCGTGTGAGAAACATTTACCAAAAAAGTAGGTCTGAAGTACATTAACGACGTTGGAGAGATGGAAATTTTTTCGCACCAGATTCGCATGTCCTCAAAACTCATGAACTGTCCCGAACAAATTAATCTTCATTTAAAGTAAGAAATAAAAGGGACGATAAATTTAAAACGACCCTTCTTGTAAAAAAGAATATGTACACATGTTGAGCAACTGAATGGTAACAATGAACATTTATGGAGTATAATGTTTTTATGGCTGAATTCGTACTCTTTCATTTAAAAAGGTCATTATTTCTCAGAGTAGAAACTGTATAAATTTAGCACTAAAATTATATACTACTCTATTCGGTTTTTTATCTAACACGTGCACGCATATACCGAATAATTTCTAATGAACCAGGAAAAAACAAAAAATCAGAAACAAATGTTACTGTTACCCTAAGATAACATTCGTATCGTCGTGACAAATTTTTCTCACAATGTAAAATATATTTTAATGTAGAAATTAATATTAACACATAATATTAATTGCACTATTTTTTCAATAAAATTATGAAAATTTTATATTATATTAATGTTTTAAAAAATTATGCAATCAATTATTAGTAGAATTTCTTGTTTAACCATAAATAATAACTAATTAAGGTAATAAATATTAAATTATAATTTGAAAATTTTCTAACCTTTCTATTATATGTAAGAACTACAGACTGCATGTAAAAAATATAAAATTTCATGAATTTTCATTTTGTATATAAAAGATATTTATAATTATTAAGAAATGAATAAACTATTTTCTCTTATTTTTCATCTCTCTCTTCTTTTATTTTTCTACTTTTTCATTCAGTAAAATTCTTTCTCTTCTACATTTTTGTTCCCATTCTCTTTCTTTGCTTCTTTCTCTTTGTAAAAAATTTTCTTAATGTAGAAATTTTTTAATTTACTTTAATAAAAAATTCTATATTATCATATTATAACTATCTAATTAGATAAATGATATTAATTTATAATTTACAAAATTTTAAACAAACAAAAGCAATGATTATACTTTAGTAACTTAAACTATTGACCCAAATATTTTTTATCTTTTTATAATTATTGTTACTGAATTTTGAAATAAAATTTCTACTAATATGCAATATAATTATTTAAATTTCTTATAAATAGAACTGATACAAAAAAAGGAAATAGTAATAATGAAAATTCTGAAACCCAAATATTTTCTTCTTTATGAAGTTAAAAATAGTTTACTTTTTGTTTATGTAAGAACTTATCAGATAAGACAAAAATCAATAAGAATCAATGTTTGAATTCAATAAAACATTTATTTTAATAATTATATAATTGTAAAAATATTTCTCATCGCATATATATTTAATAGTATTAAAAACATTGGCTTCAAATTACTTAATGCATTATATATATGAGAACCCACATATATAAATTATTTACGTAACATCTAACATCTAAATCAAATTTTATTTTTAAATCACTAATCCTCAAAATATTTATTTTAAATGTTCTACTAAAAAGATTAGAAAACGTAAATTATAATCCAAAAACCCTATATTATGAATTGATTGATTGATATTCGATTACGTCTATTTTAAGTTGAGTGATTACATCTTGACGAATTCCACAAGATCTTTGACCCCTAGGTTATGCTTTTTGTTCAAGGGTGTGACAGTAATATTTTTTTTAAATTCTTTTGGTTCTCTAATAATAAAAAGTAATGGAAATTAGATCTTAAATGTGAAATTTATTACAAGTAAAACAAATTAAATTTTTATAATTTTGTTAATGTTAAAACTAATTAATTGAATATAATTTTTATACGCTAAGAATATATAAAATAATACAATATTAAAAAATATTTTTTTTCTATTTTAGTAGCATTAAAATAATCAGTTTTACATTAAATTCTATTTCACCGTCAATTAATATGTAGTTTTAAAAAATCTTATTCTTTATTGAAATGTGTGTAATTTCAAACCTCTGAAATATTTTCGAAATATTAATCAATCATTATTTTTTAATTAAGCACATTAATTATCAAATAATTTTATCATCAAATTAACAAACATTTTTTTAATATTTAAAAAAAGAAATATCATTTCTCGTTTGAATTACGTAAGAGTAAATTAATTAGTTACCATATTATAATCAACAAATACTTATTTTTCTAAAAATGAAATTTAATCTAAATATTTTATTATTTATACTTTTTTTAAATTTGAATAAACGATTTCAAAAGTAATTTTAAGTCTTTAAAATTATGAAAAACAACTAGAACATTTTCAATTTTTTAATTTAAAAATAAGTTCATAAATTAAAATCGAAAATGTGTTCAAAGGTGCAAAATTTAACAAAATACTTTACACAAAGTCTTTAAACTAAGTTTAGTGCATGAAATACAAGTACAGGAAAGTCATACAATATTAATTAATTAAATAATGAGTTTCAATTTAGGTATTAATTACTTTAAATAGCTGTTTTACCTATTATGAGATTAGTTTATGCCGAAAACATTTAAAGTTATATTTTAATTGCCGGGTATAATTATAATAAAATCGTTTATCTACTAGTTACTCGGAAATTATGTCTGCGGCTTTACTGCTTACACATACGACAACTTTTCAAATGAATGTATTGAATGAATGCAAAGCCACTTTATCGATCTTCACTTTACAACAATAACGTCTCGATATCAAACTCAATTTCTCCGCTCAATTGTCAATTTTTTATCTCAAAAATGACAATTGACTTTATCGCGTCCATACCAGTTCCATCATTGTAAATTTAATCACCTTTTTTTCACGTTTTTGACGTCAAACCTCTGTTTCGCGATTTTTACGTAAAAGCTTTATACACACAAAAATATTTGTGGAGGATAACTGAAACGTTTAATTTACACGCCACCAACATGGGCGATTGCACAGATGCTCACCTTTTTTAAGTGGGGGAAAGTGTTGGTCGTCAAAAGAATTTTTTTTTCCCCTGCCAAATTAAGATTTAATAAGAAGAATTAGGAGAAATTATTGCACATGCGTATCCAATTATTGTTTTTAAGGAAGTATTTTTTGTGAGCAAAATGAAGAACGTAGATCCGTAACGACCATTGCAAATTATACTTGTCAATTGGCAGATAATTTGTTTCTTTAAAGAAGCTATTTGCACAAAAGAAAAAAAAAGTATTACAATTACATCAATTATTAGCAACAAGTTTGACCGCGAAAATTATTGAGCGCATCACACCTCGATTTCATAATCTTGTGAAAACTCGCTTGACCGTATTTTCAAGAAACTCTCACCTTAATTTTATGACGATCTCGTATTAATTTTAAATTCAATTTTTCGTGTCAACGATGTTTTTAAAATTTAGAAATAATTATAAACCTTGAGTAGAGAGTAGTCACGATGGAATTTAGAGCAATAAGCGGGGTAATAATTGCATGGTGCAAGTTTTATAATTTTTAAAATTCCATGGCATGTATGTGTGCGTTATTAATAGAATTTTATAAAAACAAACGACTCCATGTATTATTATTCCGTACAATGAAAAACTCTTGCGTGCAGACTCATGAGTGTGTGAGTATTCGCTCTTTCACAGATATAAAAATAAAGATGCACAGGCTTTAGCAACGGTATCAAACTATTCCATATTGTAAACAATAAATTACTGACATTTCTTTAATTTTCTACAGTTTTTCATTTCTTGCAAAGAACAAGGGCAAATTATTTTAACGTCAATGATAATGTCGTTGATTCAGAGCGTAGACGATGCAACAACAAGATAATAAAACAATTGCCTGCGAATTCGACCCAAATCCTTATCACCCGAGTTTCTGCTCGAAGCTCGAGTCAAGAATAAAATGTATTTAAGCATGCCTCGTGAAAAAGTTTGACAGGAAGGGTGGTCCGGTCGTTCCCAGTGGTCGGGGAACCGGCTTCCGACCTCCGGACGTCGCCGTGCGTTATCACCCACATACACATCGCACACGCATGCACTCGCCCGCACACAGCGAGAACCTCTACTTTTCTTCGACTCGGGCGAATCAAGTCGCGGCGCTACGGCCCTGCCCTCTTCCAAGGATCACCGCGAGTGTATATCTAGTGTAGGTGTGCGATTGTGTGGGTACACGCGAAAGAGAGAAAGAGAGAGAGAGCAAAGAGAGATGGAGACGGGACGATCGCCTGGGATGCGAATAGAGCCTGGCCGATTCGTGAGTAGGGAGGGAGTCGCGTATGCTCGCCCTCTCACGCGGGGAAACACCTCCTGGGGACTGTCAAAGACCATCACCCGGGTCGTTGTCCCCGGAGCCACAACGGGTGACCCCGGGTGGATGCACGTCTTACAAGCTGTCCAAGTACACTCACCATTTTGGCCGGCACCGCGCACGCCAGCAACAGCGCTAGCATAACAAGTCGACACACCGTCTTCGGGAAGAGAGACACGGCCCAGGGTATGCTACTGCTACTGGTGGTGGTGCTCCGTCGTCCACGGGGACCGAGACAGTGAGAGTGCCCTCGGCAGGGGAGGGTGGTGATAAGAGTTGGGCCGAGAGTCGAGCGCCCCTCTCGGCGCTCCTGGCTCCAGGCTGTCCTTGGAGAAGCTCACGAGTCCGGGTACGACCAGGTCGACGAGGAGGACGAGGACAGTTGGCACAGAACACACACAACCGCGCAGTTAAAATGGCGTTCACTCTGAAGGAGCGAGAAAGCACGGCCTATAGTCCGTACGAGGAGCGGATGGCACGATATTCGGCTCTCTCGCGGCTTTCTCGCACACACGCCCACGGGCAAACTGGGAGAACCGAGAAGGAGCAGCGGAGCCTTATTTCTCGTGCGTGGAATGCGGACTTTCGGAATCCCCACGAGGGCGACACTGACGTCGCGGGCGACGGCGGCGGCGCTCACCCGGGAGTCGGTAAGGGCGGGGACCGCCTTTCGACACTTACCCAATAATCCTACCTTTTTTTGCGGATTCTCATTAAACCACAGTTATAATTTCCCATTTTATTGCCCTGAATTTTCAAACTCCACATCATTCCATGCAGAATTCTACACGGCATACCGACTTTTTTCCACATCCGCAAATTTAAAACTTTTTCATTCATTATTTAATACTTTCAAAATTTATCATTATCTATTTTTTCGTATCTCATTAGATTGTACTTTTCTCACTACGTGACGCAGTGTGTACAATGACAATTGTCAGTTTACGTGATTTCATTCAGTGAACAATCTTTGTAGAAAAACTAATTTATGGAATATCAAGTATGGGGTTTTACATTTGATTATTGTGTATGATTGTTATTTATTTAAAATCGAAATCAATATTTTTTCGAATTGATAAATTACTTTTGTTGATTAACTTTGTAACACTGTAATAATTTAACATGGCAGATGATGCTGAACAGGTAAATTATCATATTTTAAAGACTATTCACAACATTTATAAACCATCAATATAACCTCAAATTGAATTAGGTACCGGCAATAAATGTAAAAGAGCCATTGGATTTAATCAGGCTGAGTTTGGATGAACGAATTTATGTGAAAATGAGAAATGAGCGGGAACTCCGTGGACGATTACATGTAAATATTCATTTTCTATTTTGATGATTTTGTCTAAAACGTTATTTAAAATTATATTTTTCTAAGGCTTATGATCAACATTTGAATATGGTACTTGGTGAAGTTGAAGAAACTGTTACTACAATAGAAATTGATGAAGAGACTTACGAAGAAGTCTACCGTACTACCAAAAGAAATATACCAATGCTTTTTGTGAGAGGAGATGGAGTTATCCTTGTTTCACCTCCCAGTATGAGGGCGGCGATATAGTAATGCCTTACTTTATGCTCAAACTCTTGTAAAGTAATGTTATCATATTCTGCGATATTTTCTTCTGAAAGTTTTTTTATGAACCTTCTACTTATTTGATTTAAGAATTAAATATAAGAAAATAACTTAATAATTATTATTGTTTATTTTATATATATACATCATAATAATAATTGCAAGTAACTAAATTCAATTATATTCTTTTACAAAGTTTTCCACCCTTAACCTTTATTTAATTTTTTGTGTGATTGAATCTGAGCTGTTAAATCTTCAATTCTCTGTTCTTTAAACCTAAGCATACTTTCTAAATGTTCAACTTTTTTTAATAGTATATGAATAGCTTCAGTTTTTTCATCCAAATCTTTTTTTAATTTTGTAAATGCTTTACGAGGTATTGTTTGTTTAATTATTTCTTCAGGGTGTGTGGCATCTTCAATTAATGTAAGAATAATATTTTTAAAAGAATAATAATAAAATTAAATAATTTTATAATTAATAATACATATTTGATTAATCTTACTCTCTATCCCTGCTTCTTTAACTCCTTTAAATAATGAGTTTCGATCAGCATTACAATCTTTTATAATTTTTGAACGTATTTCAAGCAAAAGTTTTTCTATTTCTCCAGGTTGTGATTGAGCTAATCGATTTATAATCTCTTTGTTTAGTTTAATATCAATTTTAGAAAATACTTTGCGATTTAATGTATACCAATTATCAAGTTTTTTTGCTATGCTGTTACCTGGAATGTAATTCTGAATCTCAACATGTCTAGGATAGTATCGTTTGAGTAATTCTGCCATTAATACTAAATATAAACAAACAAAAACAAATTAAAAATTATGTATATTAAATTTTAATAATATAAAAATTATTTTAAAAATTCAGATCATACTTATAATCAGTAAATAACAATGACCAGAAACAATTTATTTTTTGTATCTTGTGTCACCAATAATTCTAATAAAGCTTTAAGTATTATAACATAATGTAAAATTTTCGTTTAAAAAAAAATTTTAAGTACAAAATAAATTCATAAGTTTAATTCAATTAAACTTGGTTGATTAAATGTAAAATGAAAATATTTTTTTAAATTTTTATTTTGTATTTTACTATATTATTTAAAAAAAAAATTACTGTAGAAATTCAAAAATGTTAAATTAAATTTATATTATAGTTCTTGTTACGTTAAAAAAATTTTTAAATTACTTAAAAATAAATTATACAATCATATAAGGTTTGAATTAGTAATTTATATTTAATTAAAAGATTAATATAATGTCAATCTTTAAAATATGAAATCATAATTTTCAAAAGTCAATTTAATCATAATAAAGTTTCTGTTCATTTAAAAATACGTAAATTATATAAATACAAAACATTTGAATAAAAAAATTTCTAGTTTTCAAATATATAAATTTTCTAATGAGTAATGTATTAAATGTTTAGGAAATAAGTCAAATATTTATTGAGATAGATAGTATTATTTATAAAATTTTTTGAACCATTTCGTCCATATATTACAGGTATTTATATTTTAAATATCATATGGTAGTTTCTGTACATTATTTAAAATTTATAATTGAAGATTAAAACAATCAATATGTAAACTTAATTTATTATTTTTTTTTTGTTAATAATAAAAGTTTTAGTTTTTTTTTCATTTTGTTTAATTATTTTTATAACATTTTCGAAAATACTACTTCAAAAAAAATGCAATTGTAATATTTTTTTTTCTCAATTATTCTTTAATTAAACATTACAATATACAATGTATCTTTCAAATTTAGTTCAAACTAAATTTATTGCTGGAAATTCTTGCATATTACAATCTTTTAGTAATATAACATCAATATATTCACTGGCTATGTGTTGCTCATAAAAAATCTCTGACACTTTCGTCAATCAAATATAAATAACTTGTGAGTCACACTACCTTAAAAGAATTGACAAGCTCTATTTTTCATGTTGTATTTATTGTGAACATGAATTTATGAATATTACTGACATTTAATTATTAGTATACTATTATACGCGTTGATTAAAAATTGATTATCGTATAAATCTATGCATTTTCATACGAAAAATAAACAAACTACCTCCATCTGAAAAATCTCTAGCTATGTTTCGTTTTGGCCTGGAGAATGGAATTTCGTCAAGCCATGTGTAAATTTGACGAACAAAAATATCTTCATTTTTTGTCTCGTTCATCTCTTGTAAATGTATAAGTGCATGTAAGTTTTCCTACATCTATACATTTATAATTGTACTTGTTAAACTTAAGACTTGGTTAAATTTTTGTGACAACGATAGGCATGAATACAGAAGAATTATTATTTAAACACTGATAATTTGTCTTGCATACGTTCACGCACGTTTATTTGAAAAAATTGAATAATAGTGATTTATAGTATACATTCATAACACGTTTTTCATCGATTGCTATTTATATATTATTTTATTAATACGCCGTAGAGCTGGGAATAATGATTTATGTTATGTATTTATAGTGCTTACAGTATTTATACAAATTATTTTAATCAAATTTCAAATTTATCCAAATAATCAAAAATTTGTCAAGGAAATATTACTAAATTTTTATGATCTTAATTATAATTTCGTTGAAAAGCTTTTTTCATCTGTACGATATTCAATGATCTCACAAAAATAATTAAATATATTGAAAAATAATTAAATATAATATTCGATGTCATTCACCGTAAAACTATTGAACTTAAAAACACTTATTGTAAGAAAAAATACCTATTATTTCTAATTTCATTTGTTTTTTTTTTTTTTTTTTTTACTTACGCATATTTATTCGAAAAGATATAGTATGCAATAATTCTTTATTCTATAAATTTCAAAAAATATATTTTTAAGAACAAACAATTTTACGGAGCTGAAGTAAAACTTTTGAAAGTATGAAATGTATATGATCATTCAGAACTTTTAAAACAATAATATCTATGTTAAAAGTATTACAGAATGTTTTTTGAATATGTTTAATAAATATACAATATTTTTAATTGAATAACAAAAATTTTCAATAAAAATTTATAATTAATAAGCAATTAATCTTAAATATTTTTAGTAAAATATTTATATTTAAATTGATATTAAATTTCGATTGTATATCTAAATAACTTATGTTTATTATGATTTTATATAAATTTACGTAAATCAAAATTTTATTAATTAAAGTTATTTTTATTTTTTATTCCATTTAAAATTAAAATTTGATAATTAATAAATTAATAATAAAATTGGACATGAATATAATTATTATTATATTTAAAAAAAATGATATTGTTTCACACACTAAAAAAGTAGAAATATTTATATTGTAAATAATGGTGACCATCTATTGTCAAAATTTTCTAATATACAACTAATATTTTTAAATGTATACTACATCTTTGTCGTTTTTATTTTAATAAAATGAAAAATAATATATTTATACTATTTTTAAACTATTTTCATATTTTAAAACTTTTTAAAATAATTAACATTAAATACAATAACGAAATTTCTAAAAATTGAAAAATTTTGAAAAAATATTAAAACTGATAAAAATTATACTAAAAAAAAATTTAATTCTGTTTTAGATTATTATAACAATAAAATACATATAATAATTATTAGATTATTTAAAAATAGATATTTAAAAAATATTGTTCAAACAAATTTTACAAAAATAAAAAAAAAAATCTGTATTTTATGGTTATAATACCTTAAAAAATATAAAAAAATATTTTTATTTGTTTTTAATAATTGACTATTTATCGCTTAGAAATAGTTAATTAATAATATTACATATTACATTTAAATAAGTATTTATGTAAACATTATTCTTTTTTTATTAAAATATATATAAATAATTATATTAAATTTACGATTTATGTTGTATAATTATAGAAACTACCACATACGGAAAATATTTATTGCCAAAAATCATTTTAAAAATATTCTTTATACATATATGTACAATTATAAAATTTTTGAAATTACTTTTATCAAAAATAATGAAAAAATTGTTTATAAATAATTTTACAATATAAATATTGTTAATTCAGAAACGTAAATGAAAGTATGAAATAATTTATGAATATATTTTTGATTTGTTAAAATTGGATTACGATTTTTAATTTATTAATTATTGATGACAATGTGTATAAAGAAAATCAATTTTTAAGTTATATTAAGTTATATTTATGCTTTTTCAATTAAATAATTTAACACACAAACAAACTAGAATTAAAAAATAAATTTACAAATAAATATAAAACTAAAAAATATAATATAAGTTTAATAAATGTGATAATAAATAATTATATATAATTAAATGAAAATAATTTAATATTAAATTATAAGCTAGTTATTTTAACCATATTTAATTGATTTTTATTACAAATTTTAATCTATAAAGTGCATCAAGAAATTTCTATATGATATTTTTTTCTATCAATAATATTTTCATTGGTAAAACAAAAAATCAAATTAAAATTAGTAATGCAGATTGCCAATTATTTATCTACATTAAATAATATTATTGTGTAACAGATTATTTCTATCAGTAATAATTTATTTATGTATTCTTCGAATTCTAATTATTCAATTTTAATTTATTATCTGAAGAAATTCTAAATCATAAATATATTTTCTGACAATTGTTTTAAAATAAACCCCTATATAAATAAAGGCAATTTATCGAAAAAATAAATTGTGAATTTTATTGTAAATTTTATTTTTCAAAAAGTATAAAATGAATAAAAAATGATATTGTACTATTGCAATTTTTAATATTTTTATTTTCTAAAAGTTAAAGTTCTTTTGAGATAATATAAAAGTTCTTTTTGAAAATAATATTAAAAAATGAAACAATATTTGTACATTCAGAAAAATTTAGAAAGTAATAGTTTAGAGTACTTAAAATAACAATGTAGTATGTACAATACGTAGAAGTATACTAAATTTGGTCAGGCAATCTGTACATTGTGAAAACAATTACTGTATTACACACAAACGAACACGCGTGTGAATATATTTAAAAAAATATTAATAAATTTAATGATAAACGATAATAAAAAATGTTTATAAAATAGTTGATTGAACATTATAAAGTAATTTAACTTAAGTATTGGTAATTTTAAGATTTTTATTATACTGGTTTGAGCATTTTTTTCTAAACCACATTACTATTCATGCTGTTTAACAGTGTAAACATTTAGAATATGTAAACATTTAATGTGAAAAAAATCGAAAAATAGATAATTTATAATAAAGGTTATAAAATTAAATTAGACGACATACAAAATATCGTTTAATATCCACTAAAAAAAATTTTTTAGTAGGGCAATAAAAATTTTAATAGTGTTCATAATGTAAAAATAATTTTTTTAATCTGTTATACTCGAAATTTGTTTACTTAAAAATAGCTCAAAATCCTCTATAATTTAAAAATAACGTATATTAGTTCACTGAAGTTAAAATACATCTCACAAAATTGGTTAACGACTTTCAATATAAATTAATACGAAGTTGTTAAGTCATGAGAATACTTGTAATTTTCTCAGTTTTAATTTTGTTTTATGGACGTTTCTATAATTCTGATGATTTGTATTTAATTATACGTTCAGTATCCACATTCTTTATCAACGCATGCGCATATACAATGTATGATATTTGATAGCGTGATAGGGGGAAATGTGGTCACACTTAGGGGATGAAAGCATTCTTTTTGCTTCCCAAATAATAAATTCCATCTCTATCTTGACTGAATAACAAAAAATATACTCTATTTTAGGGGCATATTATATAATATTATGATGTATTATAATAGGATTTTGAAATAATAAATCAATTGATTTAATCAATCACTCGTTTCATATTGAAAATTAAAAATTTATTAAAAAAAAAAATAAATAATAAATAGATCAAAGGGAAATATAATAAAAAATTTATATTAAAAAAAAACCCCGAGATTATTGTTTATTCAAAATAATAAAAGGTGTAACAAAACTATAATTATAAATATTAACATTGCATTATTTTATTAGCTTATTTACAATGTATACATGATTGCATAGACATTAATGGATACATTAATAATAATAATAATAATAATAATAATAATAATAATAATAATAATAAACGTAAAATAATACACAAATAATTTTCCAACGCATTAAAATCTAATTGAACTCATCAAATGTTAGTGTTATTTTCTTTACTATCTTATTAAACGTAATTTTTTTATTAAAATCATTTAAACTTCATAATACTAGAAGAGATACAGTATTTCAATGCTTTTATTATCAACATAAATTTTATTTTAATGCACTATTAAATAAGGTTTTTTGCATACAATTATAGTTGGAATTTTCATTAAATCTCTTTTTTCTTTTTAATATAAACATATTTGTATATTTTTTTTTTTTGCAAGAATCATTGCATGTGTTTTATTGATGATTTATAATATTTCTTTACTTATATTTTAGTATTTATGAGCTCAATGAAAAAAACGGAAATTTTATATTCATGATTTTACATATATTTTCATATTAATGTAACAAGATTGTAGACATTGTTTTTATTTTCTCTCTAGAGTTGTCTAAGCCAACGAAGATTCCATGTAAATATTAATATAGTAGTAGACAAAACTGAAGATTCTCGGCATTTATAATGACACTACTTAAGTATCCTATGAAAGTCGAAATGACAATTTAGTGACGGCTTTCCATCATCGATAATTTAATACCAACTCGTATATTAAACAACCCGTAAAAACTACTATTTATCATATTTTAGATTAACTATAACAAATAGAATTTAAGTAACGTACAAAATATGGAAGAGAAAGGGTCGCTTGTTCCAGATTCCCAATGATTCCACCCGAAAATCTCCGGTAACAAATATCGATGAACATGTAGACAAACAGAGGGAAAAGTTGGAGCAACTCAAGATATTTAATTTCACCCCTGTAATCTAGTTTAAAAAGAAAAAAGGAGAAAAAGGAAAAAAGAAACCCTCCATCGTTGATTAACAATTAGCGGAGGGCACTCGACCGGCGCGGCGCCACGTAACCCGAGATCGATCCCCAATATCGCGTCCCGGCGCCACGTACAACAGGTAAGCAGCAGCCGAGGCAGAAGAAGCAGAAGCAGCAGCAGCAGCAGAAAGAGCAGCCTAAGAGCGCATGCACGCGGCGACGGGGACGAGGACGTCGACGCGGGGGTGAGCGCCGCTCGGGCATCGGGACGCTCAGTCTCCGGAGTCGCAGCGTCCAGCGAGTCACGGGCTGGTGCGGCGTTCCTCAGTGCCTCGGCGAGGGTGTCACGGGACGGACTCCTGCAGCCTGCACCACCAGGAGGAGAGGACCGACCAATGAGTCACGGCGCCACCGCCGCCGCCGCTCGACGGCTCCAGGCCCTTGCCACCGGTTGTTTAGTCGGCTCGCGCTCACCCGACCAATAGGACGGACGCTTCCTCCCCAACGCGGAGGGCGACGACATGGCGACGGCAGACGAGCCCCGCCGAGGTGAGACTTACACCGCGCGAGGCAAGTACTTTGCGGATGAGAGACCGAGGGAACCACCGGGTGTTGTGCCATGTTGTTTTGTAATTCACCCTCCTATTCTCCCCTCCGATTCGACTTTAGGCAGCATGGGCCAACCGAAAAACATTCTCCAACGAATCCTCCAAAGATGAGCAAGATTATCTCCAAATCCCTTGGGGGGTATCGGTGGCGGTGACCTTCCAGTCTCCTTCGCCCTAGTTCCGACCTCGAATTACGTCCCGCCAAAAACGCGTGTGCACGCACCGTGGCATTCCCGGATCTTATCGATTTTTCATCCCGTGTCAGACGTCTTCTTCACGTCGGATTATACCTCTAGAGACCGAAACCCCAACACGAACGACCCGGGGTTGAGGGGTTACCCAGGCTAGACTCTATCCCCAGGTGGTGCAAGGTGATTGCTCTCGGTAGGTGCACGTGTTGGAAAAGTGGCTTCGACTCGGTGGCACACACCTTAATCCAACTCGAGCTTTCGGAGTCAGAGCTTTCGGAATTACCGAGTTGATCTTGGGAGGACGCCAAAACTTCCAAAACTTGATCGATGCGAGCTTTGCAATATTATTCATTCAATACCGTGAAGAAATTACAATTTTATCATTTTGACTCTTCTATTCTCTGGCAGTTTTCGACATTGACAAAATTTTATTATTTCAAAGCTTTTATCATTGGTTGCACAAGCAATTACACCAAAGCATCAACAGAAAGATGTGCATGTCGGAAATCAACTCTGATAATGGATAGTGTCGTTGCCAATGTAATTGTACCAAATTTTTGAGATTATTTTCTCTGTTTAAACAGAAACGCTAATTGCATAGTTTGTTCGTGAAAAAAAAAAAAAAAAATAATATTACCGAAAGCATATAATATGTAGAAAACAGCAAGTAGTAAAAAGAAACAAACTTTACTTTCTAAGAAAAACTTCTGATTTTATCATTTTTAATGCAACTAAAGATTTTATTCTGTCACGAAAATGTAACTAAAAAGCATTCGGCATTCTGTTATTATCTGCCACTTGTATTGTTTCGCTTAATAATTTAGCTTTTTAAATTGAAACCTACCACCTACTGTAGGGAAGATGTCGTGTTATTTATTTATTTATTTAGATGTTATTTAGATGCTTTGTGCAGTAAAAAATATATAAAAGCTTTATTCAAATTGATAATACTGAAAAAATCATGCAATGTACCCAAGGCATTGATAAAGGATTAATTTTTAAACCCAGTGGTTGTAAAGTAACAAAAAAAAAAAAAGCGTTGGATGCATCAACACAACCGATAAACACAACAATACATTTTTTGAGCAATGGATTTTTCACGATAAATATTCATTAAATCTCTGACCCGAATTTAATTTAACGATTCAAGCCCCGAGTTCGAGTTGAATTGAAAGTTGGAAATATTTAATACTTTCACAGTTCGTAAAGCGCATAAAATCGTTCGTCAAATAAATTGTGAGAATAATGAGGATTTTTAACGCTTAAGGAAAGAAGCGATTAAGCGTAGCGATTCAAAGTTTTATTACTCGGATATCAGATGAAGGGTGGGCGGACGGCCGATAAAGGCGCGGAAAAATAGCGTAACAACGATGATTTGGTTAATCTGAGTGGAATCGTTCCCTTTGATTTCGTGCTCGAGATAGCGTAGCCTCGCGCCCAGACAGACATCGATTCGACGTAGACAACGATGAAAAATAAGACCCGGGACGTGGATATCGGGCACAGGAGCCCTGAGTTCACAGGCCACCGCGCGCGCGCTTTTACTTATTCCTCTTCCGCGTGGCAGAGCCCGGCCAGGGCGGCTGTCCACCGGGAAGAGAAGGGACGGAGGCACGGGGAAAGAGAACGAGGACAAAGGAAAGAAAGAGAAGAAAAGAAGAAGAAGAAGAAAAAAAGCTGGGAGGAGAACCGGTAGCGCTCGTTTCCTTAAATACCATTCCCCTCGGGTCTCTCGAGCAGCGTCTTTCTGGCGGAGAAAGCACGTGTGTGCGGGGGCGGGACGGGAGGCTGTCGATAGGCTCTTATTTTCGGCGTCGTCGGCGCCGGGCGGCACAATTCCCTTCCCCGAAAAAAAGAAAATAAAAAAAAGAAAAGAAGAAGAAAAGAAAAAAAAAACGGGGCGCACGCGAGCGACTTTTTGGCACAAAAGCGCGCGCGCGCGCTCGCGCGAGTTGCCGAGTCGTGCAGAAGGAAAAAGAACCGCGCGTGTCGATGGTCACGCGCTCGGTTAAGTGCCCTGCCAAAACCTGTTGTTGTGCCGCGCTACCTTTGTTGTCGTTCCCGTTGTTGTTGTTGTTGTTGATGTTGCTGCATTGCTGGAGATCGCGTGCACCCGGGGCTAGCAGTGCTGCGGACCCTCTCTCTCTCTTTCGATTACCAATAAACGAGCCAACCCGCAGACAGACAGACGCGTGGCCGGACGCCCCAGTAAGATTTTTTCCTTCCTTCCTACCTTCCTTCCTCTTCTTCTTTCTTTTCGTCGGGAGAGGCTTACTTGGAAGTCGTTTCGAGAGTGATTTTATCGAGTATCGTTAAATTATTATATGCCGAGCTCCGTTTGTACAAATAATTGATGAATTGCTGTTAGCGTGCGAGTTTTAGATAAAGCATCATGATTTCGGATAAAGCATTGCCTGTCAAACATTTATTGAATATGAGTCAAGATAATAACTTTGTTTTCTGCTTGTTCTAAAAATTATAAACGCTTTAAATACTTGACTGATTTACTAGTTGAGAAAATATTTGGCATATTTTAGCTTTTAACGAGATGATTTATTATTTCGTATTTAATTAAATCTACTACTATTTTTATATTGATCATTATTCAAGAACCTTAACATTTTTACATTTCTAACAAACTATATTGTATTTTCGTTAATTATACCTGTTTCTCTACTCGGTATAATTACACCAGCAACATCAACCTAGAAATGAAATTTTTTAATTGAATCTTGCCAACATGAAGAATTTATCTTGAAATATTGTGATATTTATAACAAAATTTCTACGCTTGTGAAACGCCTGTATTAATAATTTTAGAAAAGACATAATATTTATTTAACAAAAATTATAATATACATAGATATTTTTTTATATTGTAAAATATTTATAACTGCGTTTATTTACATATTTAATCAAGTAATAATAATAACAATAATAATAATACTTTTTAAACTATATATTTTCCATATCAATATTATTTTAAATCGCTCTCTTTCATGTCAAAGATTCTGTACACAGTATAGAAAAATATTATAATTGGCCTTTTTAACCACATATTTTAAGAAATTATATCTTTATGTACTATAATTTATAAAAGAAAATATTATAATAGAAAATTAAGCCATTATGAATTTACAGTTAGATGAAATTTATTTAAAATAATATATTAAAAATTACGTTTTCAAATGAGAAAAAAAAAGTTCACTATATTTATATGTTAGTAAGTTAGTAACAGAAATTCCATACTTAAAAAAAGTTTTCAAAACTGAATACGCAAGAAATATTTTACATTTTCATAAATACTTTTTTTTTGTTCATAAATTCTGATAATAAAAGTTTATGTTTATTTACATAATATTGTTAATATTGCTTATAAATCCACAATTTTTTAGGGTATAAAATTGATCATTAATTTATAAATATATTTAAATGTAAATTAAAAGTGTTACAAAATTTTAATATCATTATCTCATCAATCATTGTATTTGTACGTATCAATTTATGTCGAGAAAACTTATAAAATGCTACTTTTTTAAAATATTTTACAACTTTCATACAAGTAGCACAAAAATGCTCCTGAAAATTTATATTTTATTATATCGATAATAAAAGCTGTGTAAATAGCTTTCATAAACTACTTTAGTAATATATTAAATAACAATATTAACAAGTAAATTAAAAAGTAAACAACTACACTATAAGCAATATACATGAAAAAAAAAAAATTAGTATAATACAACTTTTACATTTTTATTAAACATAGATAGTATTTTATTATATTATATTCTAGCTAATTTGAGAAAATCATTTTTTACATTTATTGTCGTAAATCATCTTCTATCAATATTTTCTTTCACTACATTTTCAATAGGCTTAAAGATGTTACCAGTTCGATATCTCATGGCGATTATGGGATCCATCGGCTTAGCCATCATATATGGTTTCAAAGTAAACTTAAGTATAGCCATTGTAGCAATGGTGAACAATACTGGTGTCAAGGAATTAATTCACAATAGATCTTTACAAATACAAAATCCCGCTATGAAGGTAAATACATTATTATTATAAAAAATATTTAATTAAAAGATAATATTCTTAAGAACATAAATATTATTCTAGATAATGGGAAAATATATTTTCACTGTCTAATTATTAATTTGAGGCTTCATTGTACAAGTAAATTATTTTGTTTTGCAGTAAAGATATTAAAATTTATAGAATTAATTTAATATGTGTAAATATAATTTTAAATTATAATTATAATTAACATACAATAAATATTTCAATAAGTTTTATTGTAATAAGATATAAATGTTTGAATGGTTATTAATTAAAATTAATTAATTAAGTAATTAAAACATAGTATTTAATTTGAATGCTTTCTTAAGTAATAAACGAATTGGTATAGATTAGTTTTTAAAAATAACGTCTCAAGGAAACGCTTAAAATATTTCTTATATAAATGGCATTATTTTGCTTGAACATTTTTATAAAAATTTATTAAAATCTATTGAATACTGCCTATTATTATTAAATGAAAATAATTTTACTTTTTTAAAATTTATTATACATTTTTACTATCCATTGTTTTCACTTTTATATTTAATTGTATTCCATGTACATTTTATATTAAATTTAATTTTTTATTATACATTCCATTTATATAAATAAATTATTTTATTATTTCAAAAGCTCTCCTTTAATTAACTGATTATAAAAAATTCAATTTAAGCCGGAAAAATTTCCCTTTGTAATAAAAAAATTCAAGCTAAAATTAACACCCCATAATAAAAAAATGTAAATAATAGTAGTTCCAAAAAAAAAAATAAAAAATAAACATAAAAATATTATAATAGCAATATAATATTAATTGAGAAATATTCATTGAATTAATAAAAGAATATGATTAAACATATTTACTGAAGATATTTTTTGTATGAAATCCAATTTGTTCCATTTATTGCCTTTTGATTATTAAAATTGTAATAACTTTCAATACAAATGTTTTAATTTAAAATAACAGAATTAAACGTAAAAGGGGGTTACGATTAATGAAATATTGAAAATTTATGGAATTTTTAAACGGCTTTTGGATGTTATAATTAAAAAAGATTCCTCGAGCATTACTGAGAAGAATAAATGTGCAAGGTGCAAGTGAATTCAGTGCAAGGGACTGTCGAGAGTTTTACGGGAAGTTAGCAATTAGACATAAGCATCCCCAGGGAAATTTATAGTACATTATTTGAAATGTGAGCTCAGCCTCACAACATCAGCAGCTATATCGAGGACAACCTGTCGGCGTTCACTCGAACCGCACCTCAGGACGACGGTCCATTCATCTGGGACGAGAGCCAAGTGGGTCTCATCCTCGCCTCCTACTTCTGGGGATACATCGTCTCCCTGATGCCCGGTGGAATGATGGCCGAATACCTGTCAGCCAAATGGGTACTCAACCTCTCCGTCCTCCTCAACGTCATCGCCTCCCTGCTTATGCCTGCTGCAGCTGAAATCCACTACACGGTCTTTATGGTAATGAGGATTATTCAAGGCATCGGCGGAGTGAGTTTCTATTTTTTATATTCATTTCGAACAACAATAGAAAGAATTTGTAATTGCGGGAAAAGCACATTGCGAATAAAGCTTATCTACTTTATAGATTAATCAAAAGAATTATTTTCATGATAAAGTAAATACTTTGGTTTAAAATCAAGTTCATTAATTTACACTAATAGGTAATACCCGTGTGACAAACTGATTTTGGTGTAACTTGTACATCTTTATTACCCCTTTATTATAGTAGTACTTAAATTTATTATAGTAAATAAATTTTAATTTATTAAGTTTTTATAATTCCATAATTGAAAACCTACATATATGCTTTTATGATATTATTAAAGCATAAGCTTTTATAAAATATTGTGCTTTTTAAATACTAATATGCCTCAAAGAACTTTACTACTCAAAGTCATCAGTCTAGCATATTATTTAATAATCAGATTTTTTATACCTCTCCAAAAGTAAATCAATTTTTTTTCTTATTAAAATAATATTTATGTTGATTAGATAATATTTCATAAAAATTAGTTTTTATAAGAAATATAATAAACAAACTAAAAATGAACTTGCATTTAAAATAACTTGCAACTAAAATAAAAATATTTTATTTTCTATTTTTTATGTTTAGGCTACTTGTTATTTTAAAAGTTTTTATATTTAAATGTTTTTTTTATTGTTATTTAGTCTAATTGTAACTTATACTAACTTTAGCATACTTGAACAACATACTTACCTACTTGTGTAAATTACATTTCTTGTATAACATATCTTCCTCGTTAGTGTTTAAATTATTAACAAAGCTATTAAATTGCGTACTTCTTTTTTTCGGAATTAAAGGTATAATTCATTGAATAATTAACTTGACACCAAAAAACTTTCTGACACAATTTTTATTAAAATTAAAAGTAATTTATTAAGTCAAAGTCATAAAAATATTCTTTTTACAAAAAAGCTTTTACATATCACATTGAATTAATGGTTATGAAATATTTATTAAACATAAACAAGGGTAATAAATATCTCAATTTGGATGTAACTTAATGCATAGATTATAAATTCAAAAAAACATATTACTGTGTTTAAAATATAATACTCTTTATTTCATTTACTGGAAAATATTTCACATAATAACTAAATAATACAATTTTATTGAAAAATTTTAGATTAAAAAAATAAAACTTGTTTTAAAAAATTAAAGATATTTGAAAAAAATTTTTTATTCAAAAATTGGTATATTCTTGTCTATATTTAATATTTTATTATTTTTTAATATCATTTATTACATTTATGAATAGATATATTTTATTTTAAGATGATGTAGGGCAAAGCTTTATTTTAAATAAATATCGATGAATTTAATTTACAAATTGAAATGATCGATTATTTTGAGTAATTTAAAGCTCCAAATTCTCTAATTAAGAACAATTCAGAAAATAAATGCTCAAGTATTTTTATTGATCACGTTGAAACATTTATTGAAGAACATTAATTTGATTGTTGATTTACAAATTTTAAAAAAATGTTCATTTAAAAGATCTTTTAATGAATAGCGGTAAATTTAAAGTTATTCGTAAAACGTAGGCAAGGAACGACAATTCACTTCAAGTTTTTTTTAAAAATAACTCTTTATCCAATGAGTCTTGATTTTAACACGGTCTTACATATTTTATGCATCGATCTAAACAGTAACGAAATGCAACTAATTTAAAAGTATAAAATATCTAGTTACTTTATAAAGAAATTTCTTTATCGACTAATAGTTTGTTATTTCCCCGACCATACAAAACAATTCAATTTGCATAAAAAGTACCGTGGGTATGGTAGCGAAATTTGCATAAGAAACCCGTATCCATCAGATTTCAAACGAGACGCCGTAAAAAATGTATTATGAAATCAGCAACAGTCGCATTCGTATGGCAATTAGCCGCATTAATCACACCAAGTTGTTTTTATTATTTTACAGGGGGTCAGCTTTCCAGCAATCCATGTGATGGTCGCTAAATGGGCTCCACCGAACGAACGCAGCATTCTCGCTTCCATCGCGTACGCGGGTGAGTGAGCGAGTGAGTGGGTGGCTGTTGGGTGGTGGAGGAGGGGGAGGGGAGGGGAGATCGAGTGGGTGGGTGTAGTCACGACACGCATGCGCCCCCATTCGTATGTCACGTCAAGTTTAACCTTGGGACACCTACCCCCGTTTCTCCCTTATTAATCGCGGATCCTATTCAAACCCATGTACGCGGATTTGCAATCCGAGCAATAAATATTGTTAATACTCTACCATTACCTGGAAATCAGCTTTCGAACATATTTCTTTTTCAACACCCGTGCAAGCGGCATTTTATTTTATTTTATTTTAACGCGTGAACTCGATTTTAAATCTCATCGTGTTAAGCCCTCGACGAAATTTCTTTTTACCTTCCCATTCCATTCATTTTTATTTAAATTTTATCAATGCAATAATACAACGAGTGAATAAGGATATTTAAATAGAAGTTAATTCTTTTGATAATTTGAAAAAAATGACTTATGGAAATTATTTTCTTTTGGTTGAAATGCATCAGTTGATAAACGTAAGATCAACGATTAATAATAAATCTTTGTTATTTTTCTATGCAATTACTATTAAAATCACTTAAAAAAGACTGCATGTGCAATAGTAAATTTTTATAAGTTTTATAAATCGTTATGAATTTTTTTATTTTTAACTATGGAAAATTTTATCCGATTATGTATTACGATAAAGTAAATAATGAAAATATATTAATAAAATTATTGATATCTTGTATTTCAGTCATTAATATCACTAATTTTATAACGTATTGCTTTACATAATTGCATTCCATTGCAATAAATTAAACCAATTTAAATATAAATATATAATGTCTGTCAAATATTTTGTAATTTTTATAAAAATCACACATATATCTACTTATGATCCTATTAAACTATACTATATAAAATATAAACACGTACATAAACTTTAAAACATAAAAAAATAATAAAAATTAGGAAAAAAGTACGTTTTTTAATACTGAAAACAATATTTTAAAAAATACTTTAAAATATAACAATACACTTTATATTATAAAAATATTAAATAATTTGTATTATTTTATATAATATTTAATATGATAATAATTGTTACATAACATTATTATTATTATTATTATTTATAATAATAATAATATTATTATAAATATTTATGATAATTATTATTTGTAATAGATAAAATAAAATCTTTAATGTATCATTATTTAATTATATTTTGTATACATTACTGATATACTTTCAATACTACTCTATGTAAATTTGTAATAAATTATTTTACATAAAACTGGCTTAATTGAAATTCTATTTTTTTAAAATTAAATGTATTTGCATCAATTTTTTGCATAGACACTGATTGTTGAGAAATTATTATTTTGTAGTTTTTCTTTATACTTTAAAACTGTAATATTGCCTTTTAATTTTTAAAATATTGTCTTTTTTCTTAAATAAATAATACATTTGAAAGAAAAATTTCCTTCGACTGAGGATCTTTTAAATATAATTACATATTTCTAATTTTATCTATATTCATTTAAAATCTAATTATAATAATAAATTTTAGGAACTGCTCTTGGAACTGTCATTTCGATACTTTTATCTGGTTTAATCGCAGCTAATCTTGGATGGAAATGGGTTTTTTATATCGAAGGTGTATTATGTTTAATTTGGTGCATAGCCTGGGGTATTATGATTCAAGATTCTCCAAAGAAACAAAAAAATCTTATCACAAATGAAGAAAGAGAATATATTTTGAAATCTTTGGGACAAACTAAAGAATCACACAATCTGGTATAATTATTTGAATGCTCAATATTCTATATTTTAAATTTTATATGATTTTAAAATTTCATAAAATCATTTTATTTCTAAATTATATAACTGTTTAATATCTTGAGAACATTGAATATTTATAAATAAAAAATTGATTGTTTTAATGAAAATAATTAATTTTTTAATCTATTTATATTCTCAGTATGAAATAAAAAATAAAAATATTGATAATATATAATATGAAGTATAAAATACGATAACGATATATATTTTGCATGAATAATTAAAAAAATAAAAAAGTTTAACATTTAATGTCATAAATAAGATTGTATTATAAAATTATTAAAACTTATCAATAAAATTTTGAATTATCTTTATTAATTTTGACTTTTATATGAATTATAAATGGTTTATTCAAAAACAATATTATTTAAAAATATATGTAAAATTAAATAAGTTAAATTATTATATATTACAAAAGATAAAAGGATTAAATTTCATATTTTTATATTTAATTGCAAATTTATGTATTGAAATGATATATGTAAAACATATATCAATAAATATCTAAACATTATTCTATTATAAGTAGTTACACAGTATTTAACAATTTTATTAGTAACTTTTCAATGACTTAATGACAATAGATAACTAATAAAAAATTGATAAACAAGTGATCATTAGTGAGTAAAATATCGTACAATATTATTTAGTTCTTACATATTTATGCTGTATTAATTTTCTTATTTCTTTGATTCAAAATAATTAAACATTATCGTAAAAATTTAATTATAAAAATAATGAATTAAAATAAAATAATTTTATCATTACAGAAACTGTCTACAGTTCCATGGTTCCAAATACTTAAATCACCACCATTTTTAGCCATTTTAGTTGCTCATTTTTGTAGCAATTTTGGATGGTACATGCTACTTATTGAGCTTCCAACATTTATGAATAAAATATTACATTATGAACTGGAGAAAGTAAATAATTTTGTACTTTTATTGCAATAAGAATATTTGTGTAATAATTTTTTATTAATTTTGGTGACATTAATAAACTTTCATTTATAGAATGCATGGTTATCTGCATTACCATTTTTCTGTATGTGGATTTTTACATTAGTTCTTAGTAAAGTTCTTGCAATTATGCACGATAAAAATTGGATATCAGTAACTGTATCAAGAAAAATTGGAACATTGTTTTGTAAGTATATCGTGAACAGTTAATTATTACTTTATTTTATTTTAATTTATTTTGAATCAAATTTTGACAGCTTAAAATGCAATCAATTAGAGTTGTATGTATCATAATAATTAAACATAATAAAATTATTACATACAGAATATTAAAAAAATGTTTTATAATTAATTTTATTTTTATTTATTTTAAAAAAAGAAAAAGATTTTTATGATTCAATATAAACAATTTATTGATGTTCTTAATATTTTAGCATCAGCTGTTCCTATGTTCTGTTTACTTGGTGTATCATACGTTAGTGACAAAAATCTGGCGGTTGCGCTTATGACAATAGGGGTTACATGTATTGGTGGAATGTATTGTGGATTCTTAGCTAATCATATAGATATAGCTCCAAATTTTGCTGGTACATTAGTTGCCATTACAAATACTGTTGCAACTATTCCCGGATTTGTTGTACCTATTTTTGTTGGAAACTTAACTCATGGCAATGTAAGATTTTGTTCATATTTATAATTTTTTTTTTGAATTTCAAATTAAATTTAAATTAATAGATATTAAGTTTATTTAAATAAAATTTAATAATATTGATATGAAAAAAATATTTTAAAAAATATTAAAAAAAATTGATAGTAAATTTATGAATAAAAAACAAATTTATTAAAAAGTTGCAAATTTTTTAATTTTTTTTTAAACTCTTTTTTACAATAAACAATGTTTATATAAATTAAACATATCTTTCATAAAAATTCAACCAATATTTATGGAATAAATAATTTAAAACTATATTTATAAATTTGCTCTAAGAAATTTTATAGTTTTGTATGAAAACTTTTTAATTTACAGCAAACCATTGAGGCTTGGAGAGTAATCTTCTTCATGACAGTAGCTTTATACATTATTGAAATGCTAATATATACAATGTTTGGTACCGGTGAAGAACAACCATGGAATAAAGTTAAAATTCATGATGTAGAAAGACCAGAGCAAATAGTTCCTCTGAAAGAAACAAGGCATTAATATATTCAACAAATTCAATCTAATGTTGTTACTACAAAAAATTTTCTCATATTTAATACATATGTACATGCCTCAAAAAAAAGTATTATTAATTTTTATTCTAAATAGATCGTAGCCTTGTTAAAAAAAAATAGAAAATATTAGTTCAATTTTTAAAAAATTTTTATGATACTGTAGATCAGAATTTAATATTAACAAATTACAATTTTTATTTACATAAAACCATATGTAATAAGATGAGACATGTACATAATAATTTATTGTGAAACAATATAAAAATTTAAGATTTGTAATTATTTATATATTGTAAGAAATTTGTACATTAAATCTATAATTTAGCTCAATAATTTCAATATTTTTTAACTCCTAATATAAGTTGTATAATTATTAATTTTAATTAATGAAAAAATAAAAAAAAAAATCTATAAAAATTAGGTATAAAATACAAAGTTATATAAAAAATAATTACTTAAAAATACTCACTTTATTCATTGAATTCTAACCATTTTACAAAAATACATCGGACCACAATTTTTATTCCTTGTAGGAATCACAATGTGACCATACCGAAGCCCACAATCTCCAAAGGAGTATATATATTTGAGGGGATTTAATGCTCGTATTTGATCTCTATTAAAATCACAATGTAACAATTAATTTATACAAAACTAGATGCATAATAATGTATTATTAATAGGTTAAATGTTTTATATTTAATATTTCTTTAATTATACATATATCCAAAAAAATATTAAAATAATAAAAAGTAATATTAAAAAATAATAACATTTTACTCGTAAATGAAAAATATAATTTTTAGAAATAATTTCTTAAAAAATGTAATTTTTTCTTTAATCGTTTCTTTGTTTTTTACAGTTTTTTAAATATGAATCAAATTTATTGTTTCTAAAATTTATTAAATTATTTTAAAAAGTAAAATAATATGTTTATAATTCATAACATATTTGTAGAATCAACATATTGCAATATTTAAATAATAAAACTTACTTTACAACAAAAACTATGTTATCTTCTTCAAAAACTCTCTTAAGAGCTACTTGTACTACTCCATCATTTTGAATAGGACTTAATGTACAAGTTGAGTACACAACTGTACCACCACAAGTAACTAGTTTTAGAGCATTTCTGTTTATAAAAAAATAAAAATAAAATTTTAAATAATTTATGGAAAAATAAATAATATACAAAACTTACATTAAAATTTCACTCTGTACGTGAGGTAACATCAATCTTTCTTGAACTCTTGATCCTTTAAAAATATTATTGTCATCTTCATGAAGAACATGTCTGTCTGTTGTACAAGGTACATCAACTAGTATCTTATACAAATTTAAATAAAATTTTTCAAATAAATATTAAAGAAACTATGTTTAAGTAAAAATTGATATAAAGAACTTGTTTTACCTTATTGTATAAATTTTTTTCTTCAATATATCTGGCATCTCTCGTTGTAAGAATGAATTGTTGATTCCATTCTTGTATTTTTGGTATAAATTGATCTATAAATCGCTGTACTCTCTTTATTCTAGATTTTTCAATATCATTAATTACTGTTAATCTTAATTTCCAATATTGTAAAGCAATTAAAGTTTTTGCACCTGGTCCAGCACACATATCCAAATATTTATCTTCTGGCTGTAAATCCAATGATAAGACAGGTAAAATAGAAGCACTATCTACCATAAAATAATCTAAAAAACTTATAAATATTTTTAAAAGAAATATTTTTTATTATTTAATTTAAAAATTTTATACAACTAATCAAATATTCTTTAAATAGTAACAATTTGTGAGATTAGATAAGTGATAATTATAAAATAATTTTATCTTGAATAATAAAATTATTTAACAATATCAAAATTTTATTAATTACTTTGATTTTATTACCTGTTAATCCAATTGATCCAATTTTTGGTTTTGGAAACATAGTATCATTACCAGACTCAAATGTATAAATTGAAAGTTGACTAGGAAAATTAAAAAAATCTTCTTCCTCAATTTGGGCAAAAAAATTTGACCCTTCGGTATAGAAACTATATTGTTCAGACTCCAAAATAAAATTATCTTTACCTATAAAAGTTTTAATATAAAAATTAATGTAAATTTGATTTTAATAGTTTAAATTTTGTCAACAATATACAAACCCATGATCTTTGTTGCAGGTATATATTCATGTAACTGAGATGCTGGTAAACCAAGAGAACTTCTTATTATACGATTATTATTACTTATAGTAGTTACATCTTTTTCAATGGATTGAAGTTCAAAAGGTTCAAAAGCATCATTTTTATTTAATTCTTTGTCTATTAAATCTTTATCGGATTGATATGAATTTTGAGAATGTTTTATTTCTTTTTCTGTTTGTATAACATCTGTTGCTTTATTTAATGTATCAACATTTATATTAGTATGTTCTTCAACATTGAATTTTTCTTTTGGTTCTGATAATTTTTCATTCACTTCGTATATACGTTTCATATTTATTGCACCTAAACACTAAAATATCTACATAAAATATTTATCATAAAAATAATTATTTATTAATATTACCTCTAGTTCTTCACATATTCTTTTAGAGTCACTATAATTATTAACAATTGCAATATATCTATGATTTTTTGCAAGCAAAGATCTCCTTATAACTTCCCAAGAATCCTGATAAATATTTGCATACATATTATCAAAATGATCGAGTGCTTTTTGACAAGCTGTTTTTTTTTTCTTAAGTACAGACTATGAAAAAAATATAAAATCAGAAAATTATATTTTAAATATCTTTACATTTTATGAAAGAGAAATTTAATTAAAATAAAATTAAAATCTTACCCAGTGGAAAGGGGGATGTTTGTACCTTACTGGAATTATTATTATTTTAAATGATTTAAGATTTTTAACTGAAGACAACATTTTCCAAGTATTAATATAACTTTTAAAAAATTACATATGAATATGGTTTTTTTATTATTAATTTAATTTTCACGTTATATTTAAAATAATATATTTACATATGCATATACATTTTTTAAGAAAAACGTAGTTGTTAAGACTACTTAGCTTAAGGTATTTCAAATAAAGACCTAATGTTATATTCTACCGATAGATGGTGCATTCAAATTCCATAAATATAATAGATTGGTATGCGTCAAATATAAAAGAACTATTTATAAGTGTACCTCTTTTTTTATCTTATTTGTAAGTTATAAACAGCTTTTTAAATTAATTACATTCATTAAGAGTTACTGAATATAGCATAACATAATACAATAGATATAATTGCTATTCTTTGTTTTCATATTTTACACTATTATTCCCATTTTCGTTCTTCAATAATTATAATAAAATCTTTTTTGTTCATTTTTTTTTTTATTTTATTTGTTTATCTACCTAGTATTTTATTTATTATTATTTACATTGATTTTTTACTTATTTAACAAATTAAATTAATAAAAGGAAAAATTATTGTGAACAATTATTAAAATAAGTATTTAAAAAAGTATATAAAATAATTATTCGAACAATTTATTATTTGTTTGTATTTTTTTAAATAAAAAAGAGCTTGCAAATTAATTCGACACAACTTTTTAATAATACCAAACTAAAATTTACTTTTTAATCCGTATGATTTTTCTTAAATAAAATATAATTATTTTTTAAATGTATACAATTTGATTTAAATTGAAATGGATGCAAATGTAATAAAATATAAATCATGATTATTCAAATTCACGTAAGTCGATGGTACAACAGGTATTTCAATTGTGGGTCTCTCCCTTTAACTTTAACATTTACATCAAATGAGAATAAATTTTCATCATCAAAAATACTAAAATTAAACAAGGTTTTTTCTTTTCTAATGAAGTAAATCTAATTATTAATGACGAAAATACTTATTGTAAAGTGATATTTAAAAATCCTGTTGTAATTTAAAAAAAAATTATATTTTATATATATATATATATACATATATATGTATAAATTAATTAATCCATTTAAATAATATCGGGAAATAAGGCGGAAAGAAAATTACTTTTAAATACTTTTCTCTATTTTCTAAACGTTCTCTGTAATCCTGTAACTGTATTAAATAATGCCTATAGAAAACAGGATGTAAGTTATGTCTTGTCTGCTCGTCTTGTATATTTATTATAAACAATCAAAGTTATAAATAACTGTTATGCTCTAGTCTAAAAACAAACTATATTCGTGATTGTATGTTCTTCGTTCTAAGTGTATAGTTGTATTATAGTATAGAAATAAATTACTTTATTGTTCTCGATGCTGTGTTATTCATTCCTTCATCACTCTTTAATATACTTGTATATAATACATACCAGCTCGAACAGAAATGAAAGTTGCGTAATCAAAACTAACATTTTAAAAATCTAGTAATACAGAAAATTAAAATAATAAAATGAATATGTAAGCAATTTAAGTTATTATTATTCTATCTATGAATAAAGCTTTCATCAAAAAAAATACCAAGCTTTAGTTTTAAATTACGTTTAAAGTTTAAATCGTACAGATTTTTGTACTGAAATAAATAAAAAAAAATCCAGAAAAATAATTTATATTAAATAGAAAAAAGCATTATATATATATATGTATTAAAGTTATACTCACAGTGAAATTTTACTTAAATTTTAATTGAAATAACAAAATAATAAAAATACATGTAATTTACATCTTCAGAATGACTATAGAATAGGATTACATCTAATGAGCAAAATCGTTATGAAAAAATTTACTGATTAATATAAGTTTCTAAAGATTGACATTGAACAAATCAAGTAAACTTTTTTAAAAATTAAAAAATAATTTAAATTATAAACAGTTGACACCAAACAAATCTGCAAATAATAGATAATAGAAAGTTTTTAATTTGTATTAATACGACAATATAATATTCTTAAAAAACAGGTATAACTTAAATTTATTTTACAAACATCATATTTTACACGTGGATAAATCCATTAAAACGCTATTGTGCGCTATTTCAATGGGCCAAACCGTTACCTGTTCTTTTATCAATTCGCTCTTATATATCCGCTTGTTTCGCAGGTGCCCTTTTGCACTGACCGACCCTTCGGTGCTTCTGCACTCAAGGATCAGTTTGTATACATGCGCATTAAAATTCGCGAAGGGGCACGCGCAAAGCAAAACGTTGGCTTAGTTATTTAAGCTTAACTAAATTAATTTTATGGAATATCCATTACAGTACTTGTTATTAAACTCGCTTTAATATAAAATTTAAATATTTATATGCATTAGAAAAAAAAAAAGAAAAAAGTTTAATATTTTATATAAAAGAATATTGATTGTAATAACTGCTCACGTTTGCTTTTTGCCAATTACAACAAATACATGTTAATAATTACCAACAATATTTTTTTAAAAAATTATTTCATCTGGATAAGCAACTGCGATTCATCATAGACTCGGTAATCCTCTTCACCCTTTCACACGCGGAATTATCTTCAATCCTCGTCGAAGAGCAATAAGAATCAGATTCTTTTTTATCAAGGGCCCGCATTTCATTTGAGATGTTCCTGACAACCCAGATATTAGTCTGAAAATTTCTTCCCACCTATTAAGAACACGAGATGAAAAATACGAGTCAGCCTGCAACCGATTTATACTAGTCCAATAAGTCCATCGCAATCGCTTATTTACATATTTCTTCACTGTCTTGCAATTAATTTTACTGAATAAAAAGTAAATATTCTCTAGTTGATCCACTGTTCAATCATTGTAAACATATCAAACAATACATTATATTGCTTAAAAAAATACATGTACATATACTCTGACTTGAACCTCTATTACGCATTAATTTTAGTTTGATGATGGAATAACAATCCTAATAAATCTTTAAAAATATAAGTTTAATGCTAGATTATAATAGAAATTTGAAATTTTCTAAACTTTTACACATTGTAAATAGTATAAATTAGCTGAATCATTATATAAAGAAAATCGATATATCGATTTTAACAAAATAATTTAAACAATTTCATTTCGTAAGGTTGTAAGAAAAATGCTTTTAACGTACTCAAGTAAACAGTACCCTTTAATTCAATTCAATATATTCCAGTTCTTTCATATTTTTCTTAAATTTTTGGGCCACCAACTCCTATAATACATTATGATTTTATTGGTGTAAAATAAACCAAATAACCAGTTTTCCACATGTTTTTAAAAATAATTATCTTTCCACTATCATAGTTATAGATTGATAAAAAATTATTGTTGTTGTTAATGTAATTTCAAATTAAGATATCATAGTTCAACTTAATACAATAACAAAAAAAGGGAAAAGGAAAACATTTAATAATTAAATTAAATGTTTAATAAAAAAATACTAAATATCTAATAATAGTTATATGTTTATGTAATTATAAATTACATTTGAGAAAAGATACATTGTAAAAGTAGAAAATATATTAACGATATTTCAGACTTAGACTTGATATAAAATCTATATAAATATATAAAAATAAATTTTCGATAAAATAAAATATTTTATTTTAATTTATATACCTTGACTATGTCGATAAATGTGTAAAAATATTTCTCGTTTTCTTATTTTTCATTCTTTATATTATATTGAAATATTGTAAGTTAAAATTGAATTTAAGTTTCAATCGTAAAATTATTATTTTTTAAATAGATTTTTTATAATAATATAGTTTATATTTTTTTAATTTTTTTTATATTCAATGCGATAAATACGAAATATAATAGCAACTGTACAACTAAGAAATTGTAATTAAGTTCAATAAATTCATTTCAAATTATATTACAAGTACTTTAATATTCTATTTTAGAGATTATTATTAAAATTCGATTATTTAATTAAGTTTTAACTATTCAGAAAAAATATATTATAACTTTAAGGTTTATTCGATTATATATCGGATTAAATATTTTATAATCAAAAAGAATTTTTAGTATAAAAGAGAGAATATTTCTTGTGTATAAGAAATAAGAATTTATTTTACATTTATTTATTCGAATATACATATACAATTCCTAAATGAAAATCAGGAAATTATCAATGCAATGATTTAATTCAATTTTGATTTAATCTTAAAATAAATGTATATGGTGACCAAGAACACATTTTGTTTCGAAACTTGGCTATATATTTTCTTATTAAACCAATTATAATATAATATAATATAAATACAATAATATTATTTAGCAATATAATTTAGATATTTTTGAAAATATAATATATAAAAAAGTTTAACAATTAAATTTAATAGTTCAATTTTTTTATTTTATTGATATCTTATCATTGATGACGTTTAGTGTATATTCAGTTACTTCCTATATTAATATTGCCTACATTAAGATTCCTATATTAATAATACTCAAGCAATTATAGAATATTTTGTATTGAATATAGAATAATATATTAATATTTAATTGTTAAAACAAATGATCGATATTTAATATATAGAATTGAAAAATGTAAATTATTATTCTACATTTTAAAATTTTTCCATAATGTACAAGTTTAATTTATTATGTTAAAATATAATATACTTATAATTTTAAATATTAAGCAATAATAATCATTTTTCATAGAAAATATTACAATTTTTGTTTAGAATTGCACAAATATATTCAATTAATAATTAACAAAAAAATTTATTTTAAATTCTATTGTAACATAAGTATCCAGTTAAAGTAAATAAATTGAAACAAGTAAAATCGATTGATAATTAAAGTTAATGTAACATTAAAATAAATTAATAAATATTAGAAAAATCCTTAACCAATGTAATCAATCATTTTTTAATACATAACCAAATATATTATTTCTTATTTACTGAAATTTTTATTTTTAATGAAAAAGATTAAAAAAATACACTTTTATTGATCGGTCATAGAGATAAATATTTATATAAATGAATAAAAATTAATCACGTGAAATGATTAGCTGGTAGAATTTTTGGAGTGGTAATTTTTAATAACAATTAATTATATTTTTAATTATTAATTATTTATTAAAAACTAATCAAAAATTTATTCAATATCTATTTATTATTTATATCTGATTGTTATTTTATTTATTTATTATTTGAAATTATAGCATCTCTTAAAAAATCATGTACATGTAACCGTAGATTAAGTTTATAAATTACATTTGAAAATGTAAATTGACAATCTATTTTAAGTTACAAAACATCAATATCAAAGATCCTTTGAGAAAATTTTAAATTTAATTCGTAGTCGTAGAATTCAGGTGTGAACTTTCAGTATGTCATTACATTCTAGATACATAATTTCAAAGATCTGTGGAAAGCGGAAATAGATTGGCTAGAGAAGGAAATCCAAACTAATAGCTTTTGGAACTATTATTAAGATACATGTTATAATTTTACATGATAACTAATTGTTATATTAGAATTTCCATGGAAATTATATATCGAAAGTCACTAAAAGCAAATTGAAAATTATATTAGATTTTTCGAATAAATTAGATCGCACTCGAATAATTTAAAATTTTTTAGATTCCTGCAATGTCGAGGTTTACGAAGCAGAAGTCTTTTTAAAACCACATCAGGAAGTGTTATTATTATTATTTTTTTTTTATTATTATTATTATTATTATATTATTATATGCTTGCAATATTTGACCTTTGTGATCATTTATTCATTGTTTCCATTGATTAGTGCATGTTCACTGTTTCTTTATATTTCATTGAATTCATTATAAATTTTTTAATTTCTTTAATATCATTCTTAACAATTCTTGATATACAGATCTTAGATTCTTCCTGTTATCAAAAATAATTTTTATTTAAGTGCTTTATTTTTTTGCTTAAATATATTTTAATAATTTTTTCTATAATTAAAAAAAGTTATTTAAAATAAATGTATTAATATTTTTAATTCACAAAAAAAGATAATAAATATTTTTAATTTACTGTTACTTTTATTAATAATTTTTTTTTTTAATAGTAAAAAATATATTGTTATAATGTCATGGAAATACAAGTGTTTTCAAATAATTATTTTTCTTATATTATTAGAATTATTAATGGTATTTTAAGTATATATTATAATTTACTTTAGATAATAATAGTTTATTCCTTTTTTTAAATATCAGATAATTAATTCTGATATGCAATATTACAAATAGAAAAACTTTTTTAATAAAAACCTTAAATTAATTTCTATATTATATTTATTTATAATTTCTGGAAAAAAGTTTGTTATATATTTATTAAAAATTAAAAAATAACTTTTATCATATTTTCTACATTTACAATTATATTTTATTATTCATTAATATATTTTTAATAAGTGTCAAAGTAGAATGACTTAAGAAAAAATAACAATATATACACAATTGAATAATAGTATATACATAATTACTTTAAACATAATTGATTTAATTATAAAATACAAAGTAATATTTTTAAATATTAAAAATCAATATTTTAAAACTATATTATAACAAATCCAAAGAATATTTATATTAAAGAGATTAAATTACAAATAAAATTTAAATTAAAAATTTGAAATTCTTATTTTAAACATTTGATTAAAAATTGAAAATTAAAAAGAATTTAATTATTGTACATGATTTTATTAAATCAAAAATAACAACGAAACTTATAACTTAATAATACAGATTTATATATTAATTTCTTGTTTAAAAATGGATATTCATTCAAATTATATTATATAAAAATTTAGTTTACTTTAATTAAATGAAAAAATATATAATTGCATTATTAGTAGATTAAATTATTAATTACATAAAAATATAAGCATGAAATTTTTTTAGCAAGTGCTTCTAATCCATAAAATTTAATAAAATTTAAATTATTTATAATACTTTGTTTTATCTATGTGATAACAACATGTGATATCTATAAAAAGATATTTGTAAGATAATAAATTAATATAAGTAATGAAAAAAGTAATATTTTTTAAAAATTCGTTTTGAATTTTTATAAAATGTAAGAGATTTTGACTAAATAATATTTATAAACGTTCAATAATTGTACTACAAAAAAAATTTTTTTTTTATTGCTTCTTTTAATTGAAAAAAAAATGTTATTTGATAAAGTAAATAAAACCAAATTTTCTCTATGTATTTTGTTTTCGCCGGTCTTTCTATCTTGTCTTCTGTTGTACTAATTAAATGAAATTTTTTAAGCTTTTATAAAAATATTACGATTGATTAAATGTATTAATAATTTGAAAGTTTGTCTCTTTAATTGTTATTTGATACCACATCTACCGGATGTTTAACTCTAGTTATCAGCTAATATCGACTATAAGTATTCCTGGGTACGCCTATAGTCATCGAGTATGGTCAGCGGATGACGACGTGGGGAATGGATATCGGGGAAGTGTGTCAAGGAAGGTCAACCCAAAGTTATTACTTTCGGGTCGCCTATCAATCCTTGTGGAGCAAAATGACTCCTATGAAGATTGTCAGGAATGCGCAAGATTGCAGATCAAGTGGATTGGCGGAACTGTAGATGAACGAAGAGGTTTGCTGGTCGGGGAGGTTCTCGCAGTGGTAAGGAATCTAGGGAGTTACACTCTGAAGATGATGTCGCCTAAGAGAATCCAATTTCACCAACAGCATCAAGATTCCTCTTTACCTTAACAGCTCCAGGTCGCAATTACAGAAGTAACCTTACTCCGAGTAAAACTGAACAAATTAATTCGCACAGAACAACTTTTGCAGTTAACCGTTTTTCTAGTCGCTAAGGATTGCAAGTGGAGTGGGTAATAATCGAGTTCAAAGTTCTTGTTAACAGGATTATAAAGAGCGAATGGCGCTTCCGCTCTTTTTCCCATTTTCCAAAGCCCCTATCTTGTTACAATTTTCATTGAAAAGCCAATATTTCTAATGCCAATATTAATATTAAGATAAAAATTATTTTTTTAAATTTGTAAGACTTCCAGAAATGGCAGACTACGTTCATAAAGTTCTAAAAAAGGTCAATAAAAACATTAAAAAATAAATCTGTCTTATTTTGCTGTATCGATTAAAGCAAATGATTAAGGTTGAGGCCAAAAAAATATCGAATGAAGCATTGCGCAAACTTGCTCAAAACGCGCGATTTCAAATTTTGCGGTTCATCCCTTCCAGTAAATTTTCGCAGGTTGGCTAATTTTTATCAATCTGATATTCAAATCGATTATATTCATTAAATACTGTTGCATAAAATACACGTACGATCATAATTATAAAAATATAATTATATCAATAGTTTCTTAATAATAAAGAAAATTTTTCTTAAAATTGCATTATGCGTAGTTTTAAAAGCAATGCTTGTCGACTTTGACGCTTAATATCTCATTAAGAATGTTACATTTTTTAAGATCTTTTTTTTTACTTATTCATTTTTGAAAGGACTATTTTTAAATTATTTCAAATATTTCAAAATAAAAATTGAAATTGTGAGAACAATTTTTTATTTGCTTAAAATTTTATTGACAATAAATTTATTGATATGTGTCAACAAAAATATAATGTGAGCGAATTTCAAAATAATACTATCTTACTATGAATTTTATGTTAAACAATACTTTATAATAGTTATTTATATAATATAATAACAAGTTATATTGTGAGATGTGCGAAAAACTCAATATTTTTCATTATATATATATATATACATACATTTTTTTAAGTAATCAGTACGAATTTTTTTAATGAAATTATTTCATTAAAAATGTATAATTTTATTACAAACTTTAATCCCTAGAGATTTTTTCTAAAATCTTAAATACCTCAAGAAAAATGTATTTCAGTTTTAAATCCTACTACAATGCAAGTAAAGTTTTAGTTTTTTTTGTTTTTATTTATGCAGTTAATATTTTTGTCCTAGAAAATGCAATAAATAATTCAATAAATAAATAAATAAATAAATACAAGATTTTTTTTATTTCTTGCAAGTTATAAATGTTTGAAAGGGCGAGGGAAAACTGTTTGAATTTAAATATTTCAATTGAAAGCACTCCAGTTTATTGATTTTAGTTTAATATATGATATGTATCGCATAAGTAATTATTAATCAGAATATTATTTAATAAATGACACGAATGAAATAAGGTAAATGTACAAAGGATAGATTGGCATCGCCGAGGAGCGCGGATAAGCAGAATAAAGTTTCGAGCAAAAGATGGCGTAACTTTCTATTGAATACAGGATTTGAAACGGCGAGTGGCGAGTGGTCGATCGGACTCGCGAGTCGCTCTCTTGGCCTCTTACAATACCAATTGCTTTCGGTTTTACATAAACGAGTCACTCGCCCAGATGATACCACGGCGACCAGTGCATCCCAGGCCCAGGCAGAAGGGCTGAAACGTCACGGCACCACTTCACATTATCCATCCGAGTCGAGTACGTCTCCCCCCGCCGCCCCCGCCCCCGACCCCCTACCACCAACCCCCTGCCCCCGCCCCTCCCCGTCGCCGCCACCTCCACCGCCACCCTGCATCTTTCTTTCGGTGACTCCGGTTGATCTCCCACCTCCCTCTTTCTCCTCCCTCTCTTTATCGCCCTGTCTTTTGTTATTTCGTCTTTTAAATCGAATGTTGACAGTGGCTAGCGTGACGCTGATCAATAATAGTGATTTTCTGTGTCGGTCGTCAGTAGTGCACGAAGCAAGTCCGCTGGGCGCGAGTGCCGCGGGTACGAGTCAGCGGGGGACGTCGGTGTCGGGGCCAAGCCAGTTTAATTTCTCCCGATACGCTCCCATATTGATCCCACGGCACTGGCTGCTCGACCCGACTCCTACGGGTAACGACGGCGGCGCATCGACCACTGAATCACCAGCTGTCCCGATATCAAGGATGCCACTCGAGGTACTCCACGGGCTTTGACTTGCCTGCCTCCTTCGTACCTCTTCGCCAAGTGTATGTATCTACCTGACTTTCTATTTACACCGCTCTCTCTCTCTCTCTCTCTCTCTCTCTCTCTCCTTCATTCCTTTTGACAGCCGCACAAATTCACCGTGCAAATTCAACTGTTCCAATCAATTATTTTTTTATTATAAACTCATATTAACCCCAGTTTTCACCAAGCATGGTATTTTAAACATCGTACAATTATTTTTTTATGTTAAAGATACATTCTAAGGAAAAAATGTGGTTGCGTCAGAAGGTGGGAGACATTGTTTAGTATTCTTGGAACAAATCAAATGTATGTTTATTTTAAAAATAATAAAAAAAAAATTTCATATTCTAAGGATTAAAAATAATGATTCATGTTTTTGATGAATGTTTTTGAATAAAGTTAAACAAATATTCTTGGTAATGAATAATAATAATAAGAAAATGAATTCATACGTGATTTTACAATTCCATTATTAAATTAAATTATTTCTAATTAAAGGTTAAAATTGTACTGAGCCTAGAAAAAAATACGGAGCTAGATAATTATAATACTGTTGACTTCATCTATTGAACCATTTTAAAAGTAGTGCACAATTACACGTTTGTTCTTTTGGTAAGGAATCATTTTTTTTTTATAGAGAACTTACAAACAATGCCTTGAAATAGACCATACATTTATATTCAATGAGTTAATAAAATACTACAAAGTGGGACAAGGGGTGTGTGAGCGTGCGTGACTATCTTGAAATAAGCTAGACAAGGTAGCAACTTATCACTCCTAAACAACTTAAACAATCTTTATTGTTAATACACAAATATATATTAGGAATGATAAATTAGAACCTGGTGCACGAGGCATTGAAAAATGGCAAAAACGCTCATCGCGTTTGCAAAAGCGTAAAAATCCATGGGAGAGCGTAACGGTAACGGTGGGAAGGGAAAAAAGTCTACCCTCGTAACACAAGCGCGCGCGCACACCCACACCCACACCCACACACGGGAATTACACCAGCGTTTATGTAATGGTGGTTGTTTTTTGCGTGCACGCGTTCGGCACATGCAATTAGAAGTCGTCGCAGCTGAGTAAAGGCGGAAGATTGATGTTGCATTCCTCCTCCTCCTCGCCCTCCCCCTGACCCTCCCCCTCCTCCTCTTTACGCCCTCGCACAGATGCTCACTATTTTCTGTGTTCCCTTTCACCGATGCACTAAATTTAGTGTGCCATTTATTGCCATTGCCATGCGTAGTCCTTGTTATCATATGGAACGTCTCACACAAGGCACTCATGTGGCGGCGAAGCACTCAAGGAAGCCAACATGTGGGAAACCGCGGGAGAGGAAATTTAACAACGTTGTATGAGGTAGTTGTAGGCGGTACAAATAATCAGATTTTACGTCCCCGATATTTATAGGCCTAATCGCATTCATTTATCTCGTCGTCCTTTATCGCCGGTTCGCTCCTGATTTCCATTCTTTGCCATTCCAACGTCTCCACTATTAGAACAGTCAACCTATTAGAACAACGATAAAATTTTGTAAACGCGACCTTGTTGAAATAAACGTATAAATTTGCTTTCTTCATCATTATAAATTAATGGGGGGTGGGAGGGGGTACGTTCGATATTAAAAGCAGTCGTTTACACTTGTTCCGTATAAATTTCCCAATGTTTGCCTATTTGTATTCATATGAAAATTTAAAAAAGAAAGAGAAATGAGAATATTAGAAATGCATGAATTAAATGAATGCTAAATTAATTGGTGTTCTGGTATTCGTGCTTGAAGGATATTTGCGATTTTTTTCGAAATTTAAACGTTTTCAGAAAACTATTATAATCGATTAGTTAATGCATGGAACGATAAAAACCTTTTAAAAATAATAATAGTGTGACTATAATGATAGCGTTACTTTAACACTGTCCCTAAAAGAATTAACTCGCGATCTAAATTACAAAAATTTATAAATAATAAATTAAGCTTCTTTAAGTAAACAAATAAAAGTATCGAATGTCCAGACATCCTCTTAAATTGAAAATAGCTTCAACTGTTTTTTAAGTAGTTTCTGTAGTTTAAGCGATTTGCGAAGGTCGCGCTAAATTTAAAACGGCATTATAGGCAATGTAACAGAAATTATAATGAAATGCACGTGTTAAAGAGCCAAATAAAAAATTATTTATTTAAAAATACAAAATTTCATGAACTAAAATAAAGTAACGAGTCTCGCTAATAAAATTGTAAAAAGGGATTCGCCAACATAGTTGTGAATTGTATATCCCTGCTTTTTAGTACATGATTCCCGGTTGTTTTATTCTTCTTTTCAGTTTTAACACTACTATTTACCTTTCACCCTTTGCTCATAAATGAGGTCAATTTAATTTTAACACTCGCGATAACAGAGAAAATGATGATCACGTTAGCTTTTATTGACTAGTAACAACCCCTCCAATTTCTAAAACAAATTCGCCTTTTTGTATTCACCGAAAATTTTTTCTTGCATCTCTACCTCATTTTTAATCTCTTCAAACCTGCATATAAAAACAGCCGTAGTTCTTATTACTATGTATCTTTATCAAATCAATAAGTTTTATAATATAATTTATAATATAAATAGAACAACAAAACATTTAAGATGATTGTTAAAGAGGAAAAACAACAGAAAGTGAAATCTGACAGAGTTGAGACGTAAACATTTTTTTTTTATTTTCAATGTAAGTTTATTAATAGTTTAAATAAATATGAAATTTTTTATGAGATAATAAATATATAATTTCCGGAATTAAACCAATGATACATTTATATTTGATTTATTTTTAAAAAGTTTGCATTTCCTATAAAGTAATAATAAGATATTTAAATTACCAATGACAAACTTATAAATATTAATATAAAAAATTATACATTATTTTTTACTTAAAATATTTGATATTTCTTTTCGGAGATTAAAATGTTTCTTATTATTATATATTTAATTAAAAAAATATTATTACGAATTTATGATTTAAATTATAAAATATTTTTTCAAATAGAAAATCTTTTTTATTTTAAGCACTATATAATTATAATTATAATTTTTTTTTTAAATAGTACATGTAAGTTTTTTAATATTCATTATCATTGCATATTATGTGTTCATAAAAAATAAATTTTAATTTATTATGTCATTTGTTCATATAATTCATAAATTTAATCAATAGAATAGTGTTTTTTATGACAAGATAAATTAATATAATTATTAAATAAATGAATACATGTTATTTATAATTATAATAAATGGATAAATGTTAACAATAATTTTATTATTATATACGATGATTAATAATAAATAATTAAATTACTTTTATGTTATTGATTCAAATAATATTCTTATAAATAGTATAAATATATGCGAATTTTAATGAGTAGAAATAAATACATAGTTGTCTTTGAAACATATTGTAAATAATATTATAATAATTCGATATCAGTAAAGCAAAATTAATTATAACTCTTTGCGTCATGAAAGGTGGTGTATGTATTTTAAAATTTGTATTTTTATAATGAACTTTATATATAAATAAATAGGTTAAAAACACTGATATAATTTAATTTTGTATAATTATTAATTTCTTTGAAAACCATAATTTTATTTAAAATTTTTTTATTATTATTATAGATATTATTAAAACTATTAGCGTTTATATGTAGAACTTGTTAAGTTACATTTTAATAAATACGCAATAAATTTTTCGCATTAAAAGATAAAATTTCCCAAAAATTACGTATTTAAGTTTTCATTTTATTGATGGTTTATGGTTAAATAGCTTAATTTACTTTCACTCTCATTGTGTACATTATTGTTATTATTATTATTGTTAAATCTCCAATTTATTTTTATTTACCAATGTTTTTAATAGAATACACAAAATAAAATATACAATTCTTAACTTTTTTTGAAAATTAGTTTATATCAATTTTTAATAATTAGGAAGTTTGTGTATAATATTAGAATTACGCACCATTTTAAGTAATAATGCTTCAATTACGAAAAAGCATTAGAAATTTTATAAAAATATAAATATATATTATAAACGTACTTGTATAAAAATATAAGTCAGGAAATAATTTTTTCTATAAATAAAAAACAGTTTATTTTGTCAATGAAATTTACTATATAAATCTACTTTATATAATTCATTACCAAGAACATCAAAACAGCTCATCAATATCGTTATAATTACCAATAGAGTATAAATAGCTTATCATATAGATTTTTTAATTTATAATACACACGTGCACGGCATAAAACATTGGAGGCTTGAAAACTTCATTTAAATTTTGGAAGGATTACGAAGATGAATCCTCGGGTGAGGTCGCAATGCGTTTTAAATTCCAGGTGAAATCGTCCTGAACGATCATTTATTTTGTATATTTGCAAATAGGTTTTTTAGATATCGTTGCGCTTTATCGTTACAGATTCGAGAGTGACGACATTTTTTGGATCGCGAGGAGTCCTCCAGCAGCACCCGAGTAATCGCAAAACGAGGCAGGAGGTCTTCTTCACGGTCTCGGGATGAGGAGTGCTGGAGCTAGAAAGGCTGCGAGCTTAAAATTGATGAGCGGTGAGGCATGGAAGCTGCCACCGCTGGAGCCGGTCCCGGTCGACAGGAACACCTACTCCAACATGGGCTACAGCCGCTCGGCGGTGGCTTCAGTCTTACCCCGGGAATCCCTGGACTCGACGTCGTGAGAGCCTTACACCAGGTTACAATAATAACTTTTTATTTTCGTCCCTTCGAATTATGATGTTCCTTCTGTTGCTTGGGTCTGAGCAAACACCAATACCGAAAACATTGACGACCCAACGAATTCCTTGACAGTTACTTTTTCATATTATTCTCAGCTTGAAATATTATTAACAATTATATATCTACATTTGTCTATAATTAAGAATTTACCACTTAAATCATTGTCTTTTTCGATAGTTTATTTTTTATAAAAAATTTACGCAATTCATGTTTATTATATCAACGTAATCATGAATAATCTAATGAGTACTGTAAATTACAGTCCTTGATCAATGTTTGTAGACATAAACTTTGTTCAATTTATTATACTCGATAAGTTTAAATAATTTTTCATATCAATTTAAAAATATATTTCTTCAATTTTATAAATGGTATGCATTATTGACTATGTTACAATTTCCAGTTAAAAAATAACAACGCAATAAATACCTAAGCTTATACATTTATACATTTGTGTATATGTGTATTGATGATTTTTTAAAAATATTTCAAATTTTATACAAAATTTTTACTTCTACTTCTCATTTCAAAGAATATATGATTAAAATAATATCATATTCAGTATAGTCAGTAGCTCTAATTTATATTTATCAATACATTTCTGTTATTTCATTCTTAAAAAAATGATTTTCTTTTAAAATAAAGTTCATTTTATTTTTGAATATATTTTATTTAAATTATCAAATATATTTTCAAAAGATTTAAAATCTCTATTTATCTATGAAACAGGTAGATATGTAAGAAATATTCTCATAATAGCATTACAAATCTGATAATAATAACTGGATTTGATTTTTATCTATGTAAACTCAAAATGAGCTTAAAATATGAATTGAAGATAATTTATATCCATTAACATAGACATAAAATATGCTAGTTCTCTTAAACTATTCCGTATGATTTATGCTTTTCAGGATTAATTTTGTTTATCATTCAATGTAAATAAAAGTATTAAATAAATTATTTATTTATTAATGTAGAAAATTTTAGAGTCTAATTGAATTTCAATACGGATATTATAGAAAAAAGTATAAAAATCATGTGTTAACAAAATTGAAACAATGTATAATAAAACATAAGAAATTTGATAAGTTACAATAATAAAAATTCTTGATATTGTAGTTATAATATTTTAAAAATTATTTTTTAATATTTCAATAAAATTAATAAATTTATTAATTATATAATAAAATTTAATAAAAAATATTATTAAAATATAAGTATTCAAACATATAATTATTGATAAAAAATTTATATGTATTTCGTTTAGTATCTAAAATCATTTATGCATTAATGATTCTATATTTATATTGCATGAATTACTATTCATTTTTTCTAGATTTATTGATACGTGCATGAATATTTCATATATTAACTATTTTTAAATTGTATATTTATTTACTTGGGTATAAGTCTCCCAATAATTTCTATTTATTATTTTCGGTATTCATTGTATGGAAATATCGTCATTTGTATACATATATATAAATACTATTAAAAAAAATTTTAATTGTGCTTGAAGAATATATTATTTCTGATTTTGTAATACACGCAATACAATTCATTAATTGTTATTGATAAAAATAAATGCGAAATTTCTGACTACTGCTATTCAAATTTGACAATATAAATTCACATCAATAAATAAATTATGTTAAAAATTACTTAAAATATTATATTTACTTAAAAAAAACAATAAATAAAAATAATTAAAAATCATTTTAAAATAATTAAATAATAAAAGTATTCTCAACCATTTTTCTAAATTATATTTTTTGAATTTACATTGTTTTAATTTAAACATAGTAAGATTTTAGATTTATTTTAATACTATTAATAAAGGGTATAATTCTAGTACTACACTTTAAAGAATATATTAAATTTTTCTGCGAAAAGATAGAATAATTCTTTTTAGCCATTTTTTAATAAATACTTTATAAAAAATTAGTGCAGATTTTTTTCATATTTTATAAGATAGTAAAAGAAAATATTTTTCAGATTTTTCTCAAATTTCAATTAATTATGTTTATTAATATACATTGTAAGCAATTTTTTGAAAATAAAATATTTTTAATCAATCTAATTTTAAAAATACGAAAAAATTATGTATTTCATAAAATCCATGTACTTAAATATAATTAGTTTTGAAGAAATTACTTCACTATAATAGTAGACATCGCCACAAACATTGATCATAATCAATAGCGTTAAAAATAAATATTATCGAGCGGTATTTTAAACATTTATACCCATTACATCAAATGACATAATACAATAATAAATGAAGATATCTTTCATAACATTAAATAAAAAAGGATATTACTGACGAGTTAAATCTCAACTAAATCGTGTAGTTACGTGCTGTATTAAAATTTAATTTTTTAAAGAATATCGTACACGCTACTTTTTGTAATTCTTTTATCTTTATATTTAAAATCCTTAAACTATAAAAATTTGTAAAACCCAATGTAGAGAAAGTGAGTGAGAGGAAGAGAGAGAAAGAAAGAGAGAGATCTATAATTATTTGATATAATATATTACATAAAATCTATAATATGCTACTGATATTTAAGAGGCTGATAAAGACTCTTCATCGAGTTCGTTTAAAAATCGATTTAATTAGTCTATTATACGATAGCAGCTTTGGCTGATAATAGAAACAAAATGAGAGTTAATACTTGTACAATAAAAAAGGCTTTTTCTCTTAATCTGGCCCCCACTTTTCAACTCAATTAGATTGTAAAGTTAGTTTCTAAAGTTTAGTACAGTTGAAGGATTTCCACCTAACCGTTCGTGCAGATAGACAATCAATGTAGTCTTTTGAAGCTAAAAAATCGAATATGAATAAAAAAAATTTGCATGAAACAAAATGGTTATTTCGTATAAGAGTTTTTATCGTGAACTTCGTATGCACGAACGTCTTTTATTTTCTGTTAAAGCTATTTTAAATGAAAAATAAGCCTAGATTTATCTCCTATAAATGGAATTTACTTTTTCAATCTATCCATTAACCATTATCAAAAATTTCTACATATTTATATAAGTTTATGTAAGTTTCTATTTAGTCGTTTTAAAAATTTAAATTCGATTTAAAAATGAAATTAATTTAACACTTTAAAGTGAAAAACAGAACTGAATCTTAATGCATTGCTTTTAAACGATTTTAAAGTAGTAATAGAATTATTTATTAAAAAACTTTGAATTTTTTATTTAAATTTTGGAGAAATTTTGAAAATTAAACATATTAAAATATTAAAAAACATGTATTCTCAAATTACAGATTTAGTTTTAATCTATTTATAGATCAATTCAAACAATAAATGACAAAGTTTAGTAAAATTGTTGTTTGAATCAGACATGAATTATTAAAATATAATAATATTTAAAAAATTTAATATTTAATATTTTTTATTATTTACTCAAAAAAGTTTATTTATTGAAATCAACTTTTTAAATTCAAATTGCTTATTAATATTTATCAGAGAATACATGCATAAATTTTTATAAAAAAACACTAATATATATGATAAATAAATATTTTTATATTCAAATATTATTTATAGACTTCATTTATTATAGAAACTTATAATTCACGAATAATGATAATTGCTAAGGTATTAATAAATAATTAAAATCTCATGAGCCAAAATCAATATTAAGCTGAATTCTATAATTTTATAATTTTTAAAATTTATAAGAGCAAAGCAAAATTTTGTTGATTGATAGATGTTTAATATCATAAAAAATTCTGGGTTCAAATTTTATACCCTGAATGATGAGTTGTTTATATAATTTCAATGTAAATTGAATGATCAAATACTTCAATCTTATTAAGACATATTTTTATCGACAAAGTGTTAAAAGTGCTAACATCAACAAGTTATAAGATTTATCACTTTCACTTTCACAGTTTATTTTTATTTAAATTTTTTTACAAAATGATATTGTTCTCTCACTTTAATTTTAAGTATATTTTTTAAAATTCAAGATACCCGTAAAGTTTGTCAATTATTATTATTATCAGTAATGTGTTATTGCACTTTATGTATTTTTCTATTACATTTTGTTAAATAAATTTAAAAATAATATAATGTATTATGTGCTTGAAAAAGCTTCAGTAAACCATCTGAAAAAAACCAATGCAGCCTAAAATTATAAAAAAATGTGTGAACTTACAATTTTCAGTGCTCGAACTAATCCATCATACAAAGACTTCAAACAAAGGCTATTTTTACAATTCTTATAAATTATTTTTTCTTACTAAGGCATCGACCGTCCGTTATGCACTCGATATTTACATATTATTACATATTTATTGTGTATTCACATTCGATTATACATTTGCAACACATTTTAACTCTTAGCTGCGATATCTAGAACATTGATTTTTCATATTTTAGCAAGTTTTTTTAAATATGTTAATTTTTTATATTTCCTGCATAAATTTATTGATGCTCATATAAGTGATGTTTTTATGAATATAGTTTTCGTTTCTAGAAAAGACTTTGCTAGTGTTCATTTGATGCGTCAGAAATTGATTTAAAGATTCTTGAAACCTCAATAATCTAGTGCACCATATATTAGATTCTTGAAGAGTTTCGATGATAATCTTATTGTTATTTTTTTAAAATCAATATTAATGGAGTAGATGAGAATCACTATTTCATTATATTTCTCTATAATTTACTTTTCCCTTGATAAGTTTTACAAATAGAAAAACGTTCGCAACATGTCTCAGAGTGAATAGGTAGATAACGAAAAAATTTTTTTTTATTTTCATTTTCTATAGTATAGAAAAGAAAATGTAATAATAGTATCCATTTTTTAAGTCTATCCATGTTTAGGTTCAATAAAGCTTCGAACATAGCAAATTTAAAAAGTATAAAAAAATATAAAAAAGCGAATCTATGTTAAACATTTACAAAATATAAATATATAAATACATAAACATATAAATGTATAAAGATACAAATATGTAAATACATAAATATATAAGTGTATAAATTTAAAATATATAAATTTATAAATACTTCAATATGTACATATAAACATTATGTATTTTTAATTTCATATCACATACTTATTTCTATATATATAATATATATATATATATATAATAATGTAAATTTCTAATATGCTTTTATGTATTGAACATCTAGTTCCTCTCACTTTCACCTTTCTCATACGATCAACTTTTTTGGATCTCTTCTGATTCTGTTTTATTTCCACTTTTTCATTATTATTTTTATTACTCCAATTTTTGGTCAATTTTCGTATTATTGAAATTTAAAATAATTTCTTAAAGCAATTTTCTTGTCCCGATTTTCTCTTTAGGTCTGTAAATAATGTAATTTAAATTAATGATTAGTTTTTTACACATATTTTAGCGAGACATATGATTTTTGTAACAAATTTGAAAATAAGTATTGATCAGGTTTTTATAAGAATTACATTGTGTATTTCATAAATTTTAAATAAAATCATCATGGATTTCTCGATATTAGTATTTCAAGAGGAAAAAAAAATGAAACAGGTGTTAATTATTAAAGCTGTCACCCTTAATTAGGCGATAGTCGAAGCGCGAGTCACGTATATGACGTAATTAATATTGAAATTGGAAAATCTATGAGCCAAATGTGATAGAAAATGTAGCTTAGAATTAAAATATATGACAGAAAATGGGTAGTCTATTCCCGCGATATAGGAAATACAAATCGGAAATAAGCTGATGAATTTCTAATAAGTGAATCCACATTAAATTACTCTTCATTTAAATAGTAATTATATTTCGCTATTAATAAAAAATTACATACACTTAATTATTGATGATGATCAGAATAAAATGTAATATTTCTTCAACTTTACATTACGATATATGAATATATTGATCTTTTCATTAATATATAATTTTGAGTAATTATCCAGGTTCAGAATTAAATGATAATTATCTTAATATTTCTATTTGTTGATAAATAATATTTTCAAAAATGAGAAATTCTTTTTAAAACGTATTAATAAAACGAAAATTTAGAAGAGGCAGTAAAAGCGATACAACAAAATAATAAATATTAGCTCAAAGAAGAATCCCTTAATTACTTGAGATCTTCGCTCTTCTTTTTCTTGTAAACATGTTGGGGAACATAATATCGAATTTGTACAAGCAAAAAAGTAATTGCCTCTGAGTTTCTTTCACTCTTCCCTTTCTTTCCGACAACTGAACTTGATATGACTGAATGAAATCAATCTACTCTTAAAAATTTGATTGACAACGGCCTCTTACACTAATCGTTATTGTCTGAATTTCCACGCGTGAAATTGATTTAATTCATGTAATGATAAAAATTGATACTCTCGCGTTAAATAATGTAAAGTTTTTTTTTTGAATGTTGTGTCACATCAAAAATTAATGGTATGAAATACTGAAATTTTTATTATTTATTTTCACTAATGCTTTACTAAAATTTTGTATCCACGTCATTCGTGTATCAACAAGTGGATCATTTATCAATTCGTAACGTTCACAATATGACTTATGAAATCAATAATAATTCTAACATTGTATGTAATTTAATTTTAAACTGTCTTAGATTAGTATATTTTTAAGTTTCATAAATAGAATAGTAATTTTAAAATACAACTAAGAACTTTTCATTGCTGTTAAAATCATAAATATGCTTATTAACTTAATGAGATTTTTTATATAAAATATTTAATAGCTCTAAACTTTGTTACGATATTTTTAACTTTATGAATAATAATTTAAAAGATACTCAAGGTATTTATGATAAAATTGCATTTAATATATATCTCTATTTAAGAACTTCTAAAGGTTTTATTACAAAGTGAATTAGTATTAGTATTAGTAGTATTAGTATTAGTATTACTAAATGGGATTTTAACTGAAAAGTTAATATATATTTGTAATTATTACATAAAAAATTAAGGAAATTAGTCATTTTCGTATTATTTTTAGTAGTAAAAACAATTATATTTACCTTAAAAGTTCTCTCTCTCTCTCTCTCTCTCTTTGTTTCTGTTCTCTTTTCCCTTATTATTTCTCTCATTCGTATTTTTTTTTATATTTAATTGTTTACAGAAAATTATTACTTAGAATTTTAGATTTATATGTGCATATAAGGAAATAATATGGAAGACATATACTAAAATTGAGACAGATGTATAAATATAGATAAAAGTTGATCCTAATGGTTCGCATAATATAAAATTAAGTTCAATCAAATAAAAAACATTTAACAATATTGTACGATAGAAATTCCCATAAAACTTAATTAATTTCTTTCTATTTAATATTATGATAAACAAATCTATTGTTTATGAAATATTTGGAAAATATAAGATCATTTACTAATGATATAAAAAAAAAATTAATTATTAATTTTGTTGATCAATATTACAAATATATTGAAATAATGAAAGTTTTTTTATATAATATATATATATATATTAATTATTAGTTTATCATATTTTATCATGTTATTTGTTTTTAAAACAAGAACAAAATACTTTATATTTTCAATTTAATTTCAAATCAACTTCAAATGACGCAAAAACGTATTTTATAATAAGTTCGTTTAGTTTCGTATTTTCGTTTATAATTAATTTGTTACCTTTGATATTTATTTTTGCACAAAGTTTGTATAATCTTGTATTATGTAAAAAAAAAAAAACCAAAAAATTTTTACAACTTACAATTTTCTTAAATTATTAATTTGTTAAAGAATAAATACGTAAAAAAAATTAGTAATAAATGTATAAGTAAATACATTACTGTGTAAAATAAATTTAATAAATTAATGATTTATTATGAAAATATGTGTAAAAATAAAAAATGGATCATAAACTATACAATGTATCGTATTTCAAAGCTATTGAATAATTATAAATATTTATATAATTATAATACTTATAATATTATTATGTGTTTTATAATAATTTTAATTCTACAAAAAAATGTTTACTGCACAAAGAATCTTATTCATTTTAATAGGACTAAAATCATAGGTTAATAAAATGTTTATAAATAATTATGTTGAAAATCCTTCCGATTAATATTTAGCCTTGAAATATCATATATCATGTTTCATTATAAAACATTATTCAAAAAGTTTAGCGATCAAAAATATTTATATTATGAAAACATTTAAAATATTTCAAAACGTAAAAATTAAAAATTTTAAACATTTAATTGGACTCTTTCTGTCGAATTTAAATTTATTGACTTTAATTTTATTTAAATAAATATATTTTTTAATATTAAAAAAATCAATAATTTAAATATAATTATTTTATAATAAATAAACATGAAGTACAATAAGTAGGTCAGTATTATTCTTCAAAATAACTAGAGTACTTAATTAACAATTTTTATTGAATATTTTGTCTATTAAACGCTATTAAAAATTTGTTATTCATAAAATAACTGTATACAGCATTTTTATATTAAAGTTTCATTAACTGTAACTTTGAAATTTTAAATAGAAATATTTTCTTAAATGCAAAGTACAAATACGTATATACAATAGAAGGAAAAATGAATTCAGAAGTACACTTTGGATACTTTTTCATTCAAAACAAAAAGTTAAAATTAAGAATTTTCTTCAAAATTTTATTTCACCAATTAACAAACATAATTCACGTTTATTTTCTCTTTTCTCGATAATCCATATACTTTTTATTATACAAAACATGAATTCAATGTTTATCGCCTGTACCGATTGTAAAAGAGAGCCGAGAGTCTAAAAGATAAGGATAATCACGATTGGAGTAATATCCAGCTTTTTTACACAAGTATCGCGAAAAATCATAAAATCGACGCTGCTTTATTTTCTACGAACTTCTCGTGCTTATGAAATGCAATTAAGTAGATTAATTGCAGAGCAGACCAATCAACTATCACGTCCAGATTAATGACGCATTTTCTGTGTACATTACGTGAACGCACATTTTACAAGTTTCCATTAAAAATAAATTTACCTAATTATAATAGTTATACATTGTATAAATACACCAAGTGAAACGAATTTACACACATAGAAGATATTGTATTGAATTTACTCATTGAATTTTTGTCAAATTTCTCAAGTAAAGATATTATAACGACAATGGTTCAGTAAAAAATTATATCGATCAAATATGATTTTTTTTTTAAGTAAACTATGAATAATTAATTATAGTAATTATCAAAAACTTTACTAAAATAATTATTTTTAAGTAAGGAAAGTTTATTAAAATAATTCATAATAATAATAATGATAATAATTAAGATAAATCATAATAATAATTCGAGGTCTCTTGTAATAAATAATATTACATTATTACATCTTATCAATTACAATACAATGTTATATTATTTTATCTAATATGTATTATTATTACTTTTCTTCTTTTGTCGCATAAAAAGTTATTCTTTTTAGATATTTATATATATATTCATTACTAATAATATTCGTATATGTTATTTATATTTCAGTAATACTTTTTAATACTATTATATATGCCATAAAATTTATCAGTGTAAGTTTAAATAGAAAATAGTTTTAAATATTACACAGAAGTTTAGAGTAATTTTAACGTTTATTTTACATAAATTCGGTATTCTCAATGATATTTAAATTATTTTCGTTTATGTTCTATTGTATATAAAGTAGAAATAAACTAGAAAATAATTCTACGTGAAATACAATGTAATGCAACTTTCAAAGACTTTGAATAGATAATGAGTGAATTTTGAAATTCACTCATTATCTCATTATATTTTTATAATAAGATATTTATATTATTTTTGTATTATTATTTATTATTTTATTTTTCATTGGGGTGTTGGTATTTTCAAAATAAAATCTTTATTCTGATCAGTTTTTAATAAAATAAAACTAAAATAAATTATGCATGAAAATTAAAAATAACAAATATTTATACGTATTTTAATGTGTGTGTGTATTTGTGGACAATGAAGTTTAATGCTACAGTGCATTACGCCACCGAAATTGACAGTTTCTAGTATCATCATCAGAATGCACTATGAGCAATAAATTAATTGCCCTGACAATATTACAATGCTACATGTGCTAATCGAGGAATTATGTTAGGCGTTTTAATTAATGTTTTAGTGTGTTCTATTTTCAAACTTGTATGTTTTTTGTTCTTTTGTTTCTTGTATTCGCGTAAATAAAGATAATATAATTCACTTCTTGCTGCCGTAATAATACTTAAGTGGTTGGTATGAGTGTCAAATTCAGTGAATTGAAAATTTTTCTAATATTACAAATATTTTTAATTACTAAAAATTATGTTCAATCATTTTATTTGTTAGCTTGCCAATAAAATGTAAATAATAAAAATTAAAGTTGTTAAAGTACCACGTTCGAATACCATACGATCTAGTTGATTAATTCCTTGAATTGTTATTATTGTTGTTTTCCATTTTACAATGTACGTTTTAGGGAGGAATTCTTGAAGTCGCGTTGTTAACTATCGAGCAGTTTTCATTTAAAAATACGTAAATTTTCGTAAAATCCCTGCACTCATAAACGGTGAACTAAAAATAACCATCACTCGATGTTGCGACTCGCGATGTATCGAAGTGAACATAAATCTTCGCGATTAAAATGCTCCGAGTGAAAACAAAGCTCTCGAGGATGTCGGTCGCAGCGATTACCTAGGAGAGGTGAGTTACAGGAGGGCCCCCAGGACTCTCCGCGGCACTCGCCGGAGCACGCGGAACAGGACTCGGATTATGATCCAAAGTAAACATCTGCGAATAACGTCATCGCCGACGGCGATGTCGAGGTCCCCCTCCCCTTTAATAGCTGGGGAATGGTTGAGTGGCATGGCAGGCATTAACTCAGAGCTCGTTCCCGCAGACGGTGATATCTTTGCGCACGGCGCTCGATTCGTCGCGCGAGGAGCTGCACCGCCTCAAAACCAAAGCAGCCAGCGTTACGCACCAGCCTCAACAGCATCAGCACCGTCAGCCCCCACCCCTGGACCGAAGTACGGAGGCTGTGGAGCGATTAGCCCTTGAAAATCACTTGCTGCGCAGACGACTACTGAGCAAAACCGGCGAATATTTCAACGATGCCGCGACTAGCCCACCATCCAATACCACGAACCTAGACGAACGGTGAGTTGTTAACAACAAATCTCTCCTCCTCTCTTCTAGCACTTTCATTCCTTCGATTTTGCACGTATCTCAAATCATTTCCATCGTTGCTTCTCTCTTTCCTTCTTTCTCACGAGTTCATCTCTTTTTTCGATTTGCGAATCTGGCTTTTCCTCTTTCTTTTGGGCGCTCGCACAAATCCCTCACTGCTTACAAGTCCTTTATAATCTGTTTTTTATAAATCCTTTAAACGACTTGACTTCAAGTGCAAAGATAACATTCTCCATATATGTATATGTATATATATATATACATATATAGCTTTTTATTAACGTATTAATATCTTTGCCTTTTAAGAATAACCACTCTATTCACTGCCTTTAATTTTAAAATTGCTAATATGTATCTTTTAACGGTGTTTGCCATTCATTTTTCTGATGTATGTTTTTGATATATTTAAAATTTATATTTTGCATATTGATTTAACGAAATTTATAAATATAAGTACATTAAGTAAAAATATACTTCATATACCATATAAAATTCAATACATTTATGAATTTTGACACCGGAAAAGAGTCGTGTTAACTACGTTTTTATTTCTATTTATTCAGTATATTTTGTAACTTCATATTTTTATTCCTTGTTTTATTTTATTGGTTTTATTTTAAATTTTAATTAATTTATAATGCTTGATAAAGGTTTAATAGGGATAAATATATAATGTCACAAATTTGTTATATAACCGTGTTTGTTTACATACATATATATATATATGTATATAGACTATATGTTATATAAATGTGTATTTTTAAAATATATATTTAAATAAATAATTTATAATTATTTTTTTCGCAATGACACTTCTGTTATTCTACTACACATTTCCTTTTTTTATAATTTATAACTTTATAACAAAAAATAAAAAAAACTTTTTTTTCGAATTAAATTGAAACATAATAATTTTTAAAAAACCAACATATATTAACCATATATAGATATATATATATATCTTACTTTCAATTAATTAATTTATTAATTTTTAATGTACTAAAGAATTTTGTCAATGTAATAGTGGAAATTATATTTATTTTTATTAATAACAATAATTATTCTTATTTATTGCAGTTTATAATTTAATTCAAATATTAATATAATTACGATAAATTGTGCAATGTGATTGACGTCTATATCGCAATCACATATATATATATATATACATATATATTTCAGTTTATATGTACACCAATTTATTGAAATATATTATAATTGACATTTAAAACAATTAAATATTTTCAACTTTTTTAAAAAAAGTAATTTTTTTACATATTACTAAGTTATGCACAGTAGTTTTAAATATTTAGAAATGGGTATAATTTAAAATTACATATATTTCAACATGATGACGTAATTTAAAAAAATGACAATAATAATAATTTATAAAACTTTTTTGAAAAATTAAAAACATACAATAATTTATTCGTATCAACTTAATTCAAATAAAACTTATAGATTTCAGATTTATTTCTGATTAATTCAAATGAAAACTTTTGCTTGTACGAGATTTTCTTCAAACGGATAATATCATGATATCATGATATACTGATGTATTTTCTCTGTGGTGTGCAGATTATTTATAATAACAGCAAAGTCGGAAAGTGAACCGCAAAAAATGTCGGATCCCAAGTTAAGCATGCATAATTCGAGCGAGGAGACGCGTGACAAGAACACAACATCCGCGTCTACACCCGCACCCCCACCGACTCCCACACCCGAACTCCAAGTCGTCGCCTCGGTCTCTGGTGGCTTAGATGAACTTGAGTGCAAATCTCCGAGTCAGGACTCACTCGTTGGAAGTAAATCCGAACCGCAGCCGGAGATATCGAAGATCAAGCAAACCGATCAGCCGGATTCTATCGGCTCGGAAAATGAGTCGGAGGAGCTCGACGACATCGAGCTTATCTTTACCACCGACGACACCTGCAGGGATGTTTGCCTGCAGGAGGACCTCGTGTCCATAACGGATGCGGAAAATTGGCAGCAACAGCAAATGACACCTACACCGGTACGTGAACCTATACCACTTATATACATATATATATATAGCTATAAACCCTCATACTAGTCAGACAATTTTATTTCACCACTATTTTTAAGCGTTTAAAAATGGGAAAGTACATTTTTTGAATAAAATATCAAACATAAAGTATGGATGCAGTAATCGTTTAAAAATATTAAGTTGTTTTGATTGCTTCGGGGCTTGGTGTGTTGGTAAGCTAATCGATGCGTTTTAATTAAAAAAAAACTAAATACCATAATTTTTTCAATACTGTCATATTTCCATTACTGTGATCATGATATAAATTTGAATAAATTTTAGTTAAAATTAATCTTCAAAGAAGAATAGTTTCTGAAATTATATATAACTAAAAGTAAACAAAAATATATTAGAGAAACTGAGACATACAATATTACAATGTGCAACAAAAGTATTTTATAAAATTAATAAATTATGCAACTATTAAAACAGAATTATTTTTTTAAATATTTTACTTGTATTCTCAATTTTAAAAAATCTAGTTCCTTTTATACATATATATGTTTACTCATACGAATTTTATAACAAAAAATTACCTGATAATTTAAATTTTTACTTTGGAAAAAATTTACATTAAATTAATATATTGTATTTTGTTAACTTGTTTCTTGTAAATTATTTTATTAAGTGTAATATGTATTACAATAAATGCTTACATAAGATGAAAAATGAGTACAATGAAAACGTTACCTGATAATTTTCTCATTTTTCTTAATATTTAAGTAATGGATCATTCTTCTCAATTTTATAAAGAAAAACAACTATTGTTTGAAAATGTCCAAGTTTCGATATTGAAGTTTTGCAATGACTTCTCGAGTAATTTACATACACAAAATAACGAAGTTATAATTTTAAAGCTGCTTAAATTTTTTATTTATATAATGCGTCATATTGCATCATGATTCATTCATAGAAATTATAAAACATATAGATATTGAAAAGAAAAATAATAATTATATAAGTGCCAAGCATTAAAATTTAATTGATTTAAAGTAATTTCAAAAATTTCGTTTTTTCTAATATTACAGATAAAAATTATATATTGTTTTTATTTATTTACTTATTTATTTTGTTTGTAATTTATCAATTCTTATAAGTGAACAATATTTTCAGCATTATTTCCATTGTTTCGACATGATAATTTTCTAAAAATAAAAATCTATCATATTATTTATTTCATTAAAAATATATTTGAAATAAGAACATAATTTGCCGTAAGTTCTAATTAGATGATTAATTCGAACAATATTTCGTGTAAAAAACTATAATAAGAATGTTGATATTTACCCACTTGAATAATGTATGAAATCGTGTTTATTTTAATCTATTGATTTTATTAAAACATTTTAATAATACATATCGCAATTGAATAATTTATCGAATACAACATCTCCAGTGGTAACTTAATTTTTATCAATGAAATAAATACTAAAAAAGTATAATTTTGATAATTCTCGGTGTAAGCAAAAAAATAAATTCAGAAATATTATTACAAAAGTAAAATCTTTTACACAAACGAAATAAAGGATTTATTTTTTTGAATCTTCGGTTTGCATCTCATCCAATTATACAATTTCTTGAAAAATCCTTTTTAATCGCATTTCACAAAGATAGAGAAACTGCCAATCAAGCGCGATTCCTTTGATAAATTCACGTTTCCTGAGATATTATACACATCGACAAAATGTTTAAGTAAAGTCGAGAGAGGGAGAGGGAGATGGGGGAGGGAGAGGGAGAGAAAGAGAGAGAGAGAGAGAGAGAGAGAAGAATTATTTTACGGAGAATGTCGAGTGGACGAGGGTAATCGAGTAGACGGGGCTTTCTTCCCAGACCGAGCATCGCAAGGCAATTTTGAAGACGGAGCAGATGAAATCTACGGAGAGCGAGGGCGAGCTCGTGTGCAACGACAGCACGAGCACCAGCAACGAAAAGCGGAGCTCGGTCGACGAGGTCGCCTCCTCCCAGAGCAGCAGCATTGACCCGGAGGAGAGCGTCGACAGGTTCGACGAGAGCTCGAGCAGCCGCCTCAACAAAATGTGGTCCCAATGCTCGGTCCTCGTCGAGACCGACATTAGCAAGTGCGGCGTGCTCGAGGAGGTCGACCTTGAAAAACGCGCGGCGAGGCGAAACACCCTCGCAGCACCTCCAGCTTACAGGTACGAGCGCTACCCTACGTCGACAGCCACTTACAGGTATGAGAGCTTCCAATTTTATGCTTCATCCTTGTTTATCGATGTGAGAGTGGGCTCATTTCAGCTCATTTTAACGTTAAACCCACTGACCCTTCCCTCACTGGTTTTATGCAAATCTGCTCCATCATAAGAACCTCGAAATTTACGATTTCGTTGGAAACATCAAGTTTTTCTTGGCATTGCTTTATTGGCCGTTAACAGCCAAGTCTTAAGTTTCTTTTATCATTGTGACCATTGCGAAGGCAATAACTTTTTTTTTCCTTTGTCTTTTTATGCACACTCGAAATAATTGCTTTTCAATTATCATCTCTTACATCTATTTGACATTCACGGTGTCATAAATAACTTGAGTAAATTTAGTCATTCATACTAAATAATCTGTTCTAATTATCGTTTAAAGATGAAATAGAACGTATCCAATTTAGCTGCAAACAATGCAATCGTATAATCCTTTCTGATCGATTTTTATAACTTTTATTAAGATGAAATTTTTTTCGGAATATCAAAATACAATTTTTAAAATATTGACTCTACTCTCAGTACAATGAAAGTAAAATTAAGTTTGAATGTTTTAGGAGATTGAAGATATTGACGTATCTTTTTGTTCTTGTTCTTTTATAAATTGAATTAGTGAAAGTTACTGAATATTTATATACTTTTTCTCAAGTTTTGTATTATAAAATTTTGTAAATTCATTTACAAATCAATAATACTTACCATTGATTATTTTCTTGAAAGCCAGTATCCATTGAAGATAAAAATTGCAATTTAATCGAATATGAAAAGTAAAATATTTCCTGCTTTCTGTCTTTGCTTTTGTAAGCCACATTCGTTAAGGACTCGTTGATTTGTGTCAATAACTACAATAACTTGAGAACTCGAATCGAAACTGCTTTATTATAAAATTGCATGTTTACTTAATTGTATCTTAAAAGTAAGTCATCAAAGGCTCACACTTATGAATAAATAATAAATCGACCAAGCTTATTCTGAAAATGAACATCTACGAATATCCTTAACCAACAGACCGATAATACATCGCGAGGCTCTGGCTGCTGGTCGACGGAAGAGCGCCACACCTCTGAGACCAGTGATAGACAAGACTCGACCTGAAGAAGGTGCTCGCCGAGAGTCCGGGGTCCAGACAGACATCTCGGCAATTCCAGCCCAGTGGCGGTCCGAGAGTTACCTCGCTCACAAGGTCGCCACCGCCTTCACGACCCTCCCCAGCAAATTCGCTCTCCCGGCAGGTGTGCCAGGTCGACTCCGGCTCTCGTATAAGACACGCGAGGCGAAGAGGGTCATGCTCTCTGACATCAATTTCACGAGTATGGTTCCGGAGTTGTCAAGGAGCGCCGATCATCTTTGTCTCGAGGCTCAAAACCAGGTGAGAGCAACTCTTGGCACGTACGTCCGAAAAACGTGACCACCATTTCATCTCAAATCCATCTGTCCTTTTTATTTAGCCTTTGCCCTTAAGAGCGAATAGAGAAAGTTTGACACTCTTAGGATAATTTGATTGAATACTTGAACCCACTTTAACTTTTATAACGTCAATTAGGGATTAAGAGGATTTTTGCAATATATTAATTTATTTCTTCACGACCAATTTTCAATTGAAGATTAAGATTAAATTTAATTTAATAAAGGGTGAAGGCAAAACTACTTAATAAAAATGATGATTAATCGATAAATGAATTTGAAGGTCCATCAGATAAATAAACATTATAAATATTTAATTATTCACTTTTTTAAATTAATTTAAAAATTGATCACTTAAAGAATTCTAACACGTGTACAAGTATTGTTTTAAATATTCAAAGTAGATTATTATATTTCTAATTTTGAAATAATACATTTACATCAGTCTTAATTTATTAAAAAAAAATTTATAGTTTAATTTATAAAATTTAAAGGTATTTTATATAATTATGCGAAATGAATAATAACTTTTTAAAAATTTTTTTCATTCTTTTATTAAAAAACGCTTACGTATTTTAACATAATTTAATTAAGAAAAGTCTTATAATTTAATTATAATAAAACAAATAATTATTATTTAGAATGTATCGTAATTTTTCAATGATACAATTAAATGAATAAAAATTTCAATAATGGATTAAATTATTAAATTATTTATTACAATAGCATTTAATATGCTAACTTTCTAATATGTAATTTATTTTATTTACAAATAATAAAATAGGTATTCTAATAGATTCAAAGCTACTTCAGCAATAAACCATCGCAGTTCTAATTTAATTTTAAATCAATACTTTTTATTTCAAGTTATCTCTTTAAACCAAATAATAGAATCTTTAAAAAATTAGAAACTTTAAATAAAATTTCCATTCATATTCAAATACTTTACAATAAATACCTGTAAAAAATGATGAACCAGAATCGAGTTGATTCATGCGGATAGGTACAAATGAAAATTTAAGTTTTCCGTTAGATCATAAATTCAGAAATATTATAACAAAAAGGTAAAATAAAAAGATCCACAACTTTATTTAGTTTCCTCAGGGACACAGTTACATTGCTCGTGGAGGTTGCGAGTTACGCACCCCGGAAAGTCATCGTCGTGAGTCTTGGAACCGCAGCGGTTTAACTTCCGTTGCTGGATCTTCGAGTCCCTGCGATTGTCGGCTTTCCACTGACCTCTACTCTACTCGTTACCGAGGAAGTCTTTCCTCGGTGACGACGCCGATGAGCGAACAAGGTCCTTTACGACGCCATTCCTGGCGCCCTCAGGCAGCCAGTTCCTTCGACGGATGGCGGGTACCGGTAGTTACATCCGGTAGCCAGACTCCGGCTGGAGTCCCGTTCACGACTTGGTCCTCCATGCCATCCTCGCCTACGCACGTTCAGCCACCATCCGCGGCCCTGATAGCCAGGTTGACCGGCAATTCATCCCGCAGGACGAGATCCAAAGTCACCTTCCAAGGTGAATAAAATTTGTCGACAAAATTTCTTCCTTTTACTATTTCCAATACTGTATTTATATTACAACGCAATAAATACGATTAAAAAAGCAAAATAATGTAATTATTTTATTACAAAGCAAGGTTAATTTAATTACGGGAACGATAACTGATACAAAAATTTATTAATAAAGGAATATTGCATTAGATGTTGAAATTAGATTTGTGTTAAAATTCTTTTTAAATTTAATCTCGAATACTTTCCATAATTTTGCTTATAATTAATACTAGTAAGATTTTACTTTTAAAAACATTTATAATCGATAAATTTTTTAAATAAACATTTTTGTTAACTTATACTCTATAGATTTAATGATTTATTGTTTATTTGTCTATTGAATATTTGACGTTCCAATCTAATTATTATTAGAATTTCTATTCTACTCTATAAAATGTATTCATTCTTATCAATTAAAACTATAGCTAAATTTCCAAGTATAATTGAATTATGAAATAACTTTGAAATAAAATTTTTAATTAACAGAAACATTTAGTTCTAGTATTTAAAGAGTATTGATTATATAGATATGTACTTATTAATATTCAATGCATTTAAAGCATTATATTCTTAATAGTCATGCTTCACTTTAAAAATTAATATTTTTTTTTTTAACAACTTATTTATTTATAATTTGTTAATTTTAATAACTTTGTAGTTTTAGAAATCGTTGAGATTATTAAGTCAAGGTTCTTTCATTCGATAAAAGAAAAAGTTTCTTGAAGTGCTTTAAAACTGTAGATTACCTCATATAAACCTGATCAACAATCGCAACCCCTGATCGATTTTACGCGTAATAAAAAAAATGGCCCACAATTTATCTTACTTTGGATTTTACACAAACGAACAGATTGTCCGATAAACCGGGGCAGTTTGCCAAATCTGCGCTCGGAAATCCTGGGAGATAACAGTGGCGATTCGACGGAATCTTTGATTGACGAGGCCGAGGATTACCTGAGACGGAGCATCGACTCCATGTTGACGATCTCCACGTCGGCCGAACAATCCGGAAGCAAGCACTTGTCACGGAGGAGGAAAACCCGCAGGCACTCCGAACCCGATCTCTATCGGGAGTGGAATCTACCCCGAGACGCGAGGCCTTACCTGCCAAAGGTCAGCAATTGACCCCGCTTTAACCTGTGCATATAATATGGATTAAATACGTAGAGCTTTGATCGGTGAATAATATGTTTGAGAGTTCACGAAGAACCAGCAAATAATTTATACGCAGTTTTGAATGAAACGCTACGACGTTTAAATTAGAAAAGATCAATTACTTATTTTGAAAGAAGATACAGCCAAAGCAATTTAACTACGCTCAAACAATTTAATACAATACCAAGACTTTTCATTAAAGCTTTAATATTGAGTTGTCTTTGTATTATACGGCTGTTTATTGTGAAGCAAATAATTACGTAGTTATTAACTTGAAATTTGAGACACTATTATTAAAAATACCTTATGTACACTAATAACGTGTAACTTATTGTTTTTATTATTGCTATTGTTACTATACTGTTTATACATTACGTAAGTAAAGTATATAAACATTGTACATTTCCAATTAAACTATTGTTTCTATTTCTATTTCACTATCTTATAGATACCACAAGATCTCAAATTGGATCACATAGTGAAGGTCATATCTCCCGAGGGGAAGATATTACAAGGACGTGTACGATATGTCGGACTCATTTCCGGAAGAGAGGATATGCACGTGGGTGTTGAACTTCGAACTGATAATGGTGTTTCCGATGGCACTTTCAATGGGAAGAGATACTTCTATTGGTGAATTTTATTATTATTATTATTATTATTATTTTTATGCACTCCCCATAGCTTTGCAATTTTAAACATGGATAATATATATTTAAACTTTTATAATCTGCTAAAGATATTTTCACTTATTATGTAATTAAAAGTTGCATGTTTGTGTTATTTTTCTTTTATAAAAGTAAATTAATAAAAATAAAATACTTTGTTTATTCAAAATAAATTATGTAATAAATTGTTCAAATTTTACACTTTCTAAGAATACATAGTAGTCTGGAACTACATGTAAATATTCTCTTTGAATTTAAATTATAGTAACGACTGCATTCATTAAATTTTTTCTATTGTGTATTCTTTTCTATGAAACTATAAATAATAAATTTTGCATAGAAATTTTAATTTTAAAAATTCTAGCTTTAATAATATATTTATTTCAAATAATCTATATTTTCAAGCTTCATTTCCTACACAAATTTATTTGTTTCGTAATTAATATATCTTTTAATTTTACATTTATTGCAAATTGAATTGATTTAATTATATATATTGTATGTATTATGAGTATTTCGTAAAAGTCAAAAAGTATTTATTGAAAATTTGCATTAATTTTTTGTCTATTTAATAACCGAATGACTATTAAAATTTATATTAATCGTATAAATGTACTATATAATTAAATCTTTTCAATATTTAAAACCAAATTTAATTCAATAATAACATGAACTAAGAACTAAGTCGTTAAAACAATTGTTCGATCCATCCAATCTAAAAACTAATAAAAGCGTCTACAACTAATATAATCAATAATCTGAAAACTATTAATCTTCAACAAAATATACGTATAATCACATTAATCATTTTTAAAAAGAAGGATACACTTTGTTTTAAACGGTTGCACTTCTGTTCACGATACTCCAAGTCATGCTTCGAAAATTTTAATTACTAACGCGATAGACGTAACTCAATTTAAAATTAATTTTCAATATGCAATTACTCGATGCTTGAATCCTTCGATTCATTAGTCTATTTAACTATTATAACCAACGGATGATCAAATTAATAAAGAAGAATGCATTGTTGATCGACAGCGACCGGGCGATCATCGTTCCATTTAAAAAGGTCGTTCTCGCGTGGTGCACTACTTGACCCGAGGTCAGCGCCTCCTGCGAGTTGTTGGCTCCCAGGATCTCTACACCCCGGATTCTGCTCACTCAGTACACAATGTGAAAGTAGCAGCCCAAAATTCAATGTTGAAGTTAGATGTTATCGTCTGTGTATTTTGGCGTATTGGTCCATCCCTAAATCAGATTTTATTTTGTCACAGTCTTTGCACGTTCCTTAACTTACTTTCAGTATCTCAAATAGTATTTAATATCGAAATGTAAAAGAGCAACGCGTTGACACATTCTACTCGTTTACTTCCAGTAGCACTTAATGTTTTGTGTTGACTTTTAAATACATCAAAGGTTTACCAATATTCCAAATGATATTAAAACTTATTTTCTAATAAAATAAAAGATATTTATTCAGCTTTAAATCTTATGGATCACAGGATTAATTTTTTACGTTAATAAAGCATTCTTTTATGCAAAAATAAGATGATATAAAATTTTGATTTTAAATTATTTTAAAATATTTTCAAATTAATGGTTTTTTTTAATACATAATTACAGAATTATTTTTTTAAAAATTTATGTTTTCGTGTATAAGCTAATTAATAAAAAAAAATGTACATCATGACCATCGTTATTTAATAATTGAGAAATATTGTATCGTTCTTATAACTTCGTAAATATTTTTCTTTTTCTTTTTTTTTTTTTTTGACAAATCATGAAAAAGAAGATATATTTTAAATATGAATTTTAGAATTGTAGCCTAACTTATCAAATATCTCAAAAATATCGCCCAAAAATAAATTAAAATATATTCTCTATATAAATATTAAAAATTTCGAATTAAATATAATACAAATTTAATGTCTATCCAAGCCCTAAATATACCAAATATACCTTATTTTTAATAAATAATGAAATTTACTTTCCATTGCATAAATTTAATAAGCGTTAATTCTTCGAAAGTTGATAAACCCATTGTTTTAAATATAATATAAATGATAATAAAATCAAAGTTGTTACCTATTGAAATAAAGTAAAAAGAAATTATATGTAAACGCTTGAACTGTTTTTGAAGGAAAAAAAAAAATGGACGCATGTCAGTATTGTAATTGGCATGCACATACTGTACTGGAATACGTAATAAGCGGAGGTTATACGCTAAGAAAGAACAAAAAAACAATCAATAACAGCAAATGAAAAACCTCGCGATTATTTTCTGCTGTTCAAGCTCTCAAAGTTCATGTGCTTTATTACTATATACATTGATGTACACGCATATCCTCATCTACGTGGAAAAGGATCATGGGTGCACGAACATTTATTTGAGTCTATTCAAGTAGAATAAAGGCATACGTGATTGAGTTTTCTACGTGTCTACACTGAGATTATGGAAAAGGCTGTAAGATACAAATACATATTAATATATACTCTACATGCATGTACTGTGCACTTGCGAGTATTGACATTCTCTTGATTTGAAGAAGTACGAAGTATTCCTTTTTTAACGCGATATGGGAATCCTAGTTTGAGTCATTTTTTTTGAAAATATATACTGTTTATTCAACTCATTTGATCAAGTTTTTTAAATATTGACAATTGATGTTCACAAAGCCTGAGTGTATGCTTTTAACAATTACATTGTACGGTTTCGTTTGGATTATGCACTTGCATTAAAATATTTACAAACAGTACCCTTTGACGCATTTCTCAATGATAAAAGCTAGTGAATATTTTACTTTATATGCAAATTAACAACATTTGAATAGGATTAAATAAACAAATTTATATGAAAATTTATTTTTCTAAATCATTTACAATTTGATAAGCAGTCGATTATATACTCTAAAAATACAGGATAAAGATTTTCATATCATTATACATATACATTTTGAAATCTAATTACAATTACATAATTTCAGTTTTTATCTTCATTTAAAATTAATTCATATTTTTTAAAATTTTATAATTATCACTAATTTGAATAATGTTTTTTTGCTTACTTTGAATTAAAATTATTACTGGTTCAAAATTAAAATATTTGTTAAATGAATAAAAAAAAAATCAAGAGTTTGTCAATCCATTAAAGACTCGATGTTTAAAAAGTTATATTATTCAAATAGATATATTATTACTGAATAATTTAAAATATATTTATGATATTCTTAAATAAAATATGAAATGATGCAATAATTTTCCACTGTATCAACAAATGAATATATTACTTATATATATATAAAAAAAAAAAAATTCATAAATATATAAATATAAAAGAAATTTGGGTACCTGCATCAATGACAATTACATTTGTTTTATCTTGATGAATAATAGAATAATTATTGTACCGTTTAAATGTAATGATTACAAACTCATGGTACAAAATTGCGCAAAACGATAATGCAAAACGCGTGATTCATAGTTTAAGAACAAACACTAACAGGTAGTACACAATTGCCAATTTACCAGTGTTCCAACAGTATTGACTTTACAATTATACTAAAAATTTTGATTTTTTTTTTAACTTATTAAACTTGTAGGTTACCACTTTATATTTTATAGAATATTATTTTTTTATTTTAATACAAGCACACGATAAAGCATTTTTCTATAATACAAAAATACTATTGTGAAAATGTATAGTTTATCTCAGGTGCAGTCATATATTTTTGATACTTATTTATTTTTATCTATAATTAAAAATCAACTTTTTGCAAATTTTTACAACTATCAGGTGTCTTAATGATGAATTCATTGTGTATTTTCAATTGTAGTCATTTATTTATAATTATTTATAAAAACATACTTGGATTTATTTTTATTACCAAAAAAAACTATTATTCATATATTTAAAGTCCAAAGACTATTGAAAATGTATCCGTGTTTCTTTGTCAAAATATGAAAAATAGATAAATAAAAAAAAAAATACAATACATCTGTCAAACCCTTAACATTTATAAAATTATTAAGAAATACATGTAGTTATGATATAGTAAAGGATAGTTCCATCTCCATGATAAATTTAAATGAAAAAATATTTCAATGTTGAATAAGTTTCTCATAAAAGTATCACAATTGATTGCATCGATTTTGAAATAAGTTTCTTAGCTAAGAAAAGGATCTCTTATAATTAAAAAGTGTATTTATTTATTTAAATTTATAGCTCCATTTAGTATTTACGTTAATATATTGAAAACTTTTAAAATTATTTAAATGATTTTGAAATAGTGACACAAATTGTGTTTATTGAATAATATATTCATCAACAGCAGAATTAAATGTTAAAAAACCATATTTTAAATGATAAAAAAATTCACAATACATTCGATTACTCAGAAAGTTTTACTCATTAAATATATTTAAACAAATATATGGAAAAAAACGTATGTATATAAAATGTGCAAAGTATATTTATTATACTTTATTGGTGCCGCTTAAACCCTGTAGGTGCTGGATGTACAAGTACATTACACAAGTAATGAGGATTATGCTTATTGTACACGATTATATAAAATCATTGTAAATTAAAAGATTGTTTTTATTAAATTCTAATAAGTATAGTGAATATTTTTTCGTAAAATAAATTTCGATATGCTTGCAGTGTCATTTTTTTGTTTATTATGTCTAATTGTATTTGTAAAAATAATGCATAATAATGCCATCCACTGCGGATGTATTTTAAAATGGATTCTGTATAAAAATGAATGACAATGAGCATTATTTCAATATAAAATTTGAAAGTGAAGCTAATAAAAACAATAAGTTGTTGTGAAATTGTTGGCACGTTGTCGTTTCATCGTTATATTAAGTATATTGTAAAGAAAAAGGAAGGGCGACAGGGAAAATGTAAGAAAAATGTACCGAATAAAAATAAAAATATTAGTAACGAAACCAAGTTAAATTTATTACCTTTCACTTTTATTTTATTATTATGGCGTGTTTTTAATTATGTTTTTGCACCTAAAATTTTTAATAAACCTAAAACATGCTACATACATTTTGTTTTACGTATATATATGTATATAACTTTTTATTAAATATACTATATATTTTCATGTATAACAATTTAGCAATTTGTTTCTTTTTTATCCTTTTGTTTATAAAATATAAATAATGTTCATAAACAATTTATTTATTATAATTAAAAAAAATATATATATGTATATATACATTACAAAAAATAAATATGAGAATCAAAAATGCAATTAGAGAAGTTTTTCTTATTAAATTATATATATGCTGCATTTTATTTAGTTATATCATTTAAAAGTAATAATTAAAATATTATATTAAAATTTCCATTTATCACTACTAATATATTAAAAAATGATATAGTTTTCTATGTTTTAAATTATTATTTTTTTCAACAAATACTATAATATACATTCAAAATTATATTTTATCCATTATAATTATATCGAATAGATCAAATTAATTTTAAACAAGGTAAGTATAATAATAATAATAATAATAATAATAATTAATGATAACAGTAACAAAAACAACAATAGTAATAACAATAACAAGAGCAATAATAATAATAATGATGATGATTATGATAATAATAATAATAATAATCTACAGAGGTATTTTATTTTTATTCAATAAAAATTTCTTTAATTAAACATTTTTAATAACTTATAATATGTGATCCATGCTTTACAAGATAATAAAATTAAACTGTTTTTAATACTATATTGAAAATATTAAAATTTCACGTGTAACGTATTCACCACTAGATATATATACATTTTAAAAAAATAAATAAAATATAAATTTACATTTATAAAAAGGACTGCAATTTTTTGAGTAAAATTATAATTTTTGTTTTACTATTATGAATATCAGTGGTTAATGGTTCATGCATCAGTATTATCCATAAAATAAAAAAAATGAATATCCTTAAAGATTTGTTCGTAATTGATTTTCACAAAATCGAATAATTGTATTTAGTAGCTTACGGTAAATTTATTGCATGACAATAATCGTCAATGGTATTGAGAAATATTAGAGTTTATTGAGCTTGTATTTATAAACGGCTGATTAACAAAACTTTGACGAGTGCTACTGTAAAATATATAATTCGGGTAAGAGAGTGGATGGTCGTGATGCCCGAGGAAGGTCACGGTGATCAGTGGTGCGACGGATAATCGGCATACCAGCTGAAGGCGCCATTGGGCCCGGTGTGACCTCCGAAATCCACGTAGTCGAGGATTTGGGCGGTGGCTCGCTCGGACCGAACCTGGACCGGCTGCTCGATCATGGGCTCGGCGACGTGCTGGAGGGTCGAGATGGACATCGGCACGTAGTTCTCCGTGTGACGGGTGTATCGCGGCCTCTCCGGCACCGAGGACGACGATATGGGGTTGAGCTCGATTACGTCGACGCCGTCGATCGGGATGGCGATGTAGCGAGGTCCTGCCAAACCCAGGCCCAAACAGTAGATCGATATTACGAGCAACCGCTGAAATATAATTTAATCGCTCTGTACCTCGTCAACTTTATTTCTTTACTCGGAAACCTTTTTTTTTTAGATGTTACAGGAATTTCCCGCGCGAGAAAGTCATGACTTTCCATTTTGTTTTTTCTGCCAAAGTTAATTTAATATTGTCTCCTTTTAAGGCTTCATGATATTGCATTGAATGAATAAGGAAATGATAAAAATAATATTCACTCCTTAATTTACTACTACATAGTATAAAATATTTGTTTTCTGTGTTGGTGGGATTTATTGTTTTAATTTTTGTAATGAGCTACTACATGTAGACAAATGTTTTGAAATTTAGTAAGTGAATTTAATTTTTTTCTTCATTTAATTGTAATATTCAACTCTTTTTTGTTTATTTTGAATCTGATATAATTTATGAATTCAAGTACAAGTATATCCTTTCAAATGAGAATGTTCAATTACGCATAATTTATGCTACTTAAACAAGTAATTTATGACACTGACGTTAAATTATATACAATCACAAGTAAGCATAACGATAGAAATTTGCTAATTTTTTTTAAAATTTTTGTTTCTAAATGAATACTTTAATTTTAATCAAAAAAAATTTAACCCAAAAACATCAAAAATTATCCGTAATAGAATTAGTTTTTTAACTACAATATATAGTTATTGAAGATTGTAATATTTACCTTGATACTTCACAAATATTTTATTTTATAATTACAAACTACCAGTAAATATAAATTAATATTGGAACATCAAAGACATTCTTGTTTGAAGGGAACAATATGTAATTCATTAAACAAAAATTTAAATAAAATTTTATTAATAAAAAACCTTAACAAAGACTTGGAATTCTTTGTCGAAAAAAGGACAAAAAAATTAAAAATACAACTTTTGTTTTATTCGAACTTTACCTCACTGGATCAAAAACTATCCTTTAACAAACAAATACGGAAGGTGCGAATCATCAAATTTCACAAAAAAAATTTATAAGTTTTTTCTTTGACATAAAAGTTTTTCATTCTTTTATTACTTTCAAACACAAAGATATTCACATTTGCACTGAATGTTTCTTTTATTTATCGAATAAAATAATACAATGCACATGTACAGTATTAAGATATTATTTTATGTATTTATATAAATATATATAACAATTTTTTATTTTAATTAGAAATTGCGTTTTATTTAAAATTTAATCTAACATACATTTTTATATACTATATTTGATTTAAAGGGCAATCTTTTTATCCAGGTTTACTTAATTTATATTTGATAACTCTTGATATTTACAAGTAAATATATTTCAATCGTGTATTTTCACATATTTAATATTTAATCAAGGCATCTCAATAAATGGGTCAAATAACTGAATGCAATAGAAGGTAACATTAATTTTCAATTGCTTACATTAACAAAGTTTATAATTTTATTATGTAGCGAAATAGATTTACCATATCAAATATCACGTCGATAAGTACAAAATTAAATTTCATGGTATTATTAATAATGTTATTTTTTAATCAATGCACATTTCGAAATTTCCATTATTTCATTATACTTCACAGCACTTTTATATTATTTATCCGGCCGAAACAGTTTATTCAACAATTATAATAGAAATATTTTTGTTATTATCAGTCTCTTATTGCATTGAGTTCACAAATTAATACAAAATTTAAATTTTGCATATTTTATAAAGAAAAACCGAATAAAAAAAGAAGAAACCAAAAAAGAAAAGAAGAAGAAAACAAGGAAGGTAAAGAGGTAAGAATGTCTACTGACCGTATGGGGCTAAGTAACAATAATATATTAATTACCAAGAAAATGAGGTTTGAAATACTGCTCATGGTAATATTATCCTTAAAATGCGGGAACGTAGAGACTGAGGAAAAATGTCGTGGGGCCGGGATTTTATACGGTTTCACTTGGTCGCGGTAGCTTTCTCGGCCGTCGTATGAATCCCCGACCACCAGTTACGCTTTTCGGCGGATCAACTCTTGCGTGGCTGCTGCGCCGATCGAGCCTCCAGGTGTCTTCGAACTCCAATTTTTTCCTCCCTTCCCCCCCCCTACCCCCGCCAAACTCGCCTTCACTCAATTCACTTTACTTCCGACAATGATCGTGGCGGTTTTTTCCGACCTCGGCACCGACTTTTGCGCATAAAAAATTCTTAGCGGTATCTTTTTGTCGTGGCTGCAAACGCTAACAAGGAAGGAGGTACGAATTTCTTTGGAAATACCAATCTAAGAGACGAGTGCTATTTTCCAATCGCATTTATTGTAATTTTTATTCATTATTTCCATTCCAATGCTTTTACAAAAGTGTCGAATGTACTAGAGTAAATTTACTTGAAAAAACATTATTTTTTTCAACGCTCATTTTTCGTCTTACAACGTAATATCACGGATGCTTCCTTTTTTTTTACAAATGCGAAGAAAAGGATACATGGCATTCAAAATTATCTACGAAAATAATTTTATTCTTGGTTGTTTGCTTTTAAAAAATACTGCTCTCATTGCTCACTCTTACTATTTTTTATTCAATCGTATTTAATGTTCAATAAATTCTGTAATTGACTTTGAATTTATTGTAATACAAATTTTTTTTTTTTTATAACAATATACAAAGCATCAAAATATATATATATATTTTTTTTATATAAAATATATCTAATATTCAGTGATTTTTAATGCTTTGTATTTAGCTATTTAGGCACTTTCAAATCACATTTAATCGGTTAATGTTTTAAAAATAAATTTGAGATTTATACGTACATGAACTGTTAAACATAAATTAAATTTAGAGAAGAAAATGAAACCGTAAAGTAATTCTTTGGCCAGTAAATTAAAAAACAAAAAAATAATTCAAAATTTAATAATCATAACATCAATTATAATATTGTAAAAACTATAATTTTTTGCAAATACTTAATTGCAATACAAAAGCAAATTTCAATAATTTTAAAAAAATTTCAAACTTTCATGTCGCATGATATTGATTAATATTTTTTAGATAATCTTTCATTAATGTATTATGTTTTATAGACAATTATCTATCATCAGAGAAAGTAAATAATGATTCAATATAAAATTTTATATAAATAATTTAAAATTATTTTGTGATATATAAATACGTACTGGCATCAAATTATTTACTCGAATCAAGCATTATGTGAAAAACAATCAGAATCTATAAAAGAGAACACAATTTTATTTTTTGTCATTACACACAACAAAACCAATCTTGAAAACTATTGAGTTATTCAATTTAGAAATATTTTCGCGCGTATTTTACCAAATAAATTTTGTTCTGTTCGATAAAAATTTTTTACATCAAAAGATCATACACTTGTTGACTAGCGTTTTTTTAATAAAATTTTATGGAAAAGTTTTGGCGATTAGTTTCGTTCAAAAAAGCAACAATTATTTTCATCTGGCATAAATTACAAATTATCACAGAAATAAGAAAAATACTTAGTTAGCAATAGACAATATTTGAAATTAAATATTTCTTTTTATTGTAATAAAATAAATGGTTAAATTTTCGTAAAATCAGACTTCATATATTTACATACGATGTATATTATATATCAATTTATAATTTTCAAATTTTTTTAAAAGTACCTGAAATTTTACTTCGATCAAAGATTGCTCGATTTCTTTTAATATTATTTCTAAATAAATGATCCAATATTTTTAAAACTAATTCATCCTATGAGTTAAATTATTCAAAAAAAAAAACATTCTATATATATAACTTACACTGTAAACAATAAAATAAAATTTTTAACAAAATAATTGTGAAAAAGTGGAATGTTAAATACAAAATTATTATTCAAATAACTTCTTATGTCCTATTAAAATAAATTATGTCGCTATTTATAATTATTCATGGAAGTAATTTTAATTTTTATTAATAGATTTTTTTATGAAAATATAATAAAAATTGCCTGAGTGAGTTTATATATAAATTAATATATTGTTAACATATTACATGTTTCAAAATAAAAAACAAGCCTACACATTTAATAAATTATTATGAGTTTTTAAATTACGTCATTTAATCAAATAAAAATTTGAAAATGTCACAGTAAATAATAATTTCAATCATTTTTAAAATAAAACTCAACTTTAAGAAAATAAAATTTAAAGGATCTGACAATTACCACATTGATAGAATATTTTTGTGATATTTACAAAAAGAATATATATGCGGGGGAAAATTTATATTTAAATATTTTGCTCTTATTACTCATTTAAAAATTGTTGAGAGTATTAACTGTATTGCAATCTTTACTGCGTTTATTAGGTTATGATTATTTATTATAACTATTATAAAGTATGCGTTCTCAACCAGTTAGATGACCATTTAGTTTATTTGTATTTTCTTATGTGCGTTTTTCAGTTTAATTGCGTTCAGTTCGTCATCTCATAAAGATATTTTGCACTTTGTAAACATTTATATTTTATTGAATAAATATCTTATAAAATATATATATACATATTTTCCTTTTGATTAATAACCTCAACAAAAATTACAACATGAATATTTAAATATAAATTCTAAGGCTTATAACCTTTACTCAACGGGTACAAAACCGTTATTGACTATATACTTAACTCACCCAATAAAAAAACAAATATTTTAGCATTATAAAAATAGAATAAATTTACTTTTATATTATTAATATTTCAGTAATATTTGAGCTTTGCTCTGCAGAGATCTAGAATAAAAAGCTATGATAACTGAAAAAAATCTAAATCAGTATTATCCTAAGTATACATCTCGAAATCAGAATCACTATCAGACAGCTCACTTTCGTATCCAGCTGGAATAATATTACGCTGAACATTTTGTGCTGCTTCTTTATTTCGTTTAAATGGATTATTGTTTACTGAGGTATTGCGAGATTCTGTAATTTTGTCGTTATTTTTCCACATTATTGGAGAATTTTTCTTTTCGTTAAAGTAAGATGGAACACAGGATTCAGTCTTCCAATCATTTGAAGGCGTTGAGCAGTCAGTATTCCACTTCTTTGAAGGCGTTGTGAGATCAATCACTTCAACATTTTCCTGTAAAGTAAGTTTCATATTAATTTTAATGATGTAAAATTTATTTTTACAAGGCGTAGTTTTTTTATTATTTTTTGTCTTGTTCATTTTGATAAGAAAATCTTTTTTTTAAATATAAATGTCGCTGCAAATGCATTTATATACAGTTTTATTAGACATATAATAAATAATTAAATATTAAAATAATATAGAATGGAATAAATTATAAACAAATTTAAATTATTTTAATTTTTATTTCAAATATTTAAATTATACAAATTAAAAATTACATAGTAACAATAAATATTAGAAAATTTGTTGTATTAAATATTAAACAAATCTCTTAAGGTGTTCCATAATGGATGAATTTATTTATAAATTAATAGTGCTTGAACTTTTTTATTGCTGCATTATAATCATCTATATATTAATACATTAATTTAAGTGAATGTATGAACAAACCAGCATCATAATTTATCTTAGTAGTTTTCATAATTAGAATACAAAATTATTAATGAAAGCTATTTCTTTATAGAAAAATCCAGTTAATGTTGTTATACTGCCATGATAGCATGAATCTAAATTGATGTTGCATCAAAGCTATTAAACTACTTTCTCTACGAATCATGAAAATTAATTAAATCTTAAAAGTACCAACTTATAATATGACGAATTGTTATATTATCAATGGTTACAAAAGTAATAACTAAATCTATCTCTTATCAGTGGTCATGAAGGAAAAAGTGAAAAGAAGAGCTACGGCATAATAATAAGAATGAACAAAAAGTGAAGGGAAGTTATAAGATAATTGTCCATAATAAATTAATGGGATTTCCGTGAAACTACAATTCGATATTATTGTAAATGTAAAAAGATACCTTCGTCTTCGGCGTATTCGTCAAGTCAATTTCCTCAATGGTGATCCCTTGTGGACTCTTCGTGCGCCGAGATTTTGACGGCGTCGAAGTTGTGGTCGACCAAGATTCACTGGCATCACAAGCCAATTCAAGTTTTACCAACTCTTTTCCAATGTTGACTAGCTAATGCGAAGTAACCAAACAATTAATTCGAGATTAAATTCAATTCCAAAACAACTTCAATTTATTTTCAAAAAATATTAATTTATATTTTGTGGTTTAATAATTTTTTTTATCCTTGATTTTTATATTTCAAAAATACATATACTTACAAAATACATTTACTCATTTGACCTACTATTTAATCACTTATTATTAAAAAATAATATCAGAAAAAAAATTATTATGTATTATAAGATACATGATTCAATAAAAATGTTACTATTCGATACAACATTGTTTAAAGTAAGATTTAACTTTAACTATTGACTTTGCTCAATAAATAATCATCATCAATTCAAAAAAGATATTTTATAATAAAAATATGGATTTTAATTTGAAACGTAATTTGTTTTTTCACTGATAACTGTTTTGTAAATATTTAATAAAAGTTAGTCATTCACATTTTTATTATTGATAACAAAAAAATTAATTACGATTAAGGCATCTTATGAATTATTTATTAAAATAATTATATATATTGTATTTAATTTTATTAAATTAAAAATTTTATATATTCTCATATTTCATATTTTTGTTAATTTATCAAATCAAAATACCGGTTAATAAATTACAAAACTTGAGTTTTGAATCTTTTATTTAAACACAATGATAGTTATTTATAAATATAGCACATTTAAATGATTATTAAAAATAATTTATACTAGAATAAATTAAAAATTTTAAATATTATATATCGTAGTGTAAGAAAAGAAAAGAAATATATCACTTAATACAGAAATGAAAAATTGGTGAAAACATAAAACTATACTACAGATTATAAAGTAACAAAGCAATAAAATACAGAAATAGGAATTCTGTATTAAAATTAAACATGAAAATTTAAGATTAAAATGAAACTCATTTTTAACACCAGAAGCCTCGCCAAGAAAGTAAATTAAACTAAAGTTAAATGTAATATCAATTTGTTCCAATCATAACTTTCTAAACTGAACAATACTTAAAATAATCTAAAAAATTTTGATATAATAAAAAAAATAAATAAAAAACAAATAAACTATATTACTTCCTGTTAGAAAATCGGCTAAAATATTATAATAATTTTATGTTTGAAAAAAAATCATCTTATTAATTTTTTGTAAAGATTAATGAGATTTTTTAATAATTTAATTATAATTATATTAAGTATATGCAATTAATTATGGTTATTAATCATATTATTAAAAAAGCTTGTATAACGCAGAAGGTAAAAATTAATAACCACGAGTCCTCTACTTATAAATAATGTTTATAATTAATAAATTAAAGTTCTCTTGATTTTCTTCTATATTTTCTCAAACAAAGTCATTTTATGATCAAAAAAGAGTTATGTTACACGTCATTTTTTATTATGATTTAAATAAGGAGGAGGAGTATAAATAATAAATCATCATAAATAATTTTTATGAACTTAAATTAATATATTAAAAATATGCATACTATAACGAATTTTATAAAATAATTAAATTGATGGCGCAAACAATTTATGTACGAAGATGAGCTCGTGCGGTGAATAATCCGATACTTTATGCTCATAATAATTTAACGTATTTTGAAACAAAGTACTTATTCAATGCAACGTTTTTTTATCACTTACATAATTCATTAAATATTTTATGAATACGTGATCCATTCATTCTATATTCCTATTAGACAATCAGCAATACGCTGTTGTATAATATTTTTCAATCTTAGCAAATTCCTTTACCAGTGATACCAAGTCGTTTTATAAGTATGTTCACTGACCTGTAAATATTACGGTCTTAGACTAGACTAAAACATTATTTTTTTTTACTTTTGTCTTCGTGCATTCAAGTGGTGATAATATACAATATTTTATATCAAATCTTAAATGAAAATCCTTTATTTATAAATTGTTATCGATACGTAAGCATTCATTGGTACATTTATAAATTTCGTGTATATAATAACTCATCGACAATTTCTCTTTTATTGGCACAAATTTTTAAATTTAAGATTTTTGAATATCTAATGTAAATACTTTTATATTGAATTAAATAAATGTTCAAAAATAATCTTTTATAATTGAATATATCATATATTATCAAATTCTCACAAAAAATAATCTTTTTATTATATTCTTTTTTGTGCTATTTCTAAAAATTGAAATAACCTGTTTCTCCTAATGTATTTACCTTATAGATTTTTATTTTTTGCGCATTGTCATTCAATTAGTGCATCGAACATATCTATTAAAAAGTTTAATCACCATTATAAAGTAATTTCTCATCATTATAAATATTGCTATCTATTTATATTTAAAGTGATCTTTATTGAATATTTGTACTCTACTACAAATTGTTGAACTACTACTACTTGTTGATTGTAGTATTTAAGTAAAGACGATACCTTATGAGACTGATTTTACCCATGGCGCAATATTTCTTGAGTAGTTTTAGTTTTGTTTTCACGAAGCTGATTATAGTTTTCTAGGTTAATCTCTTCCTAACTTGAAGTTAATATTGATGTCACATTTTCGTATTTGTGTAATGAATTACTATCGGATACTGGTTCATTCATTTTATCTCACCTCGTTTCTATTTGATTTTCATCATTTATACTTTTATTATTTTAATTTTTGATTATTTTTTATTTCGTAAGTTTCTGCTTATAATTTTGGATAAATAAAAATTTTTGTTGTATTATTTGTAAAAATTTGTATGTTATTAATATATACACATACACATACACACATATATATATATATATATATTGTCACAGACTAAACTTTTGAAATAAAACCTCAAACTGTACAGGAAATACTTTGATCTAATTTATTTTCCACTGATTTATTAAAATACCTTTACTTTCATTATTAAAATCAATATTAAATTTTTATGTCGCTATTATTTGACGTATTAAAATTTAAATTCAGTGTCTGAAAAGACTTGTTGAATATTTTTATGTGCATCTATCATTGTTATTATTAATTGACACGTATTTATCTTGTTAAAAATGTTGTACTATCGATTTGCTGTATTAGAGATTAAGATCTGTATGATAATCGTAAAAAATATGGATTGATCTTTCCTACATTTTCTCGTTCATCGATAAAAATAAATAACCTTCAATGTCCGTACTAAGTATTGTTATAATTTTATGTATTTTTATGCAGATATTTGACACTTTGAGTTAACGTTGAAGATCAATTTGTTTTCCTTTAAAATCAAAATGATGAATTACAACTGAATCTATGACTTTATTATTTCCTTTAAATTTTCAATGTTTCCTGTATTTCGTTTGTTTCAATATATAGTTTGCACAATATTTTCTTACATCTATTACGATATTACCTAATATTATAGTTTACTAAATTTGCAAATTTCCATGACACTTTATATTTGATATTCAGGAATTTTGTACTTCATGAATGCTATTATAGTAGTCTGCATTCATGTACTTATTTTAGATTATTAAATTCCCTTCTCTATCAAGGTAATATCTCTATTTAATATTAAATTTATGTGTTCGTAAATTGCCAATTAGCATAGTTTGATGTGTCAATTTATCGACTTTATTACTACATGAGTGTTTACTTCACTCAATGTTGTGTTTCCAATATCTTTTGTGATATGTCATAAATGTGTTTTAATAAATTCTTCATCGCAATAATAATTGATTCATTTTACTGGTGAAAGGCCAAATATTAAAGTACAATAACTTATTTGGTTTTCAAGATTTGTTGATGATTACTTTCGTTACTTTATTGATATGTGTTTCTTTTTAACGATTTACAAAAATTAGAACTTTTATACAAATTGTAAAAACATTATTATTATTATTCATTGATTTAAGTGTCATTTCCTTTGTTTTGCTGAATAATTTGTACGAATTAGAGTTGTATTGATTTTAAGTTTTGACTATTGCTTATTTTTTTCAGTCATCGTTTACTATGTACAGTGTTGAATATTCATAAGTTAATATATACTTTTTATATATCGTAAATTATAAAAAAGCACTTTATGTTAATAATTGACTATGTTACAAATATAATTATTTTTATTTGGTAAATACATTAAAAATTAAATAGTATAATGTACTATGAAACATAAAACATAATGTCAATTCTCTGCGACGATTTGAGAATTCAGTCGAATTCGTATTTTCCTAAATCTATGGAAAGCGACGAATAACAACAGAATTAACTAGTAAATGATAAATAAATAATAAATAATATAAAATAACTAATAATTTAATTGTATTTGTTCAATGATAAATTATTAAATTCATATACTCAATAATAAACTTTTAAATGAATCAGATTAACTATTTCATAAAAAAAATCATAATTCGTGATAATTGTAATCAGGGAATCTTAAGTGGCTATTAAACTATATTAATTAATTATTAAAAAAAACTTATGTTTTTACTAATTTCAATTTGAAACGATCATTGGTCACTTATGCTTTTGATTACATCAGTTAATAATGCTAATTACACTTTATAATTATTTGAGTCCACTTATGGCGCTGATAAAAGATTTATCGAGTGTTCTTTATTTATGGCGATCTAAATAACTTTTCGTTGCGTAACACAACCTTAGAAAATACAAGGCAATACTAAAAAAAAGTGTAAAATTTGATTTTAAACGAATAAACGATTGATGAAATTTTATGCTCAAATAAAAATAAATAATATTTTTATTTTTTTAATAAATTTAAAGAAATTAATAAAATAATTTTTAAGAATTTATGTTCCGTTTATATTAGTTCTACGAGTTTTCAAAAGAACTTGGAAAATTTAAATACGTAATATAAGCAGCTATTTGTATTATAAATACCAGACCAAGCACCGCATGGCATGTAATAGACACGAAAATATTTCCGTGTTTACGCTTTTTATTAACTTTAACCCTACCACAAATTCTGTACGGCAATTATGTAAATTAACCTTATACGTAATATAATTATGTGTATGTTTAAATTTATTGTTTTTTAGTGTTTAACTTTGTTTATTCTTTAAACAAAAGGCATTAACGAGGATAATAAAATATCAATTTGTGGAAACAACAGCGCACCAATTGATAAGAGAGCTTTTTAATTCAATTAAAGCTAAAAGAATCTTTTCTTTCGCAGCATTGATGAACTGCTTTATTAAAATATAAACTAACTACTAAATATATGGATAATATGAAAAAAATTATTGAAAATTGTTTTTAATAAAATTATTTCATGCAGGATTTTAGTTTTAAAAGTTAATATAATACTAATTTTAACGAATTTTAATTTTGATGGTATTAGTTTCAGATGGTTTTTATTTTTGTTAGATTTTTTATTGGACAAACCTGATCATTAAATCTCTCGTAGAGTTCAATACAGGGAATAGGCGAACCTTCGCGTTTATTTATTCGAAATCCTGAACCTCTTTCCTTGTAACCTTTAATTTTCGCAATGCGAATTTGCCAATTGCCTAATGCGCAAAGATTGCCAAATATAACTGCTGCCTCGGAGGTCCACTTATCATTCCTATAAATAATAAAAATTATAATTTTGATTAAACTCGAAACCGTTTTGAATATATAATTATATTTTAATGAAATATTTGTAAATAAAATTGTTTTTACATTATTTTTGATTTTTAAATTTAAATAAAAAATTTTAAATTCATGGTAAATTTATCAAACAATATGTAAATACTGTCAACATCGTTTATTGAATTTCTTGTATTTTCGAATATTCGTCGAAGTTATAACGTAATTTACAAAAAAAAAAGTATGAGAAACAAGGTATCATTAAATAAATATAAAGTTTTATTAAGAATCTATGGCAAATATAAAATATATATTATTATATATTTCTTATTGTAATAAAGTTATCAATAAATTACTTTAATATTGATTAATTTATAGATACTTATAATCTATTTAAATATGCTGAAAATGTATTTTTTTGTTTAGTTTAAATTTAAAAATACAAATTGTTGCAAATGAATAAGATGCATACTATTACAAACATAACTAAACATTCGTACATTACTCTACATGAAATTTTTTAAATGATTGCTTTATACAATGAAGACAATAATTATATTACTTAGATTATAAAATTAGATGATCATAATTTTAATTCGTTATTTTTTAATCTTTTTAATATCATTTTAATATATTGGTCTATTTTTTCAAATACTTATAAAATACAAATTATTTCCTAAAAGCTTTTATGTTTTAAGATTAAATTTTTTATTTTAAATAAATCTTTTGACATTAAAATCTGATATGATCTTAAAATTTAATGACACATTATAGACTACTAAAAATTTTAATACTGAAATCTGATAATTTTAAAACTATTAATACACATTATATTATAAATTATTGATTCGGAATTGTCTGAGTATCTTCAATATTCTTGCAAATATCTACTAAAAGTACGTATTCAGGTCAACAATTTATAAATGAATAAACTAATGTCATATAACATTCAAATTATGAAGTAAACTTCAAGATTTATAGTGAACTATTATCATTAAACTAGCAGTCGCCAAAGCGCCAGTCCACGCATTATAACCATTATTTCTGTTTTTCAAGGGAAGCTATTTTGGCACGTATAAGTGCATATTTCAGTAGCTGGTGACATGAGGTTGGACAATGTCGATAAATATTCAACTGCAACTGGCTAAATGCAGATGCCAAGACACTTTCGACGAAGAGTCAGCCACTCAATTAAGTGATTGGATCCTCGCAAACTTTTCGAACGAGAAGTTAAGTGTTTAAAGTGCATCGCGGTTAAACTATGTATCCAATTCAAAAGTAATGGAAAACTTAAAAATACAAAATAGTTTTTTTTTTCTTCTGTTCTTCAATAAGTTATTGATTGCAAAACGTGCAAACTCGATACATTTTTTTATTTACGGAAACAACAAAAGAAAAAGAATCAACAGCAGTTTCAATCACTGATCACGTGCTCTTGTTCGAATCTGCATTTTTCAATGATATTAATGTTTACCTAATAAACAATTTTTAATAAAAAATATTACGCGTCTAATTTTTAAAAACATATTCACATATTTTTAGAATTATTACATGTAAATTACATTTGTTAAATTTTTAAACTTAACAATTATTATTTGTTTATGAACGACCAAAGATATTATTAACTTTAAAAGAATATTAACGCTTTTTTAATATATTTTAAGATTAAGAAAAAAAAATTGCTTTAACTGAATGTTTTTATAATTTTAATGACAGATTCACTGTGTAAATAAATTTAGGTTAGTAAATTCTTGGCAGATATCTGGAAAATATTTGTAAAAAATAGTTAAAGACACTTTGTCAGTTTCCTTAGTATACTTCAAATAAATATGTTACAAATGTACAACAAATGAAATAACACAATTATCAGAAAAATGTTTTAATATATAAACATGCGCAAAATTAAAAATCTCGAAAAATGCATTCTTATTTAATAATTATTATTTCCAAACTTTTACGAATAAAAAATAAATAATTTCGAAAAAATTTAATTAGTCTAAAATTTTTTTTTATTAAATTTCTTTTAAATATTCAATCTACAGAAACTTACATAAATTTTATATTAAATGTGATAGATTTTAATATAGTAAATATCTTTTAAATAGTAATAATTTTATGTATAAATATAAAAATACAAATTTTTTTTATTTTCAACGCTACGTGTGACTAAAATTATCTGAAAATTAATCGATTATTTCAATAAAGAATAAGGTATCTTTTGAAATTATAAAAAACTTTGGAAGTATTACAATTATTTTATAAATACAATAATAACTTAAAAAAAACATTGAATATAATCATATTTGGATTATAAATTTGATTGCTATCAAGTGTTTTTTGCCTGTGAAAAATTAATGATAAACTAATAACTAAGAATCTCAGATGACTCGAAAAAAATTGCATAAAAATTCAATAATTTACGGAAATCTATATTAAGTTCTTTGCTCATGTGAATTAAACAATTGAAACAGCAAACAAGCAATAACCGTTCTCCAAAGAATGAAGGCCAAAGCAATATAAGAGAAAAATATGCCTAGAAAATTTGTTCCTAGTGGTACATCAGTCGCAAAGAAAATACTATAAACGTGTTTATGACACCCGAGAGTCGTGTTTCACTAGGTTTATTCAGATTATAATTGGCTTGGTGCAAATAACCATCTCCTAGAGTAGGGACGAGAGAGAAACAGAGAAATAGAAACGAAGATAAATAAATGTTAATATTGCCAGTGACGCGTGTAAAATCAGCACTAGCTTATGCACGTCTCTCTCTCTCTCTCTCTCTCTCTCTCGCTCCCTCTCCAATTGGGCTATCGGGCGTCGAAGAGTTTCTTCAGTATTGTTTTTGAAACACAACCGCAAGAACGACTACGTCCACTCGTGGGTCCCGCTTCACTTGGCTCGCATATGCCTCGTAAAATCCGCGATTTCAAACTTTGGTGTGTGTTCGAAACTTTTTTTAAAAATTTGGGGTGGAAATGACGTGCTTCTTCTTCAGCACGTGACCGCATCCAGCACTTTTTTATCGTACGTACCACCAATACCAACGCATGCAGTCCTATATTCAGTGTATCCTTAATTACAAAATTTCTTATGAATATTATCAGTGTGATTTGCTATTTGAAGAACGGTGAAAGCTACAGCCAATAACGGAAATTTATATTTTTATGGTGAAACAAATGTGAGCTGTTGAACCACGTTTATATTACATTTGCAATATAGATAAAGTGAAAATGGCAAGAGCTCTACAATTATTTAATACGACAATAGTACTGAAATTGATATTCAGTATTCAAAGTTAAGAAATCATAAAAATGAATTTAATAATAATTACAAGGGTGATTTTTTTCTTAACTTTTACAACGTACTTTAGATTCTAAATTTTTTAATAAAAATATTACGTATATCTAAAAATTAATAATAAAAGCATTGGGGTTTTTTATAGCCCAAGAAATAATTGAAATGTTACGGATGTATTAACAATCCATTCAAATGTATATTTAATATTTAATAACTTATTTTAATGTTACAAAAATAAATACCTGTACAATTTGAATTTTTTTTGAACTAAATGAAAGTACAATTAAAATTGATTTAATTATACATATATTTTTTGAAACACCTTTTTAAAATAACTTCATCAAATTATTTTCATCCACATATTTCGCAGCTTCTCGCAGTTTCCGATATTCATAATTGCAATTAGCATTCAATTGCTATAAAAATTTGAAGCTCAATTAAGAGATGAAAAAGCTAAGTGTCAATATTGTTTTATTCGATTATCGATGGACCTAAATTGTTTACTTCAATTTTAATAAAACTGTTGATGATACAATTTTTATTATTATACTGATAACAGTATTGTACCTAATCAATTACAACACGTAAATGAAAACAGACATCTCAAACAGAAATAAAGTTTTATTTTGACCAATACGAAATGCTCGGTTTTGCGAATAATTAAACCGCAATTGCATTACAACTCACTTTCACTAGTGATGCTACGCGTGGATTATTCTTTTTATCTAACCGCTAAATATAAAGACTAAATATGGACACAATTACATTGCAAAATATCTAACGTTTAATTTGCGTACGAATTCACAGCACAGAAAACCAATTACTTTTCCCTTTTTTGTGTTTTTTAATTTTGTTTTCATATTTACGGGCAATTGAATATTTTAATTCACAAAAACTGATTTGTCATAACGCTTATACAAAATTTGTTATAAAATTTGTTGTACTGTTTTCTTATAAATGCAAGAAGTACACATTTTTTTAAATAATATTTGTTGACAAAAGATTATTTATTTCATTTTTTTATAAAATAAAATTTCTTATTTATTTCTTAAAAAGTAATATATTTTAATAAATGAACCAATAAATATTAGAAAAAAATAATCCGTTTCGAATTTCATTTGAAATAGTACCAAAATATTATAAAAACATAATAACTAACGTGGTATTATGCAACAAAATATATTCCTTTCATTTTCTTTATTTCATAAGTTTATCGTATTATGTAAATTATATAAATAGTAATATATAATAAGTAGTACAAATACAAATATAGTGTTTTTAAAATTGAAAATACGTCATGTACATAAAAAATAATTGTAAATAAATGAAATGAATTATCGATGGAAATCAAATTATTAAATACTAATAATACATTATAATTACATTGATATAATTAAAATTAATTAACGACAATATCGGTCAGTATATCTTTTTAAATTTAGTCAAACTGTGTAGTGTACAATATTCTGTATATCAATATTATATTTTCAATTAAATGTTCAATAATATTAAACAATTTTATGGATATGCAAGATGTAACAAATTAAAATTAAACAGTAGTAGTACCAATTAAATGCATGAGACGGAAAGAATTTGGCAGCCACGTGCAAGTAGTTATGAACTAAGTTCGTAGAGACAGTGATGGAAAACTTGTTAGTTCATTCTTGTGTTATTATCCAAACTCATAAGCCTAAGCAGACAGAAGTTGTATCTGGTTTCAATTAAATACGGATTCATAATTGTATTTGTACTATTTGTTATACTTTACAACTCAATTCCTTTTATATCGACACGTGGCTTTCCCTCTTCCTCTCCTCGTTTTAAATATTTACATATATATGTATATACATATGTGTGTGTGTGTGTATACGTATATTTCATTTTAGAAATATAACTAAACATTACTATATATACATCTATTAAAACTTATTTTTACAATTATTGACAATCTTGACTTAATAAAAACACATGTGTATATATTTTTTAGTCAATTTATTATAATAAAATAATAAAAATTAAAATTTCATATTATTTAATCCAACTAAATATTTAAAACTTAAATTTGTTATTGTGATCATGTTTTTAAATAAATTTAAAACAAATTCCTTTATTATACTGTATTCTACATTAAAAAAATAATCTGTTCGTTATATTAACTTTAAATAATTAAAATACTCATTATATTGTATATTAGGAAGTAATGTTAAATTTTGTGAATATTGTATTTTTGTCAAATATCTATTTTAATGAATAAAATTACTTGTCATGTTTATAATATTGTTTATCATATTTATGAAGAAATATTTCTCAACACATTTTCAAAGTTATATTAAAATTTAGCAAATATACAATAAAATTCAATACTACTTCTATTATTTTTAATGGTATACATCAAAGGATGTATAAAATAAAAATACACTATTAGTTTAATAAAAACATAAAAACTTTTCAAATTTAAATTTAAATGTATTTATCAATTAATAGAACATTATTTAAAAAACTTTTTTGAAACCTTATGAACTCATTTTAATTAAATATAAAAATAAAGTTAAATCACTTATCAGTAAATAAATAACAATTTAAGTTCCGAAAATCATTTATCCTAGAAACTTTCTTTATGCGAAATTAACATGTGCAGTACACATAAGTTTTACACATTACAAAAAAGATAATATGTACACAAGGTAAATGCTGTGGAATTTGAGGAAAACTAAATGTAAGAGAATAGAAAAAAATTAACATATTCTTAATGTAAGCTTTTTACCTAAAATATTTTAAAAACACTTAATAATACTTGGATAAATCAAAATGAAAATTATATTTAAAAATATAGTGAAATTCTATTAAATTACTTTTTACATTGTTCTTATTAAATGAATTGAGATAAATAATTTAAATAATAACTAAATTTTACTTAAAAAAATTTACAATAAAATAATTGTAGATTTATTAAATAAGAAACCAACTAAATATTATTAATTTAAAAAAAAATGTAATATAATTTAATGTTCTTAATATTAATTTAAAATATGAGTTAAAATAAACTTAAAATAAATACATAAGTTAACATAGCAAAAAATTCACGTGTAAGGATAAATTAAACAGTCGTAAATGAAATAAATTTCCAAAAATTATCGAAATTCTTACATACGGAGAACTGATTTATTTTTTTTGCATATAAGCTTTTACGGGCACTTACGATTTACTACATTTAAATAAAATTATACTAAACACAGCTTATAATCTTGAAATTCATTGACAGTATAAATTTTAACTTATACAATATTAATATGTGTAACTTATGAAAATAATATTTTAAATTAAAAAAAAATTTGTATTTAAATCAACCATTGTAAATTAAAAATTAAAAGTGAAAGTTATAAATAAAATGTACATTAATTTTATACTATTACGAAATATCTCTTAAATAAACTAAATATATTGTAATAAAACAATAATTTAAATAAAAGAAAAATGAAACGTGAATAAAAAATGAATATTCTCTGTGAATATTCGATTTTATGTAGATCTGTATATAGAAAATTGTAGATCCATAAATGCATTACGACAAGCTTGCGAAGCCAAAGCTTAAAACCACTAAACAAGTACGTGCATAAGTACACTTATACACCGATGCAACAGTTGTAAGGATATCAAAGTTGAGAAGTAATTAGTTTGCCTGAACACGCGATTCATTGAAAACTTGCGATAGACTCGGCAGAGAAGTACATCGTTACTATAGTTTATTAATCCGACCATCTACAAACAAGCTAACAGTTTATTGATCCATTTTCTCATTAATTGTGCTTTACTTTTTTATTTTATAAATTTTAAATGCATAACAAATATTTTTAATTCTTTAAACATTTTTACTCAATCACTAATTTAATTATTTACAAAAATAATTCTACGTTCTCAACTAAATTATGATCCATAATATGGTACCTATGATTTCATTTTTTTTTAATTTATTATTATTAGTAAAAATCTTGCGGAATGCATAATTTTTTATATGTAAAGGCAAAAACAAAAAATATATTGTTTCGCTCTTAACCATTTTGTTTAAAATGTTTACTATATTTCAAAGTAATTTTATTTTTAAATTAAAATTAAACAAAAATCGCACACTGTATTTGCATCATTTATTTATGTTATTTAATTATATACTTTATTGCAAATGTATTATTAATAAATTTTAATTTAAAATTTTTTTTAAATATTACCATGTAGGATTAATATGGTAAAATGCAATCTTATATACACTTTGGAATTAATGTAAAATTACCTTTAAATTCTTAGTAGAAAGGTAATATACAATATTGAAGTTGACTGTTTAATCTATTGGTTATAATTAAACTAAAAAAATGTTTAAATAGAACCAAAATATTTTATGGAACTTGAAGTTATAAATATACATAACTAGATCTGGGCTATTCGATACGAAAGTTAGTGTTGAGCTAAGCAAATTACAACTTTATGGTGCTCACGCTATACCTTAATAATCGCAATGCCTATCATTTATTTATATAAATATTTCGTTTAACACAGACATGGTTCAGAGAACAAAAACTATCTGAAACATGGAATTACTGGTACCGACGGCCTCCGATGTCATATTCAAATACACTTGGACGATACCAAACTATAAAAAGGCAATTTCAAAAAAACACAGCTTCGACAGTCCGAATTTCAATATAAATGTCAATGGTATACACAGCACATGGAATTTGTCGATTAGGTTCTGGAAAGGCCCCGAAGGTATTTCCATCGACTTTTATTTTCGCTTTTGTAATTTTAAATATTATTAATGCTGTTTACAGTGCACAGCAAACAAATAAATTAAAATATTTCTTTCATTCATGATATAAATCTAAATAATAATAATAATAATAATAACAAATAAAATTTGATTACTGATATTGATATTGACATTGATACTCATAATTATCATATGAATTAATCATATCATAACTCATAATTATCATATAAATTACTCATATGAATTAATATTTTCATGATACAATAACATTTTTAGATATACAATCAATAATAAATAATTAAAAGTAACAAAAACTCTTGGAAAAAGAAACTCGATAAAAATAGATTTAACAGAACTATTATTTAATATAATATAATTTTACTTTTCTATTATATTTGAATACCAATTTTAATTTCATCTGATTAATTAAAAAATTGATGAATTTAAAATTGCGAATTTAACTGAATCTAAAGAATTTTTTTAAATATTTTTATTTTAAATATATAAAGATAAATTAATAAACGAAAATTTATAAATAAATCATTTGGTCGTGAATGTATATAAAAGTTCACGGGCAACTATAATTCGATATATTAAAAATGAATTCTATCAAAAATAATCGTTGATGTAGTATTAAACATTTAAAAAGTTTTAATTAGCGTTTATCGTAATTATTAATTGAAGAAGTTTCAATTAGCATATATCCGTTATATCCTAATTGTCAACAATTCTAATTAGTATTCAATTAAAATTGTAAATTCAAACAAATATTAATTATCATCTTTCTTAAAAAATCATTTTATTATAATATTATATTCTTATTTCTAGTTTGCATTAACTACATATTTTTGACAATTAAAACAATGTTTTTATAATAATATATATATTCAGGAAAGAGAATTACAAATCCAGTTGTACTTTGCTTGAATATATTGAATTCTACAGTAGAAGAAGTTGAGCAAGCAAAAGTTCGTTTTCAATTTGGTGTTTTTAATGCTGACGTGAATTATTGGGAATACTGTCACGTAAGTAGAACTATTTTGGAGCTTCGATCGAGTTCAGAAATCATTTCCCTAGGCTATAGAGATTTATCTATCGTCAATAGACACATAAACAAAAATGGTGAGCTCACACTTATGGTGAAGATACAGATTATCCAATGTGTTAGTGAAAAAAATACTCTTTCACAGGTAAAATTAAAATTATTAATTCAATAATAAATTTAAAAAATAAAACCATGAATTATTATCGATTATAAATCAATCATTTTTATTTTAATAAATAAAACAAATCAAATTCAATACATTTATAAAAGTCAACACTTTAATATTGACAATTATGATTTAATACTTTAGGAATTACATAAAATTATATAAAAATAAATTTAATTTATTTTAATCCCGGTTAAAAAATTGCTTATCAATAATTTCCAACTTTTATTTTATTAAAATTAATTTTTAAAATATAATCTGTATAGATATGACGAATTAACTCTTATGATATTACTTGTTAGTTTTAGACAAAAAAAACTTCTTTTTTTTGAAATAATTGTTCTCAACATTAACTAATGTTCCTTTAATATGTGTTTATAAATTGCAATATTATACTATTATATAAAAAACAAATTTTCATATCTACATTTTATTAACAATATTGTTATTAATATTTATATTTTCACACGCAAAAATTAAAAACAGAAAATTAATTTCATCCAAAAATAATTATCTAAAATTTTTACATTATAAATTTATTTCATTTAAATATATTTAAAAAAACATTCTATAGAAATAGAAATACCTACATTACGTACGCAGGAAAGTATGAATCGTTACCTAATACATGTATGTTAATTTAAAACTAAAACAAGTTAACATAAAATAAATTTTTAAATCAATAATAATCAAGGTCAGTAATTTTGAAAAAAAATTATGCAAAAAATTTTGATTATAAAAAAAAAAAAAAAATGACGAGAAATCTATTTTTAAAAAAATGAATATAATCTTGAAGTAGATAATGAAAAAAAAATTTATTCTAATCTATTTATGAATATATTATTTAACTCAGTCTATAATTTAAAAAAGTAAAATTTAAATATTATTTCAATTTAGAAATTTTTATTAAATAACAAATACTAGAATGAATATAATCTATTATTAATCTTTTATTAAACCAATAAGTAATATCTATTTATTAATATGAATTAATATTTTCATAAAATTATGATAAAATTATGGATACAAAGAAAATCTGTAATAATTAGTTAAAAATTATTTTCAAAATTATAGGAAACAGAAATTAAATAAAAAAAATGAATCTAAGGCTTCTTAAGTTATACCACTAAGTTAATGTTTCTTGGTATTTTGTAAATATCATTTCAAATACTTCTGATAAAATTTATAAATGCATTTTATTCCTTTTAAAAAATTTCCTTTTTTATAAAATATTATATAATATCAACAAATGTATAATAGTATTTTATAAACACTAGATATAAATATATTTGTATTATATATATTTATATTGCACATATATTATATCGTATATTAATAGTATTAAACATGTATTGTAAATATTTAAAGATGTGTTTCTTAGAAGACAAAAAAAACAAATTACATCATTTATTCACCAAATTTTATTTTATTCATTTTAGTCATTAAATGTAAATGTTTATAGTAGTTAAATTATTATATTTAACTGTTACAAAAAAATGTAAAAAGTCTTTAGAGTAAAGTAAATAAAAATAAATATTTTAACTTTATAATTTACATATATTTGTAGAGGAAAAAAATAGAATTTAACATATATTGATATTAAAAAGTTGTACTTTCATTTATTAATAATATTAATAACAAGGATTTCATGGTTTATTTTTTAAAAAATTAAAATAATAAATGATGTATGAAGATTCAATATTGATTAATTACTTATAGTACTTCTATATCAAATATCATTCAACAGACATAAAATTTACAGGATTTGGGACGGCTTTTAAAGCATCCTGAAGCAGCAGATACAAAGCTGATTGTATGCACAGAAAATGAAAATTTCGAAATACCAGTACATAAATGTATCATTATAGCACGAAGTAATGTGCTTGCTAATATGATTACACCACTTGATGAATTAAAAGAGACAGATGAAACTCAACCTCAAGTGGAAAACAAAGATGAATATAGTTCTCATGTATGTTTTAAACCTTCCTTTTTTTAGAGTATATTGGTAACTTAATTTAATTTTAAATTTTAAATGTTAAAAAAAAAACATAAATAAAGTTCTCTCAAAGACTTATTATTTAAAAATTTTATATTTAAAATAGTGTAAATATATTTTTTAAATTTTTTTTAAATAACATTTTTTTTCTATATAAAATTATAATTATTTTTAATCTATTAAATGAATGGATTGATAAAAGTAAAATTGACTTTTAATAAATTATCCATAATTAACAAATAATAAATGTGTAATTATAATTATAATTTTTGTGTAGATTGTACATAAATTAGAAATACCAGATTTATCAAGAGACGTAATTGAAGAGTTATTACGTTATATGTATACTGATCATGTTGATAATTTAGATACTTTGGCTTCTCAATTGCTTTCTCTTTCTTTACGATTCCAATTACAAGGTTTGACTTAATTATGCTTAACAAATATTGTAAACATGTAAAATATGCTAAGATTCATTTTTTCTTTCAGGTATGAAAGAATTATGTGAAAGAAGTTTAACAGAAACCATAACACCAGAAAATGTAGCTAGTAGATTATTATTAGCAGATGAATGTAGTTGTGAAATTCTAAAGAGAGCATGTCTTGCATATTGTGAAGAAAATGCAATGAGTATAACTAAAAATTTTGCATGGAAAATGATGGAACAAGTCAATCCTGAATTATTTCATGAAGTATGTGAAGCTGGAATAGGAAGTTCAAAATCCAGTAACATGGATGATAGTGAACTAAGTAGTTGATTGTAAACAATTATTTTTACAATTTATTTTATACTATTCTTAAGAAAAAGACTAACTAAATATATATATAAATTTAAAAATTAAAAATAATAAAAAGTAATGTACAGTTTGAAAAAAGCTTTTAAAAATTTTTTATTAATAAAATAACTTATTAAATATTTGTGAAAACAATATCATAAATACTTACCTAGGATTTACATCAGCCAAACAACATTCTATAGCTTGTAATCTAAGACTTAAGAAATCTGTACGTAACTCAAATATATTATCTTGACATATTTTTTCTCGATCTCCAAAATCAACAAAATAAACATCATAATATTTATTATCACATTCAGCTATAATTTCTGCTCGATACCACTTATTGTCAATAGAAAATTTAACTGCTACCATTTGTCCTACTGTTATCTACATTTTAAAATAAATTTTAAAAAAAATAAAATAATAAACTTGATTAAAAAATTTTTAATTACATTTTTTAAAGTATGAAGTTCTCTGTTTTCTTTAGATTCATAATATTCAGTCATTTCTTCTATTAAATCATCTAATAAGGCATTTCCTGGTCCAGTAACTTGAATATAAAATTGACTCGGGTTATCAACAGCACATACAAATACTTCCATCAAACCTTCATTTTCTATAATACAAAAAATTTTAATTTTTAATTTCATCAACTACATTAAATTAAATTAAAATTCCATGTATACCAACCTTGATTAGCAAATATATCTCTTGAATTTTCAAGATCTATTAAATTACTTTTTGATACAGATGAGGTTTTAATTCTAGAAGCTCTAGTAATTGAGCTACTGTCAGTTTTAACTTGCATTTCCTTATCTTCTTGTATTTTATCTTCAATTAATGAAGAAGCCTTAGCAATTTGTTCTGCTGTTCCCATTATAATCACTCTCTTCTTTTTATCTATGTATACATATAATGAATTTCAATCATAAATAAAATTAATTTTACAATATTCATTACTTACCTAAGTCACTAAATTTAAAGTATTGATCTAGAACAATTTTTGCATTTGATGAATTCTGAATTTGATTCAGTATTTCATTACCTCTTTCTGTAATACTATTCACTGTTCGTTGTGGAACATAAATATCAAATGATTCAATAATTGGCTGATTTTTTATGATATCATTAATTTTTTCTTCAGCCAACTTGATATTTTCTTTACTTCCACTTATAATACATATACGTTCAGGTGAATGTACATCTTTTTCTTCTTTAAAACTAATAATAGTACAAGTAGTCAATTGAATATTTTCAATAACCATACCTCTGCGTCCTATAATTGCAGGAATAAACTGACGAGGAATTTTTATTTCTTTTGAACATTGTGATACTTTATCGTTTTTAATACTTTGTTCATTATTCTATAAGCAATATTTATAAGTATTTATAAAATTATATTTAAACAATATTTTAATTTTATTTGAATATATTACCTTTTTATTTAAATAATATATTAATATAACTCCCATGCTTGAGGCTGAAAAAACAGCTAGCAATGGAAAAATTAAATTTCGAGGTGATACGTGCATTTTCATACTGAAACAATATTAATATATTTTTATTAACGCATAGTTCAACTATCAATAATATAGTTACAGAATAAATTTAATACTGACATATTTGAAACTATACGATAACCTTAAATTCTAAAATATCAAAAATAACTTTTCATATATAAAGTAAGAAATATGTACTCATATATATAAACATTGAAATAACGTATATATCATTTGTTTAATAAAATTAATGTAAAAAATCAATAGTTCAGTTTAAATAAAACAATACTCACATATTCACTTGGAATTCTGTACACCGTTGTACTTTGAATGCTCAGGGCTACCAACAAAACAACTTATTATCTCGTATGAAATGAATAAATATACTATAATCTGAAAGTTGAACTACGAGTTAATGATATTTCTCATAAAGAAATTTGACGCTTAAATGCAGCTGAAAGTTCTTTATTTATTTAAGCAAACATTCTTTTTTATCAATATTGATGGTTTCAAATTAAATATTAGGGCTAATTTAAGATTAATCAACAAATATTGTTATACTTAAAAAATCTATATTAATAATTAAATTACCATCTAGAAATATATATAATCGCTACGCAACAGATTCATGGCTTATTTAATGCATCATATTACAAAATTATATTTATATATGAAAATTTATATGTTTGCATACATGACTATATTCTTTTAAACCAAAAAAACTTGCTCATTTCCTTATTATTTGTTTCATATCTTTACATATTTATCATAATTAAAATGAATGATCAAAAGTAACGATGGAGTATTAAAGAAAATTTAATATTTTTTAACTCCAATGTTTTATTACCTACACAGAAATATAAGTTACTATTATATTGATTAAGTAAAAATAATTTTATCGATTTCTTATTGAAATTTATTGCATGATCAATTTGCATTTTACCGATTTATTAATAAAACAAATACTTTAATACAACCTATTTAAAATTATTCAAGAAGGATATGGAAAAATATAAAACAATGAAAACACTTTTGAAAGCTCATTCATAATTAAACGCATAGTTTAAAAATTGATTAATATTGAACAGTAAAAACCGTGGTAATTAAAAAAATGATTGAATCTTTACACTCATTAAAAACCAAGTAACCTTTTAAGTGAATCATGTTAATCGAATATTAGAAGTAAACCCTTTTTTCCACCCTAGTTCGATAAATTTATTATTCACATTCAACTCGATAAAATATTGACACCAAACAATTTTCAAACTTTTTCATTTTACGCAATAAATTATGATTTTATAAACTTTTATTTTCGATATAAGCTATAATAGAGATACATTGTTTTATAGAAATTAAATATGCATGACATAGTGCACCTCATCGACACTCACAGTAGTTTTGTTTAAGCCAAAAAGTTTAAACATTAAATATTTACAATATAAAATAAATTCTACAATTTATCCAATTTTATTAAATGGCATTTTTTTAAAGAAACTGAATATAACATTTTTCACAAAAATATATTATTTGTAAATTACTACTGTACGGTTAAAGGTACTTGAATAATTAATTTACTTTTTTATTACAATAATTAATATCTTGTAAATCTTAATTAAATTGAATTGAATTTATAATAATATTCTGTTAAAAGCTGCTAGAATTTTTCCTGCAATTATATCCTCGTATTTCCTCCATTTACATTTACATCTGTTATTACAATGGTACATATAACAATATTTTTATTTTTAAATTATTGGTAATGAATAACCAAAAAATTTATAGAACGACTCGAAAAGAATAAATAATTTTATATAAAATATTGGTTTAATCTATATAAACAATGACTTTTATCCAATAAACTTTAATATAAATTTTCTTTAGTTTTGTCTTAACTGCATTCTTTATTATTAAATTAATAAATAAATATTCTCATATATATATTTTTACTTAATCATCATCATTTACATTAGAGTCATTCATAAAAACTATTTAATTAATGATAAGAAAACCCGATACAAGTATGACGATGCTGTATGTGTTTTCCATTTATTTCATTTTTAGACACATATCTGTTTTGCAAAATTAGATTGTCAAATATTACATGCACTCTAGTTTTATCAGTAGTTACCTGTCATTGGTACATCATAACAGAAGAATATTTTTCAATTTATATTTTAATAAAAATTTTATTAAAAGTTTATTGTTCTTATTTTTACAAATACATATTACAATGTATTAAGATAAATAGTAAATAATAGCAAATGATCTAAACAATTATGCGAAATATTAATCTATGATATAAAGTAATTTATATATATAATACATATTCCTAATTGCTCTTTTACAATATTTGAAATTTATTGTATTCAAATAATCGAATACAAAATAAAAAAAAAAAAATTTCATATTTATGTATGCTTTCAACTACAGAACAAACTCTTTTGATCAGGAAAAAATTTTAATGCTCTTCGTTCTCATGTATAATTCTATACGGTAGAAAATATTTTTTGTTAATATTCTATCAAATTAACGAGTGGCTCAACATTTTTTCGATCATAATCCTGCATTTAGTCTTATAGAAATAAAATTCCGTTCACGCTTATTCAGATTTTTTATAAAAAAAAAAAAAAATCATCTGTTTATTCTCACGAAAAAGCCTTTATATTTTAACAATTCCGGTTCAGTTGTGTTTCGAGCTATTAATTTATTTTCACTATCTGCTCTTGTGTATTTGTATTTTATTTCGAATTCTCGTTAATCTTCTTACCTGTCTATGCACATGCACATTTGCATAGAAATTACATTTTCATTCGGATCCGGATCGTACGTCATCCAAAGGATGTTGCCTATTCAGTCTTGTCAGCCACCCCAGCTAACCGGGATTTTACGTTATGAGTGTTTCCACCAAGGCTACATTTCACCCCCCAACCCCATTTCACCTACCTGATTTCCCTTGTACGCCGTACACTACCCCAACCAATTGCCATAGATTCATTTTCTCTTGTTCCGGATATATTTGAGCGGATTCGAATTATGGTAAAAGCAAAATAATCTAAAGGTGAATCAAATAAAGATCAAAATTGAATCATAATAAATAAACATTAAATAAGGATCCTGGATAAAAATTTTCATACACAAATAAGAATGAAGGAGGGTGAAAAATTTATAGAGGTTTTATTCTATACGTATCATTCGTTTTGAATTTTCATATACGTGTCATATTTTAAGCAAAAGTTTACTAATAAACCCAAATAACTATATATATTTATTTGTTATAGACTATTGCTAATATATTTACTAACTACGTGTGTAAAAAATACAGAAATTAATTCATAACTATGATTGTGTAATTTTTGTACCAATATTTTTATACATTTGGACGGTATGTACTTAATTTTTTATAAATTTTGTCTTTTAATCTTTTTTAATTTTCATTATCACTCATAAAATCATAATCAAAATCATCAATTTCATCATAATGTTCTAGAATTGGTAATGATCATGGCTTCATATAAGCTGATGAACGTTTTCCATTTAGGCCTTCATCAGTATTTTTCTACTTTAAATCTATTATTTCTTAAAATTGTCATAATTTTATATGGTCCTAAAAATTTTTAATTAATTTATTTTACCTGGACTAACTTGTGTCTTTTGAATTTCAACAAAATTTTTATATTTATTGTCTTTTTTCTTTGTTTATTACTTATTTTTCAGTATTCAGTTTGAAATTCAAACTCATAATTGACCAAATTGAAATAATTTGAATTCATTGGTTCCTTGGAAAGTTCGTTTTTGAAAGAAATAAAAACTTGTTCTGATTTAAGCTACAATTTTTCATTATTTCTCAATAGATTTTTTAAAGATTTGATTATTATCATCAAATTCTTTATAAATTTTATAAAATAACTTGTAATTTCTAAGAAATACTCCGCTTGATTATTTATTTAAGGTTTAGGGAAATTGCTTACAGCTCAAGTTTTTTTTCTGAAAATTTTATTATCTAATTTACAATAATATATATATACATATAAGAATTAAGAATATGATAACAAAAATTTTTATTAATTAAAAATAATTCAATTTTTACTTAAAATACAATATTTCAAATGATAATTTTTTGAAATTTTGTTCCATAGGAAAATACTTTAAGAAAATTTGAACAATATAATAATATATTATATACCATTGATAAATTTCAATACGTGAATAATGGATGATCAAAATAATTTTACTTTCAATGAAATATCATTAATTTATATGAAAATGTTTCGTGTAGTTGGATTAGTTCCTTTCGAAAATCGAACACCAAGATACTACAAAACCATACTTTTAACCTGTTTTTCTTACTACGTTGTTATATCAATGAATATTTCATGGCTGGCCTGCATTGTTAAAGAACATAGGATAACTATGAGGCTTACGGTAACCCAAAATATAATCTTCCACTACAATATAAATTACAATAATTTTATGGTTAAAAAAATTTTTCTTATTGAATTAATCTTTAAATGTATGTACAAATTATTAACATAGTAAAGGGTAATTTTAATTATATACTAAAATTTTATTCTTAAATTAATTTAAAAAATTGATGACATCTATTATAACATTTTATATTTAGTAACAAATTTTTAATTTAAACAATAAAATATAATAATTCATTGGTACAGAATTTGTGCATTTTTTAATACTATTTGAATTTTTTATGAGGCTGGTTGTAGACTGACATATTTGTACCTGAATTACCTAGTTTCTCACTTTCAAAAAATCAATTTATTTTCGTATTTCAAAAATGGATGGACTAACACATTCAATACTTTGATCTAAAATAATTATTAATCGAATACGAAATGTAAAAATATAATAAGTATCTTCCTTAATAATTAATATAAATTATAAATAAATATGAAACTTAAGAAGAAACAGATAAAAGTGTGATATGCAAAAAAGTAAGAACAAATTTTGCAAAAATAGGTATAAGTTCAAGGAATACGTAAGTGCTATTAGTGAACAATTGGAATGTATTACAGACATCGAAAAAATTGTTGAAAAAATTCATAATCATTTTATTTTTCATTTTTCATTTTTTTTTTTTTTTTTTTTTGTGTATTTACTTAAATCGATGCGATAAAACTCTGTACATATTAAAATAAAATAAAAAAAAAATCAAAATTAAAGCATTAAAGGCCAGTTCATCAATTTTGATATTTAAACTAACGAATAAATCCTCAATCTTTTAATTTTTGGCAGAGTTTTATTCACAGAGTTAATATTTAGAGGGTTTTGTCATGTCGATTTCAATAAACACAGAAAAACTCAAAAATGAAATGATCGTGAATATTTTTAATCGATTAAATTGTTTTTAAATCGATCCTAAGAAATAGTAAGTTGTCCAATTTTTTTCTGTTTTTTTATCTTTAATTTATATAATAAATATATAATAAATAGTTATATAATATTTATATAATAAATAGTTTTTTAATTTTTAGTGATGAAATGAAGCAAGTAGTTTCTATATTTCAAATATTAATTATCAATATTAAATAATAAATATAAAAAAGAAGAATTTTCAGCACCTTCCATATTGATTAATTATTATTTAAATTAATTTAAATTTATACGACTAATATGTCGTACAAATTTGCGATTTTCTATTACATGTGTGTGTACACAAGGACTAGGGATTCTTAGTCGAAACGTCGACAAAATATATTGAATAAACTGAGTATTTATTCCTCTGCACCTCTACTGGATCTCCAATATTTAAATTAATTAAATAATAAACATTTGATTACATTAAAAAACAATAAGTGTTAAAAACAATTAGTGATAGATTAAAAAAAATCTAAGAATATGTCTAAGCCCTAAGAACGCACAGAAAGTTAAGAAAAATAAAACTGAAGAACACTTCTTATTTAAAAAATAAAAGAAAGATAAATTGGACCAAAGTAATACCAAATACCATACCAAATATCTATAAGTTTAAAAAATTAAATTTTATAATTTAAAAATCATTGGTCAAAACTGTAAAATAGTTTCCCTCAAAATTATATTTTACAAAATAACTACAAATTGAAGACAAATTTATACATTAATTATAAAATTTGAAAAAATGTTAAAATTACTTTTTCTATATCATCTAAAATTTTCGTGATTAAAAAATAAATTCAAATTTGGCCTAAAAAAAACGGTGCTTTTTTTTACAAAATTGAATTTTTATTCAAAATGACATCATTTTGTGAACTTCTACTGTTTTAAAAACATTGTACATGACAGTACATGTAATTTTCTCTAGTTTTATGTCAAATATATATTTTTTTATTTTATAGATATTGAATAAAACTCTACTGTACAGGTGTAACAATTCAACAACTTTTTTCTTAGCACCTCTATCTCAACACATTCATTAGCTGTGAAATCATGTTTGCAAATGAAATTTTGTATAAAACTAAATAAAAAAATCAAACATACACTCAAAGTTTTAAATACTTTCTTTGTTAAGTATTTTTTTTATATCCTGAAACACACTGTAATGTTTATGCCCGACAAATTATGTAAGCCCTTTAACTATTACTCAATATATTATTATGGTATACATGTAAATAATAGCAATGCTCGATCCTTAAATTTTGCATAAATTGAATAATGATGGAATAGTAATTGAATGATGACTTTTTAATTCTAGTTTGATGAACTCAGTTTAATAAGTGAAGAAATCATAATATTTAGTGTATTAGTTCGATATGCAATAGCACACACAAAACGTAAAAAACTTCTAAATCTCATAAAAAGGTGTAAAGAACTTTGGACTTACTTAAATCCAGATGAGATTTATTTCATAAAAAATTTCGAAAAAAAAGCCCAGTATGTTAGAAAATTTCTTTTATTTCAAACTTACTTTTGTTACTGTTGTTTTATAATGTGTAGTCAGATTCAAGCAGTGACAGCAGAAAATCAAAATGGAACTAAACGTCGAAATTTACCTTTCAAGTATGTATCCTTTATGGCACATATTTTTACATTTACTATAAATAATAAGTATTTTAAAAATTAAACAAAGATTTTGAAATAGATAAAGTTGAATAAAAATAATGTAATTTTCTTTAAAAATATATTTAAAATCTCAAAGACTATGTGTGCTGAAGTATTGATTAAATAAAAATGAATCTTGTATCAAATATAATCCATATTATAACGTTGAATTTGCAAATACCTAAAGCTTATATTCAGTATGAAATATTTCTTAAGGCTGTATTATAGTCTATTAAATAATAAACTCATACATTGAATTATAAATAGACTGTAGTAATGCATTACTTATTTTTAATATTTAAGTACTGTTGCTTATTATTGGAATTTTATTAAAAATAAAAATGTATAGTATACAATAAGAAAACAATGTATTATCACAATTGAGAAAAACACCATAATCGAAATGAAGGTGTAAGTTTAATTAAACCAGCTTTCTTGAAATTATTAAGAATAGGTGTTGAAATTATCAAATAAATTAAAATCATTGGATTCATTCAGTAAATAATACATACTCTAAAATTAAATTTGATAATTAATCAAAAATTTATAATAATATTTTACTTTTATAAATTGTATATATTGATAAATTATATATAATATTATTTTAAATTTATACGAGAAAAGTTGTCCACGTGAATTAAAAGTACTACTACTTTATTGATTTGTAAATTGAGTGATTTATTTGACTAACTATTCTAATACATGAAAGTCATAATTCACCAAAAAAAGTAACATTAAATAAAATATCATTGCATAGGAACAAATAATATAACGAAATTTAGAAAAAATTTTCTACTATAGAAAATCAAAACATTCTTATAATTAATAGTATAATTTTGCATATATAGTAATTGCATATAACATTCAGCTTATTCTGCGCAATTTATATGTATTACGTTGGCTTTTATGAAAAATACGTGGATGCTTGAAGGATCATAAAATATTTTTCAAGATGGGAATATTCTCCGTTATGATTGTATAATAAAACTATGCATTGCCGGAATTATTGGGTTTACGTTGACACTTGATTACCTATGCATAAGTAATCATATCCTTCACAACTCATCAATCCAAAAATTTTTGAAATAAGTTTAACCGTAATTATTCGCTTAATATATACAAAAGCTTTCCTGTTTATATCCCTTATATACGGTACTAAAGAATGATAAATTTTTAGATTCTTATATTTATTTAATTGTGGATCTAAAATCTAAAAATATTGTTTCACCAACGTTGTAATCTGCTATAAAGTAATCGGACGTTTCAACTCCTTCACAAATGAATAATATTAAAAATAACATAAAAATAATATATATTTATACATATCTATAGTCATATATACAAACACAAAATGCATAAATAAATTAGTTTAAAAAACCTGTCAATTTTTAAAAATTGTCCGCACAGCTAAACATTTTTTGTGTTTTTTTTTTAAATACTTATGAAACTAGTTATTTTTTTTATTAATTTTTTTTTTGTCATCATCTTATAATAATATTTTTAATACAGATTTTACATAGATATTCAAGAAAATCCAGAATTCACAACTCTTTTCTTAATACAATTAATAACAGTTGGCTTTTATATGTATTTATTTGTTAGCATAGAGTCTATTGGATCATTTTTAATTATGATGGCTTGTGGTTACTTTAGAGTTCTTAAAGAAAGAATTTTAATAATCACCGAATTAAAGAAAGATACAGCGTTGAAAATTAACAATGAGGATAATAATGAATTAAATTTATTGAGTATTAACGATATAAGAAATTGTATAATTTTTCATCAAAAAATATTGTTGTAAGTAAATTTGTTGATCGTGTGAATAACAAATAATATTGTATATTTATTTGTAGATATTGCGTATTGATTGATAATTACATAGGACCAATTTATTTTTGGTTAGTGACTGCGTCACTTTATAATATATCTATTATTGGAATAACATTACTCGAGGTGATTAAACATATATTTAATAGCGAAAATATTTTTTACGTCCAAATATTAACAAAAATTATAATTTAGCAAAGTACACAATGGCTCGTACATTTAACTGTATTTCTAGCGGTTATTTTAACACTTTTAGTCTGTCAATGTTGCCCTGAATATTTATTAATCGAAGTAATTATTACAATATGCATATAAAGAATATAGTATTTTACTTTATGGGTATCTCATAAATTATTTTTTATTTAAAGAGTGAATCTATTGGTGATACTGCATATATCGCAATTTTTGGTAAATTTTATCACTTAAGACACGTAAGATATTCTTTGTATTTTATGATGGTAAGGGCGAAAAAACCAATGCAAATATTAGCCGGAGGATTCGTTAGACTGTCAATCGAAACTTTTGGAAAAGTACGTTTATTATATTCATAAGCTATAATGGAAAATTATTTTTCTTACAAAAAAAAAAATGATTAAATGCATTGTGTAATTTTAGATGGTTAAAAGTGCCTTTTCTGCCTTCATGGTTTTTACTAAATTTCAACACTAATCCATCTTTATTTTATTCTTTGTATAAATTATATTTGTAGCAAAAAAATGTATCGTGTAAATTGTATTATTTTTTTATTTACATTCATTGATTTTTTTTTTATATATATTAATTAAATTTTGGTTTATTTCTGTATTAATTTTAAGTGATAGATATAATATACATAATGTAATATATGTAATCTAATATACACAAACTTTTATGTTATACCCTTCTGCTATTATTTCTGCCTTAATTCTTATAGAATAAATTTATATTATAATATTATTTTTATACATTCATTTGAATGTGCAGTCTTTTATCTCAGATATAATGACCATCTGGTAATTTTTCCAATTTACGATTCATCTATTTAGGATTTACGGTTGTATGATGGTTATACATGGAAGATCGATCGAACAATCCTAATCCGATGATAGACTATTGATCAATAATCAATGGGTTAAATATTGAACAAATTCCCAGTCTTTTCCTCTTGATCTGTTTTGTATGAACTTCGAAAGCACTTGTAAGAGTATATTTTCGCTTTCACTTTGCCGAACAGTTTTTATTGCTTTATGATGCGTTCCTTGCAATATCATAAATAATATTACTCATATTTTAATTTTGTTTTTTAATTGAATTTCATCCATTTAAATAATTATTTTATTTATAATATAACTATAACTGATAGTAATATTCTTATATCAATCATTGTTATCTATTAATAATGTATTATATTTATAATATCTTAGATTATATAAATTGTTATTTATTATTATCTTATTAATTTATTACTTTTTCTCATGAGGGGATGTATACAATTCCAACAATGATGCTTTATACAAGTAAATAAAAACAAGTTATTTAGAAAATAAATAAACCAATTTCAATTTACGAAAATGTTTGAATTTCTAAATGATAATCAACAACTACGTAAAAATTAATAATTAATTTGGTTTTTATCATTATAATATACTCGAATTTTTATTAAATGCAAGTTACAAAATTTAATTAATTTATAAATTTTTATTATTATTTTCATAAACACAAATGTGACTGCAAACTTCTATTATATTAATTATTTTCAATAGACTATATCAATTTTTAATTGCTGAATATTATTTCATTAGCCTATATGTAATTACTTGTAATTAAATTATTCAACAAATATTTTTTTAAAATATACTTAAAATATACTTTACAATGTAATATATCAAATACATGTGAAACAATTATTGTAGATTATAGAATAATATCATATTTTAAAGTTATATATTAAAATTCATTTGTAAAATATATAAAAATACTTCATATAAAATGAATTTTGTAATTAAACTCTATTATGTATTAGTTTGTAATAATTATAATTTATATTCGATTCAAGAAAAAATTATCACTCCATAATCCTTTAAACATTTTACTCTGAAATAAATTCTTTATACCTTCATTTTTAATGAAAGCTGCAATACAAAAATATTTTTTTATATAATGAATTACACAAGGCTTAATATACTTTTACAAATCTGATTTAAGTTTTCAGACAACCGAATAGACGTATACATCAAACGCTTTAAATATCTAATAACCAAGTTTAATTTTAAGAAAGTGATCGGTAAATTAACATTTAGAAACAATTGCTTCATTAAGCTTCAAAATCGATGTACTTACAGCCATTTATAAATTGATCTTTTTTCACTGACAAACAAGTATTGAACATTATTTTGTATACCTGCTTTTATTTTAATTTTTATAATGATACATATTTATATAAACTATGAACCATTTATGCATTATCAATACATAGTAGTGATGCATATTAAATGATTATTAAATGTTTTTTATGCCTCTTACCATTTGTATTCATAAGTTTAAAATAATATATCTTATTACATTACATTACACAAATTTAATCTAATATTTAAATATTTATAATTTTTTAATTGAACCCTAATATCAAATGTAGTCAGCTTAACAAGTTTCTTTCTGTGAAAACAACAATCATCTTTTACTTCATAATTTAATATGCTTTACCACACTACATTTTCTAAAAATTTTTCAATTATGATCTTTACTATATAAAATTTCAATAAATAGTGAAGTGTTAATTTCTGAAACTTCATTTTTTATATTGTCATCCATACATGAAAAATACTCTTTAAACATCATATTGCATAACATAAATGAAAATAAATAAAAAATAACAAGAAACTGAAAAATATTAAATTGGTTTTACACATATATTAATAATTGTAATGTAGACATCATACATAGTATCAAAGTAAATATAGTATTTAAAAACGAGTGACATTGTGCAAAAATAATATTAATATAAATACTAAATTTGTAACTATTGCAACTCTTAATTTTAGAAAATCATTTTTAACTATTAAATATATATTTTCATAGAAATTTATTGAAATTTTAAAGCACATTCAAAATTATAAAAAGATATTTAAAAAAACAATTTTTGAAGTTTAATAAAATTTTATTAAAACTCAAATACAATTGCATAATTTATTTATGAAAGTGTAGTTAAAGTTTCTCTGAATTTTTTCCACTGATCAAGAGGCCCATGCTCAGGTAAATATTTAACATTGCAACCATCTGGTGCAAGTCGTCCAGCAACTTTAAGGGATTCATATACAGCACGATCATATTTTGTGAAGCCCCACTTTTTGGACACATATATCTTCTGACGACCGGGGAACTTAAATTTGGCACGTCGCAGAGCTTCAATAACTGCAGCTTTATGACGATCAGATGATCGAATACTCATAATTGGCTGTCCAATATGTACACGAGCTACAGTTCCTTGGGGCTTACCAAAAGCTCCACGCATTCCAGTTTGAAGCCTGAAATATATTAATTATAAATGTTTTGTTTTCTTAAAATTACTAAATTACTAAATAAAAATGTAAACATAAAATGAATTTAAATATAAATCATACATACCAGTATTAATATATTATAAATTAAGTTAATTACAAAAGGTAAAAGATTAAAATAAAAAATATTTAAAACATTAATTATAATTACCTATCAGCTCCAGCACATGACAACATTTTGTTGATTCTAATAACATGGAATGGATGAAGTCTCATTCTTATGTGAAACTGATCTTTACCAGCATTTTTTACCATGTATTTATTTGCACAAATACGTCCTGCTTCTAGTGCTTCAGAACTAAGCTGTTCATATTCATCTGAAACTAGATGTACACAAAGAGGAAAATCTTCCACTGAAGCTTTCTTCTTTCCTAAGTCAAAAATACGAATTTTTGGGTCTGGTACACCACGACAAAACCGAGATTTTGGATACGGTTTATTTTTACAGTATCGGTAACTAAAATAAAAATTCAAATTTTACCATAACACAATAATTTAATTGCACAAAAATGTTTTTATTACTTTGTAACCATTTCATATTTAACAATAAAATATAATTATAAATTTATAAGTTATTGTTATTTATTATTTATAAATAAATTATGTTAACTTACCATCTCGCTGGACGACGACCCATTTTAACCTGAAATGGTTAAAAAAAATCGGTAAAGAAATATGAAAATAATGATTTGTGCATGTTGTCTTAATCTAACTAAATGAATATATCAAATTTGTTATGGAAAATCGAGTACGATGCTTATGAATTAATCAGAATAAAATGTAAAATAAACTTACGGGCTCGTGTGAACTCCGCGAAAGAGAAGAACCTTAGGAGTTTTTTTCCAAGTTCCGTCACCTGAATAGTCGATTCTGCGCAATAATAGCTTCATGATGATTGGCTGATCTCTTAATCTCTGTTCTGTGACTATACCTTTAGATTACGAGTGTAATAATATAATCACAGAACAAAAAATTAAATATTTACACTATTTGAAAGGTTGTAAAATATATCATTCGTATTAATAATGTATGAAAAACAAATATCGACTATTACAATGTATATTTTTTACTCGAATAATATTTATTTTTAATATCTCCTCTTTTTTGTAATGTTATTTCGGTATTAAATCTATTTCTTATAATACATTTGAAATTAAAATTATGATTATAATTTTTTCGATTGTATTTATTTTTTTTTATATTAATATGATGTTACTTAAATATATATACTATTCGGTGTTATTACAAATAACCACAGAACATTACAAATAACTATATTTTATATTTAGAGTAAATGAAATAAAACAAGATTTTTATATAAACAACAATACAGCTAATAATTATATAATCATCGTTTAATTTTAATTCAATATACATTATGGATTAGTAAACAAAGACTAATTATGTTATAATGATGTAAAATACCTTATTTATTTTTATTTTATGTCTATTCTCTTTCATATTTATTTAATAAATGATTGATGAGATAAATACGTCATTTTTTATAAGAAACTCAATTGTAAAAAATTGAAAATACATATTCTTATTTACTTAACTAAAATGTGTTATTGTAGATTACCAGAATTAAATTTCAAAAAAAAATTTCTGTAACATTTCAGAATATAAATTTTTTATTTACAAACTTCTGTAACTATGTTGAATTTCGCGCTTTTTATTTTACTATACTATAGTACTATAAGCTATAGTAAAACACATATTATATTACAATAAAGTAACAAAATATCTTTAACATAGTTTACATAACAACGATAAAATACATTTTTAGCCTAATTATAAAATATTATACACCTTATTTACTGTTCTGTGTATTATACTTAATCTCTGTTCTGTGTATTATACATAATATTATTTCATTGAAAATCAGCCTGTTATAATTTTATTTTATCTTGCTAATATATATTGTGTTTATTAAACTAACAAGATTACATATAATTTTGTAATATTCAAGAGACTTAAAATTTTTAAATCAAAGTAGGAAGTCCAAACTTAAATTATTAAAGCAATAGGTACGAAAGTGTCATTTTATGTGAAAAATATGAGAAATAATTTCAAAATAATAAAAAATTAGTATTGCAATGGAGGTAGTGGAATTATCTGACGAAGCAGCTGTGAATACTCAATTTACGGTAGCTGATTTGGATATTGAAATTCTTCCGATCATTTATGAAATCATTCGCAGGTTCGCGAATTTTCAAAATATAATTATATAAATTTCGTGTGCAACTTATTAGATATATTTTTATGTATGCATGTATTCACACATGCCTGTGCACAGATACCACTTCCTTATATTTAAATACTATATTATAACAAAATCTTTCTTCTAATTTTAGCGTGGAAAAAGATCCCCATGATTCTTCGCAAAAAGCAAAAGAATCTCAAGATACAAGTCAAAAAATTTTAGAATTGCAAAAAAAGTTAGATTCTGCTAGAGCTCAAGTACTTAAATTTATTAATGTGTAATAGATAATTAATGAAATATTTTATTTTAAACAATTACATGTTATTTAAAATTTATTGTTCTAGATTAAAAGACTTCCCGGAATTGAATACAGTAAAGAAGAACAGTTACAAAAATTAGAAACACTTCGAAAACAATTAAAATTGAAACGAGAACTTCTTCACAAATATCGTAATATGTGCACATTTGACATACCAAAAGTTTAAGATAAAAATTACAAAATATTATTTATTAGTAATAAACATTTTATATTACTAACATGGTTTTCCGAATGTTTTATCATTTTCTAGCAAGAAATGATAAACTTATTGATAAGTTATCAAATTCAAAGCCAATAAGGCATTTAGCAAAATGGATGATATATTGTTTTATTCGATCACAAGATCAATTTCCAAAATTGAAACGTATATTACAAGAGCGCAAAAACCAACAGGATAAAAAAAATGTACAAAAATAATTTTAGAATTATATTTAATGTAGTAACAAACAAAAAAATAATACAAATATTAATAAACATATTTTAGAACAATTTATGATAAATTATTTATAATCAAAATATTGTTTAACTAAAAATATAATTATCACAAAAATTTTATTAAAAAAAAAAATATTTAAATTTTATAAAAAAATATTGATCAGTCAAATATACATTACTCTCGTATCACATCTTAAATAATACATAAAGGCGTATGAAAATATGAATCTAAGATTTTGTATCGAAACTAAACTATTTATCAATATATTTATATATTTTTAAATCAAAGTGGTAAAATTTCTAATAAACATTCCTGAAATTATAATATCGATTATAATTAATTTGATATTGATTTTAAAGATTATATAGGTATGTTTCATATTACAACATATAGAACAAATTTATAGTATTAATACTTTTAGAGAAAATTTTGTCAAATTAAATTTCCATAAACTTATACTTTTTTATAGCAGTACATAATAGGTAATATATATATATATATTTTTTTTTTTATACATTTGTTGGTGGATTTTGTTCTGCGAGTGGCTGTACTATACTATTAGCCGTATTTTGTGCCCATCCCCTTCTTCCTCGACCTCTTTTAATAGAATTTGTAGTTACTTTCTTAGGTGTGTTTTCTCGTTTAGCAGTTTCGTTGTCATTGCTATTATTTGAATCATCTTCTAAAATCTATAGATTATCAATTATAAATTAATTATATATTTATTGGTACAAATATGCAATATTCAATTTTATGCAACTTATACATTTTAAATTATTGTAATGAAAAAATATTTTGGTTGATATAAACCGAATTGATAACTATTCTAACTATTCTATAATGAAATAATTGATTAATGGCCAAAAAATAAATATTTTGTGTTATAATTTTTATAAATAACATTGTCTTATTTATTTAAAATCTTAATAATGTAGATTAACGAATTAAGTCTTAATGTTAATTTAAATTAAAATTTAATAAAATTTATATTATAAATCACATAAAAATAAATATTGTATATATTTTAAATAAATTTTGAAACTAATTATTACTTGTGAATTAATATTCTGTCTACTTTGTTGTTTATTTGGCTTGTTTGCTCTCATAGTGTTTGTACTACCTGACACTGAATTTGGTACTAATTGTAGAACATTACCAACTGCTTTAGTGCGACCCTCTCTAAATACCATACGCTGTCCAGGCTTTAAATATTCTGGATGTTTTATAAATCTAAAGTGTACTAATGCCTTATCTCCTGTTCTTAAACAATCCTGAGACATAGATAGAATGGATGCAGTTTGTCGAATACTACCACAATGAACTAAAATAATTTTTTATTTTAAATTTCATTTGATTTAATAAAATCTTATTTTTTCATATTTAAAATTTATTTTTATTTTATACATTACCCATTGCTTGATACCGAGAACTAATTGTTGTTGGATGATGTAGTACTAAGATTTCCCCTTTAAATTCCCAACAAGCCTGTGGATTTAAAGCTGGTGATACCATTACCATACCTTTTCGAATTTGTGATCTTTTAATTTTTTTCAAAGCAAAACTAGCTGTTTGACCACCTCGCACTTCGCGAACTGGCATTCTTTTTCTATGAATACTTTTAATAGCTATTTGTTGAAAATGTCCAAGAGGATCTGGTCCCAATAATAGTATATCATTTAGTCGTATAACGCCTTTAAGAGTTGTTCCAGACACAACTGTTCCTACTCCCTATACATATAAATCTTTTTAAATAGCAATTCATTTATTTTTACTAATTAGAATAATTTATATCATTTTCTTACAGGAACAGAATATGTATCATCTATTTGAAATTCAGTAGGCTCGTTTTCATCATGATTTGTAGTACGAGCAGTTAATAAATTTAGAAACATTTTTAATAGATTTAAATTTTCTCCATTTACATTAGATACTTGAAAAATAGGACATAATCTATTACAATAAAAATATATTTTAGTCGTATATAATAATAATTAAAATAAAAAACATTTTCAAGAAATTCTATATGAATCACCTCTCTGACACAAAATTAGTAGCACTAATTACAACATCATCTGGAGTTTTTACAGTGACAGGGACTTTTCTACATCCAGGAGATTTTAGAATTCTAATTAATAATCGTAAATTTTCTTGTAATATATTTGGTGGACACATATCAATTTTAGTAACAACTACAAAAACTGGTACTGATAAAGCCAATGCTAATCCCAAGTGTTCTTTGGTCATTCCTACAATACCAGCATTTGCACCCACCATAAGCATTCCTAAATTCATATTTGAAAAATAAATATTTAAATAATTTATTATAAACATAAAAATAGGAATATATAATTATAATTAATTCTTTTTAAATAATTTACTAACCAAAATCTGGAGCATGACCAGTCATTCCAAATACCGTAGTTTTTAAGTAACGTTCATGACCAGCTAAATCAATAAAAGTAATTACTTTTGAAGATTTTTCACAGATTTTTACCCAATCTAAAGAGCCATGTTCTGGTTTATTCACAACATTTCCTAATACCAAAAAATTAAATTTAACAAAAATATTAATAAAATTTTTATGATATATAAAACTTACCAACACTATCAAAACCAAGTATATCGTTTCCAACTGAACTTGTTCTGCCAGTTTCAGCTTCATGTTTATGTCGAAATAATTTTTGTCGTGCCAATCCTCGCCCATTATCTAATTCTCCATGAGTTAATACACCTAGTAATGTTGATTTTCCAGCATCCACATTACCTACTACAGCAACTCTACATAAAAATATTTAATTTATATATTTTATTAAATCTATATATAATTGATAAATATAACATCAAAAATTTTAAAAAATTCAATCATTTTTCAGTACTAATTAAAAATATTCAATAAAATGAATATGAAAATAAAATATTATATTAATATTTATTATATAGATTGTGCTGTATTATATTTTTTATATATTAAATAAAGATGCATAAAATTTTTTTTTAAAACTTTGGTGATTTAAATAATTAAAATCATAAATAATCATTTATAAAAATATATTGTAAAAGTTTTAAATTTGTCATTAAATAAATGATGAAAAATAAATTTATATTACCTAATAAATTACAATTTCTAAAAAAAATATATCAAATTGCATTTAATTAATTAGGTATTATATTCAATACCTGATTTCTAGAAAATCTTGTTGATCAAGACGTTTACGAACTAAATATTGTCCTGTTAATTTATGATCTACTGTACTTTTACGCAATAAAACACAATCTGCTTCTAACGTTGTAGCAAGAGATTGAAGGGTAGCTACAGATGCATCATATTCATCTGGTTTCAACCCTTGTTCGGATCCATCTATATAAATAATGTTATTTTATAATTATATTAAATTGTTTAATTATTATTTAATCTATGGAGTATAATGTACCTTCACCAATTCCAATATCAAAAATAGTTTCACTTCCTCCATCTTTAATCCTTTCTTTCAATTTTTGTAAAAGTAGCTCATATTGATGTTCTGAAGGACTAACTAATACATCCTAAATAAAATAATTGATTATAGATTATTTAAAAAGTAAAATACAAAAGAATAATTAAATTATTGATCAAAAAAATTTTTTTAAATGACCTTTCTAATTAAACTGGAGTAATCAACTTTGGGTACATGTGTTTCTTTCTCAAGAGCTTGTGCCATTGCCAAGGGTAAAAATGTTGTTGATGTTGACATCTTGAGACAAGTATTTTATATACAAAACCAAGTAATTTTTACTGTAATATTTGAAGTAAAATGGTTTAAACAATACTTTCTATTGGCATACGTGCTCTCCAAAATTTGAAGTTCAAATAATTTTTAAGAAAAACTCTTGCTAGAATGGGCATTACTATAATGACCAAATAGTTAAATATTTACTTAAAAGTATTAAATTTTCATAAATTTAATAGCTGAAACAAATAAGTTTTTTAGTTATTAACAATTTATAGATTTTATTTGTGTTTAAATAGTAAATTATTTTATATAGATATAATAAAACAACACTAACTAAACAGCTGTGTAATAAAACTTCTATTATCATGTGCCAAGATTTACAAAAAAAAAACGCAGTAAAAAAGAAACAAATAATAATTTTATTTTTAATAAAAGTCATTTAATTTAAAAATAGATTTAAAAATTTTTTTCTAAATTTGGGTAAAATGGTAGTGAATATAAAATATTGAAAATTTATTAAGTTTTAAAAAAATATGTAAAATATTTTAAAAATAATTTTGAAATTATTTAAATATTATATAATATAATTGCACAATTAAACATTATTAAAACAGACATCATACCCATAAAATGAAACAACCATATTGCGCGGACAAATTGAAACTGAACGTAAACTTATGCCAACAAGAGAAAATATTTATCTGTCTGTTTTTTTTCGTCTTTATTTCTGTCTCACTTACACGTGCATTCACTTTCATCTCTGTTTTTTTTTTATTTGACAATATTGCAAATGCGTGATATTCAAATGGACCATTTGAGATGAGTAAACACAAAAATAATAAACACGAAATACATAAATAAATAAACCAAAATATGAATTAATAAATTAGATACTATTATCAAACGACTCACCTGCAGAATAATGTTTTAAACATTTCCATTTTAACCCGAATGAAATGAAATTTTCTGCATGAGATAAAAAGTGTTCTATTAATTGTCACGCAGCTGTGATTTAATAGTTTGAAGAAACTTTTCACAATCAAGCTATTCCTCGATTATTTCCGTAAAAAATCGATAATTTTAGTGTAACGAATAAAATTTAAAAACTTGTAGCTTACGGAAACAGCAGAAATTTATTCAGAATAGACGTAATAAATAGTTTGTCAACATAAACTAACAGCTGTAGTGGAAGAGTGGAACAGAAATGACAAGTGTAATATACGAAATTGAAAGTATTAGAATGGGAATTTGGAAAGTGAAATATATTGGCAAATGCATTACCGTATGTATTATAAATGTGCTATATTAATAACGTTTGCATGTAGATGTGAGGTAAATCAGTTTCATATACAATGTCTCGACTTTATTATTTCACACTAATCTACCAAAATGACGGCTCATAAATAAAATATTAAATAAAAATCGTAATCGCACTATGTTGATTTCCTTGCGATAAATTACTTTGTTTAAGGATATATTAAGGTTGTTAGTCGATGTAAATATCAAAATAATATTTATTTTTAGCATTAAAAATTTATGTAAGCAACAAATTCTCCATAAATCACGTTCATATCGTCTTCATTAAGAGGAAAAAAATTGTTTTTAATTCTTAAAACGACTAATTTTACTTTTAATTTTTATTTTTACTCAATTGATTCTATTTCGAATTTAAAATACAAGTTTTTTTTATTATAAACAAATAATAAATCATAATGGCTTTGTTGTTTTAATACATCTTTTTAAATGTATACAACTGAAATTGATAAAAAAAGAAACAAATGCTTGTTATGCTTGTAAACAAATATAATAATAATCTTACTACGAGATACTCTTGATAGTAAATTAATGATTTAAGTGGGGAGTATTGAACTATACAAACAATTTACTATCAAAATAAACAAAGAAAAATATATGTATGAAGAAGCATTGAATTTGCAAAGAATATACAAAAGTAGAATATTTGCCTATTAGCAGCTAAGAATAAACCACAGGGAGAGTCAAGAATTAGAGATAACAAAAAAAGATTTCTTGGAGAGTTTATGTGTGCGATTCGTTGTTTATTTTTTTTTTTTTTTTTTGTATATTAACAAATTTTTAAATGCAAAATGTTGACTTTTCCATTATCTTACTTAAACCAAGTATTACAATATTCAGAGTAAATAAAATGTTTTCATTAATTATATATATTAAATAAAATTTGATTCCATTCCCAAATCATCTATTAAATTAAAAATTTAGATATTTTTAAAATTTTAATTATAATTAATTCATCTGTTAAGAAACTATGATATAATTAATTTTTTTTTAAATAGATATTTATATCTTCGTACATCTTGCGATTTATTACTTGCTTTTAGAATATTTTTAACGATTTTTTCTTTTACATTTTTTTTTACACACATAATGATTTTGAATTTTTAGTTGTGGTTTAAAAAGTTTACGTAAATTTCTTCCTGTACTCGCTCTCTTTCTCTCTCTCTCTCTCTCTCTCACACACACTCTCCCTCTCTCTCACATACACTCGCACTCCTCCTTGCCTCCCTCTCAATTTCGCAATATTTTCTTTTGTAGCTTTCACTTAACTTTATTTAATTTTTTAAATACATTTACACATAATTAAATGCGTAAATATGATAATTAAAAAGTGATCTTAATTTTCTATTCAATCATCATGAAAATCAAAGAATATACTATTTATAAATGTTCATTTTTATATTTTTTAATAACAACGTATTTTGAATATTTATTGTTAAAATAAAAGCATAGGTGACTATAATTTGTTTTTTCAATAAAAAATAAGAAATAACTAATGATTAAGTGTAACGCATATTTAAAGAGTAGTGGAAAATTATTAATATAATAATAAATATCTCGCATACTTCATTTCGTAATTATTGTTAAAAATAAAATATTTAAAATTAATCAAATTTAACATACATTTATATTAATTATATATATGTACTACATAAAATTAAAAACAATTTAAGTTTTGAATATACAATAAAATATCTAAATTTCGAATAAAAACAATTTATATTTTCTGTATAACAAAAATTGTTGATAGAAATTTTATAAATGGTTTAAACCAAATATTCTATTTCAAACGTTAACTGTGTAAATGAAATTTGTGTAAAAAATATATATCATAAACTTGTGATGAAAAAATATAAATTAATGTTACTATAAAATATTCCCATGCTAATTAGTAATGCGTAGTTCATAAAACCTTATGTTGACTTGTAAAAATAATCGATTTTTTGCCATTTACGCATGATACGAAGTAAATTGTGAATATTTCTTCCTCGACACCAATCTTTCCACGATACTCGATGTTGTACTTTATTTTGATCAATAAGTATAAGTATTTTGCAATGTTGATCAATATTATAATTTACATATCTTCATTATAGGTGTAATTACAAAGTGACCTTCATTAAATGTGTCCTAAATCAAACGTATGGATACCAGTACCCAAATAGAATTATTTTTTAATACTATAATTAATTAATAATAATAATAATAATAATTTACGTAATCAATATTTATAAAATTCTTTTGTTATAATTATATCTTAATAAAATATTCCTAAAACAACTTTTCTGATTTATTATATTTATTTTCAAGCACTTATTATTTTATTAATATTGTAATTGAAATAAGTCATTTTTAATTTTTCGTATTCTTAACTTGAGTTGTGGTTAGGACAAGATTTCACAGAATTTACAATTGTTATATTGTTAATAAATATAGCCGTTTAATATAAGATATGATAATAACCATCAATTATTATATCATTGTTATAAAATATTGTGCAAATGAATCAAAAATATTCATTATATTAGTACGACAAAAATTTGTATGGATAGTTAACGAGCAATAATAGACTGTATAAAACGAGACATGTGACTTATTTTGGCTTATACTTCCTACTTGTGTCATTAAATTAAAAATAATTAATCAATGTAATAATTAATGATTACCAGTGCTTTAATTATTGTCTGATGGTAAATTACTCTACTCTCCAAGTCTTGCAGCTTTTAATATCGAAAAAATGAGAATGCGATTGTAAACTTATCACCCATGTGCGTATGACGTGCAAAGGAAAAAAAAAATAGAAAATTTGCGTCGCGTGGTCTTTTAAGCTTTAGACGGGGAATTGGCTCGCGTGCGAATTTACAATCGTCACGCTCATAAGATAGAGACCAACACTACCATCTGAACGAACCAAAAACGGGGACAGACCAAAGAAAATTGGTTATACACTCGGATAGGTATTGCTCCGACCGAATAATTATCATCTTCTTTTCATCTGCCGCGATTGGCACTCGCTAAAAAAAGTTTAACTGCGTTTGAGCTGCCGAGCCGATGACTTGGTAACCAATTAATTAGCTAATGTTTCACAAGAGGATGAAGGAGCCCGAGGGGAGGGGGAGGGACAATGCAAAATAAGGACGGGGAGAGCGCGAGAGAGGAAACGAGATCGAGAGTAGCCGAAGAATAAGAAGAGAGACGGACGTATTATGCGTGCAAAATATAACAAAACAGGTCGAGCAAACACGTTCCAGCTAATCATTTTGTTAGAATACCAATTTTACTTTACGAGTGTGCACGTGTTACACATTTATTTATTTTTTTTTCTTTCTTTCTCTATTTTTGCGCCACTTTCTTTAACCCCGCGATAATTTTATTCCTAGTCCTCAATAATCCTCTCGCACTTACTTTCCATTCGATGCGGCCTTTGGGCTCGCGTGCATTCGTCTCCCATTGTGCGTTAAGGCCAAATCAGTACGCATGCTTACTCACGCACCAATCGAGCTTCCTGGTGAAAACTGCATACAAGTGCTATTGCAATTGCAGGGGCCGTAAGCTCTGCAGCAAACTTGCGCAGCCAATTGATTCGTTTTCGCTTCTTCTTACCTGCTCTTACTTTTTTTTCTTTTTTTTTGCTTATTGACCCGAGGTTATTTCGTTTTTTTTGCGAAAATGATTTGTTGTTGGCTTGGCGGGTTTTACAAGTAACCGCCATAATCAGTGCTCTACACACTCTCAATCGTACGTGTAGGAACAATTTGAGATGTATAATTGTATCGTACTTTTTTGTGATATATTTGTGTTTTTAGACATTTTTAAGGCTCAGATGCAATTGATTAAGAGTCACGCAATTGAATTGAATTGACTGATTTAGTATAAAAAATTAATTAAACTTGATCGAATAAATCACGTAAGAGAAATAGAAACAGGAAATTTTTCTTTATTATTTTCTACAAGAAACACTGGTATTCTTTTTTTTTAGCAAAAAATTACAAGCTTTAAAATAAAATTTTATTGCAGAGTCAAAATAATTTAAATTATTTAAATAATCAATAATGCTTAATGATAATAATGAATACGCTTATTTTAATCATTTTTTTAAATACTTTTTTTAGCAATATTTTTTTTTAATCTTCATGCATAAAATTTTTTATGATCTATCAACTTTTCCTAATGTGTAAAATACATACTTCTAATGAAGACCAAGCAAAACTTAAGAAAGATGTAAAATTAAACGATAACTTTTAAGGTAGGCATTATGTCTTTATTTTTTAATTATCGACCCATTTATTTTTAATACAATCGTATAATTCATTTTATTGAACATAAAAATAATAAAAATAAACATTTAAACGATACATAATGTCTAGAGCATCATAAATAAATAACTTTTAAGCTTACTATTAAAAAATTTGTTTTCTTATTCTATGTCAATTTTTAAATTTTTTCTATCAGACGTGATCTTACATATTTTTCTTTATAAATTATTTTAATTTATTAATTGATTGAATAATACTTATATGGCTGATTAATTAGGCCTATTTTAATTTATAAAAACCCGCAATAGACAACACTGACTATACTAAGATAAATATATTATTTATAATAATAATCAAGTATTTTAAATAAAACAGCTTTTATTAATAAAAAGCTTTTTTTAACTTACATCAACGAGTTCATTGTTTATTAAAACAATTCCAATTGCATTTTCAAAAAATGTTTTATATTTTAATTTTTAAATATACAAAATTCTTGATAACCTAGTTCTTCAAAAAATATAAAACTTCTTTAATTAAAAAAAATTTCATTGTATAAATAATTACTTTTTTCCAAACAATTTATTATTTCTTCTTTACTATAAATTTTTTTCCACTTTCTTTCTCTCTGTAACCTAATTCAAATTATCTGGTATTTTTTAAATCTGTTTGTTTAATTATTTACTGTATCATATATTTTATATATTAAGTTATTTTTCTTACTGTAATATATATATATTTCCTTAATTTTTGTATCACATTTATAAACAAACAAGTATTTGCATTCGAACTATTTATATTCATTTTACATAATTTTCACCTTCCGTTCATTTATGAATATTAAGTGCTTTACTCCTGCTAAAATTACTTATCAATGCATACTGCAATTATCTGTTATCTACAATTTCTCAGACTCTGTACATCCCTGCCTTAAAACATTAAAATTATGGCTATAATTTACAGTAAGTTGTTATTTTCAATCAAAATTCTATATTTAATAGTTAGTCAAGTATTAAATGCTTTATCAAAATTTATTAATTCAATCTCCAGTTTGAAATGAGTTTTATACTACAATTTTCTATTGCACGCATTCTTTAAAAATATTATACTACTATAATTTATTTTCTTATACTACTATATGTATTTTTTTTTTTTATATTTTGATTTCTGTTATATATTATTTTATATATTATATTATTATATTATTTATTTTCATTTTATTTATTTTACTAAAAAATTATGAATTATGAATTACATATATTCATGACTTGTTCATTTTAGGACAAGATTATCTGCAAAATAAAACAATATTAACCTATAAATAATCTGATTGAAATAAAAGCAATTTTTGAGGCATTAAAGAATTATTACGTTTTAATTGCAAAAAAACGTCGATAATTTGAATAAAATAAAATATCCCATAGTTATATCACATACTATAACAATCAACCTAAGTAATCAAGAATTTTTTGTCATATTAATTTTATTCTTACAAAAATATGAACATAAGCTCTAAAAGCTTTTAATGGCTTTATTTTAATGTTTTTTTGTATACCAGATAATAAATCAATCTCTTGATATTCCATACCGCATATTCATATTCCACGCCCTTCAAATCATAAATTACAATATCTTCACGTACGTCATCTTGATATGAGGTGTGACAAAAATAAAACCTTTAAAAGAACTTCATAACATGTACATCTAAATCTTCTGATATATTTTATCTTTGGATTTATTTTACAATTAATTTAAAATATCAATCGCATCATTTTGACATGTATAATAATAGAATTTGTTAAAAAATCTTGATTATCCATGTACCAAAATCTTAATCTTCAAGTTAATACCAAAAATAACAATGAAAACTATAATAAATAATAATTTTTTGCAAATTACGTATTTCACAATTAATTGAATCAATGGACCGTTTACGTGAGTTTTTATAAGGGGTGGCAAAAATTGACAAATATTTTGTTTAACATATTAACGATACTGATAGAACTCTTACATGTAGTGTTCTTTAACTTTAACTTTTTCATTTTTTTTATTTATAAAAAGCATAAATTAAGAAAATTTTCATTTCAATAATATACACAACCAAAAATATTATTATATTTTGAAGTATTTATTTATAATATGTATTATATATGACAGAAGAATAAATAATCACATTTTATCACAAATATTTAATATTTTTTGTGTATTTTTTTCAATAAACCTTTTAAAAAGCTTACTAAAGAAGAAGATTGTAAATTATGAATTGATTTCTTGTAATGAAATTAATATTTGTTAATTATTGTAATAGTAAACGTAATACTAATCTTTAATGAATCTCTATTAAAAATTTGTAAGGTACACGCTTGCAAAAATCTATAGAGGTTATCATTTTACTAAAGTGTAGATAAATATCTTTGATTTTTCCTAGAAAAGATTTTCAATGATTCCTTCGACTTCAACTCAAACAGGAGTGTTAAAAAGTTTCTTAGATATATATATTTATTTATTATAAAGAACATTGTACATTCGAATACAGGGTCAGTTTTAAAAATCAAGAAATCATATATTTGTAATACAATAACTAAAAAATTTAAATTTACGATATTTTTTTGAATCTTTTTAATACATCCTAATTCAATTAAAGTAGGTGTAAATTTTATCTACAAAATTTTATAATCAACTAAATATCTCCAATTAAAATAAAGAACATTTTTAATTATGTTAAATATCAGAAAAAAGTCAATTGTCTATTTTTCTGAAGAAAAACGTATTTTTAAAGATACTAATATATTTAGTGAATTTTAATCTAGAAAAAATATTAATTACGACATATATTAATAACAGTTATGAATATCAGTACAATAAATAAAATAAATAAAAAAAGAGTAAATCTATAAAAAAAACATACATAGAATTTAAAAATATTGATTTATAAAAAATTATTAAATACTTCAATTCAAGAATATTCGAATCACTGAATTGATTTTTAATATAGAATTGTTAATATAGCTAACAATTATATGAAATAGTGATAAAAAAAATATAAATCTAAGTGAATGTTCGAAATAGTAATATTCAAAAATCATAAGAATCTTTTTGAAAAACATTTTTAATGGTATATCTTTTCTGAAAGTTTACGAAAAGATAAAACAAAGTTTTAGAGATTCAGATACATAATTGCTATATGTATTATATATAATAATAATACAAAAATTCATTGGGAACCATAATTATTTAAAATAATAATTTTTACCACATTGGAGAATACAAATAAAAATAGAAATTATTGCATTTGTCACACCAATTTTATTACTCATTATCATATTTATAGTAATAATCAGTTCTCAGAATATAGTAAAACTAAAAAAATCAATAAACGAATTCAAAGTTAACTTTATTTAAATTTCATTCAAAGAAAATCTGGTTTAACTCTCTTTAGATTAAAATATATTTATATATATATTATAAATTAGATTTTCTGATGAAAAAAATAAAAATTAAATTTATCACATGTTAAATATTTAAATTAATTTTAATATGTATTTGATTTGATTTTTTTGCAATAAATTAGTTGAATATTGATAATATCAATTTTAATTACAAACATTGCACATTCGAAAAAATAGTATATTACAGTCAATATAAATCTTATGTTATAACAATGTTATAACAATTAAAATATTATGAAAAAGAAAATAATGTAATATTTCAAAAGTTTATTTAATGTGTTTAACTGGAAATATAAATTTTATTCTGAAAATTTTTCAAAATATGGTTCGAAGCAAAGTCAATTTTTATTTTTGTTTATCACAAAAATATTTGAAGAGCATTTTAATGACAAATGAGAGTCTAAATTTTAAACGTTAAAGTATACAGTTACAAGCAACCAGGTGAGCATTTCTTTTTTCAAATATTATGATATTTAAATTATTAACAAGTTTAAATATCATTTAAATTAAATTAAACGAATTATTATTAAAACAAAGATATTATCTAGTTAAAAAGATTTGTAAAAATTACTTTTGTCTTAATATTATTTATAATACTAAAAAAATTTTATACATTTATACATTTATAATGCAATTCTTATTAAAATATTAATTTGTTTGTAACTTTTATAATATTAGGAAATGTATAAATTTAAAATAATACAGTAGAAAGTATTTCTACTTAAAATTTTATTATTATTATTATTATTATAATTCACAATATTATAGAATAGAATTTGTAAATATTCAAAATTAGTTATATATACACATAGAATTTCAAAAAATCAAGATTTTTTAAAATTGTATTTAAATACTTCAGGAATAAATAAAATAGAAAAAAAAATGTAAGTTTTTTTAATTTAATAAAAAAAAAAAAAAATTATATAAAATTTTTAATAAATAAAAAACTTATCAAATATTCTCAAAACAATGTTTTAACCACAAAGAATTATTTGAAAATAGCTTTTATTTTTAAATATTAACTCAAAATAAAAAAACGTATATTATCCTGACAGTGAATTTATAGAAAATAGATATGTATTGTATTATAAAAAATTCTTCATAAATGAAAAATATAATTGAAAGTATGTAATATGTAGAAATAAATTGCTGAGTTGTTTTATGTTTTGGAGTTTTTTACATGATTAAACTGGACAAGACTAATGGAAAACAAAATTGAAAACTATTAAATGGTATAATAATAATTTTAATAATTTCTTAATGCACAGTAGTTGAATGAAAAATTTCATTAAAAATATAAAATAATACAAAAAATTATATTAAACACAACATTCAGTTATAATTCAATACAGAAAAATAATATAATAATATAACACTTACCAACATATACGAATATATACAACATCACAAATGTGTAAAATTATATGTTAATTTTTAAATTAAATTTTTTATATGCACAAGTTAGGTATCGAAATATTTATTTAAATGCATTAATGATGTAATGTGTATAAAATAAAAATTTATAATCCACATGGTAAAAATAAAACACAGACCTTAATACTAACTTTTATAATTCGTTAAAATGAAAAATTTTTTTTATCTTAAAAAGTTTTATAATTACTTTGAATAAATATCAACTTGTGATACTGTCAATTAACAATGGCAAAAGTAATTTAAAAAGCAGTTTTTTTCAATTTAGACAAAACTTTTTTTGTTAATTAAAAATGATTGGCATAGAAATAAATTGATTACCACGTGATATTGATTAAGAAATAAAAAATAATGGAATAAGCTTGAAAGTGTAAAATTGTAACGATTTTTCATAGAATATTTCGAGTTCAATTATTGATACTAAAATTGGAGTAAAATTGTTTCAAACATAAAAGCAACTGTTGAGTGTTTTTTTTTGTTTTTTTTTTTTGTAAGGGAAATATTTAAAAAATGATTTAATGTAAATTAAAGTTTGATTAGATGTCAAAAACAAGAATTTCGCAATATTAAAAAGCGTAGATAAAAAGGTAAAGCTGAAATGAAAGCAATTTAAAAACACGCTCAAAGCACAGATATTTTTTGCACAAACTGTAAAAGAACGAGACAGTAATGTTAACGTGCGTAATTCACCTTTAAAAAACCGTTTTTCATCTTTGAATATTTAAGCGTAGAATTATTAGAAATATTCAGCTGCGGTTGAATGACTTATTCCGTAAGGATCGATCGGAGAAATTAACTACCTACGGCGTTCCGTCCAACATCACGAAATGCAGTATTGTTTGGGTAATAATAAATATTTCAATTTTCCGCGCTCGATATGAAACTGGTGGGAACGCACACGAAGTGCCGAATCGACCAATGGGAGCTCGGTGTTGGCTCCCCACCCCCCCGTTCGTCCCAGTGAATCGAGGCCCTCGAGAGACAAGGACGGAATCTCCGCAAAATTAGTGGCTTTAATGGTTGGACGCTTTGGTTCGGCCGAGTGAGAAATTAAAGGGGTGGGAGCGAGACGGGGATAGAGCCGGAGAGATCATGCGACAAATGCAGCACTAGAAACAACCGTCGCGCCACACGACACGACGAGAAAGCAATATGCATCGATTGGGGCAGATCGATTGACGTCGAGGCTCCCCATCGCCGTCGTCATCATCATCCTAACCACCATCATCATCATCATCATCACCACGAGCGCCTCCGGGGGCAGCAGCAGCAGCACCACCACTGCCACCACCATTGCCCTCGTCGTCGTGGTCGTCGTGGTCGCGGTGGTCACCCTCCGCCTCATCGCCATCCTCCTCCTCGCCATCGCGAACCATATCATCAGCGCCATCGTCATCGGCGGATCGGCGCGCAATGAGCTAAATGTAGACGCTGCCAATCTCGACTCTCGACTGCTCTCGACATCGTCCACGGTCCACAGTCTACTAGTGCTCGCTTGTAAGTTGTACGTCCGCTTATAACTCGACGGTGACGACAGTCCGCCGAAAGTCTCTCTGTCCTTGTTCCTCGCGTACATCACCTAGTCACGTCTGCGGCTCGCGGCGCGGTTTGCTTTGACCAAGGGAATTAAGCAACGGCGACGCTCCTCCTCTGATAATACCCGGGGTTAAAGCAGCGGTCGAGGTGCTCCGGGCTCGCACCAGGAAGTTCGGGGCCCTCCTCTGGTCCTCCTCGCACCGGTAAATATTCATGTTTTCATTACTGAAATCAAATGTGTTTTCTACCCCCAACACCGAGATATCACGAATATCTTCCTCGGCTCTCGACGTCTTTATCGCCGTCCCAGTAGCGCAAAACTTGGAAACCCACGGGATACATTGTAGCGTTTTAAAAATTTGTTTACGTGAAGGAAATTAACGCAATGAATAATGAAATTACAGTGTGGAAGGGGCATTGGAGCCTTGAAGTTTGGTCTTCGTCGTTGGTCTCTTGTCACGTAGCTGCTTTTGCAGCGTAAGTTTTTGGACCGTGAGATAACGAGTAACGTGAGAGCTGCAGCGACACGATGCCCTGGAGCTCACTGAACCTGCGGATTCTTGGGTAAATAGTAACACCGTCGCGTCAAGCAACGATGGCTCGGATTTGCAAATATTGCTCAAATTTATAGTGCAGCGTGGTGAGTCGCTCGCTCATTTGATTTTTAACTAATAACTTATTCGTGTCCGCTTAATACATGAGTAGTTGTTTTGCAATTTACTTTCCCATTCTTGAGCATTACAGTTTACTCCAAAATCAACGTTTTAGGCCCAAGTGCACTGCACCGTAGCACTAACCATTCTCTTCGAGTCAATCTTAAATTAACTGTTATTAAACTCAATCTCCAATTTATTCTTCCTTTAATGGTATTGATTTTCACTTTTTACACTTGCAATTTCATGTCTTTGTAAAAACATATCTTTCCACTCATTTGTACACTGATTTTGTAGGTTAATTGAATTAATTATCAATTATGTGCGTGCTGACACCTAAATTTGCTTTTTATTTTAACTGAAAAATCTAGAATATCTAAACAATAATATTAGATACATCGATGTGGTGGTGTAATGTGAACAAAATATATTACAGGCCAAAGAGTTACATTCGAGAGTTATGGCACGTAGACGGAAAACAGAGGCTAAAGCCCCATTAAAACAGCAACCAAAATCTTCGGCTGTAAGGAAGTCGACTAGGCAAAGAGCCAAGAAGCAATTAGAAGATAATAAACTAAATGGTGATATTTTATCTACAAATTTTAATAATTCTGAAGATTGCAAAGATTCTGACAATTATAATAGTCAAGAGGCAATTACTACAATTAATGCAGTTCCTAAAAAATCAGCCAGATACAAAAATTTATTAGATAAAGAAAAATCATTAGTAGAGAATGCAAATTGTCAAGATAATGAAAGCGACAGTCAGGATGATTTGAAGACTGATTTACTATCGATTCAACAATTGGAATCTGTCGAAGAAAGACAAATTGCTGCCAGTGAAAATACTTTAAATGAAGTTATATGGCCTGAAGATATTATAGAAGAAACTATTATTTGTGAAGAAATGGAAGTTGAAGGTGAAATGACTGATAATTGTTCCATAACACAGGATGGAAGTGTTGTGCTTGAACAAGTATTACTTATGAATAATCCACATTTTGATGGTAAAGATGTTGTTGAATATACAGTGATACAAAGTGAAGATGGTACTGAGTCTATGATGGTTTCATCGGATAATATTCAAAATATAACGTCTGTAGATGATAGCTATAAGACTTCGGATAGTTATCAGTTAATAGAACAAGGTCTTAGTGTTTTACATATGTCTAAATCGGATATTCTCGAACATTCAGAAGTATCTCAAAGTATTGTGATTTCAGAAAATAATAAAAGTAACGAAGCATCACCATGTGAATTCAATAGTATTGATAATGGTAAATCAGATGCTGATATTTCGAGAAAAGAGTGTCGACCATTAAGAAATGTAGCCAAAGTTGGTAAGGGTGTTAGAACAAAAAAATTAATCAATTCCTCTGATATAGTTGTGAAAAAAATTAGTGATAATAAAAAGAAAAAAGCAGAAACACCTCTAAAATTTCTACCTGCAGAAGATAAGTTATTAAATTTAGGAATTAAAGAAAAAGTAATAAAAACTAAAAAAATTAATCCTATAGTATCCACTAACGTAATTGAACAAAATAATACTCAAAATTCTATAATTTTAACACAAAACACTGTAGTTTTAAATCCAGAAGATGATAATACTTCATCAATATTTGATAAAATAGAAAATCAAGAAACATCTGATATTCCTTCAACTGACTTATTAAAAGATAATAAAATTGTAAATAATTCTGTAATTTTCCAACAAAAACCTATTTCTAATCCTACAGATATCAAATTTGATGCAATCAATCGTTTACCAGTAAAATCTAAAACTTTGTCATTTAATAGTGAAGAACATTCCAGAGACAGTGAAATAGATGGCAAAATAGATTCTGAAGACATTAAATTATCTAGTGGTAGTGAAAATAGTAATGATACATTATCTTCAAACAGTTGTAAAGTATCCGATTTTAATGCAGATAATAAAAATACATTAAATCAATTAACTGATTCTGATAAAAAATCAGGATTTAGAAGTCGGAGTGGAAGTACTGATACAACTGGTTCAGAAAGTGGATCCAATAGCTCTGGTGTTCGTCGCAGTAATAGAATCAGAACTATAGGACTAATGAAACAAAGGTATATATTATGATTTTGTTTATTATTTTATTTGTATTTAATTAATTAAAAATTAAATAATAATAATATCCTGTATATAATGCTACAAATATTTTATTTAAAAATATATTTGTCATTTTTTATTACATCGCTGAATCAACTAATGATTATCTATTAAATTTAAACTATAAATCTTTTTTACAAATTTAAGAAAATGTAAGAAAAATGATTTAAAATATCATTATTTAATATTTATTTATAAGCATACTGTTAGGATAAATGATGTATGTAATTTAGTCACTATCAAATTATTTAATATTTTATTACGTCTATATATATTTTTCTTTTGTAATATCTGTGAAATTTCAAAGGAACTTTTTATAAAATTTAAATAACTTACATGAACTATAATTAATAATAGAATGGTTAATATCCTTTACCATATTTATTTTATTTGTTATTTCAAATAAAATTAATTAAATTATGAACTTCTTTAGATCTCGCGGTCGTGGATTAGTTACAAAACCATGTACTGATTCAATTAAAACTAGTACTCAACATGAACGAGATAAATTGATAATCAGTACATCACCAATTCAAGAAAAAGAAACTATTAATCAAAATAAAGATAATTTAGATAATATATCTGAAACTCAATCAGATAAAGAAAATAATAGTAATAAAACTACGGTTTCACAAGACACACTTACACCATTAATAACCGCTACTGGAACGACTGGATATGACTCAGACACAAATAAACCTGTAAAAGTTAAATCTCGTTGGCGAAGATCTAGTGAATTAGAAATGAGTAATTCTGGATTCTGGTCAACACCCCGTCCAAATTTAGGATTTCCGAATCTTTCATCAGTAGGAGTTCCAGTTGGAATTACGCCTAATTCTTTAAATGATACAGTTACTAAATTACCTCACACATCTATTGGATGGCCACAAGAATCAAAACCTGTAATGGATATTCAAGAGACAGCAACTTTTTCATCACATAATAATATGGATGTAAACATAAAAATTGATACATTGCCAATAACAAATAATCCATTAACAAATCCTTCATCAACATTTATTCCAAAGACTATAGGCGGTAAGATTTCTTTACCAATGGTTTCTACTGGTACTGATAGAGAAATGGAAGAAAGACTAAGTCAGTTTGAACAATTGAAAGAAAACTTATATTTATCAGAACGGTAAGTAAATATTGTATAAAGTTAATACATATTAAATATATTTACGATTACAATATATAATATTTAGATATACGAGTAAAGAAACAAAGCGAATGGTATGTGATTGTTTTTTAACTGAAGAAGAATTTCAAAGAGGCGAACTTGGTTGTGGAGAAGACTGTCTTAATAGGCTTTTAATGATTGAATGGTTAGTAGAACAAAATTTATAACAAAAGCGTGTATATTTTCAATATTGTGTTATTCGTTTATTGTTTAAAATTATTTTAGTGGATCAAGATGCGTTGTTGGTAATAGATGTACTAATAAAAGATTTCAAAATTGTGAATATTCAAAATGTGAAGTTTTTCGTACAGAAAAAAAAGGTTTCGGTTTAAAATCGACATGTGATCTTAATGCGTAAGTTCAATTACATATCTTATCTATTATATTTCATGTTAAACTTTTTTAGCTAACAATAGCTACATTTTTTAGAGGAGAATTCATAATGGAATATGTTGGTGAAGTAGTTGATCCAAAAGATTTTCGGAGAAGAGCAAAAGAATATTCAAAAGACAAAAACCGACATTATTATTTTATGGCATTGAAATCTGATCAAATTATTGATGCAACAATGAAAGGAAACGTATCACGTTTCATCAATCATAGCTGTGATCCAAATGCTGAAACTCAAAAGGTGAAAAATATTAATAAATTATAATTAATCAATTTAGGTTACATATACCTTATTTTTTAAAATAACTTTTGTATTTTCATTTTTAAACTTTTAATAAAAAAATTAAAAATGCTTATAGAATATTGGTACAATATATAAAAACAAACTTTTAATGATAAACAATATTTTCAATTCATAATTTATAAAAATTATTTGATATTAAAAATTTTTTTTAAATTTTTCCTATATTTTATCATTATTAATATAAATTATATTTTGTAGTGGACCGTCAATGGAGAATTAAGAATTGGATTTTTCAGCAAAAAGTTTATAACTGCTGGAGAAGAAATAACCTTTGATTATCATTTTCAACGATATGGGTTAGTATTATATATATATATTTCTATTTGATTGCATGAATAGAATTTTTAGTAAATAGTTTAATTGTTTAAAAATACTTTTATAGAAAAGAAGCACAAAGATGTTTTTGTGAAGCTTTAAATTGTCGAGGTTGGATTGGTGATAATCCAGAAGAGAATAAGGAGAAAATAGAATATGCAGAAGATGTCGAGGATGAAGAAGATGATTCTGAAGATAATGCAGAAGACAAGGAAGATGAACAGGATAAAGAAGAAAAACCTGAAAAACAAATAAGAAGAAAACGAGAAGAAAAAAAGGTTACAGAGCATATGGAAGATGAAGATGTAAGTATATCATAACAATAGAATTATTAAAAATACTACAAAAAAATATTTGTACATGTAATTTATTAAAAGTTAAATTGATTTTTATAACTAAAATATAATAAATGCATATTTTTTTAGTTGGAGGAACAAATTGATAAACTTTGTTCAAATGGACTGAAAAATCGAGCTCATACATTAACTTTGAGTCGACTTATGGTTCGAAGTAGAGAAATACAACATAGAACACGTCTTTTAAAAGTAATTCAATCTGGTGAACAACCATGTCGAAGATTGTTTCTGGATTATCATGGCCTAAGATTAATGTGGAGTTATATGATGGATGTCGCTGGAAGCATAACTGAGGAAACTCAACAATTTAGATTAGAAATTCTAAAAACCCTTAGTAAACTTCCAATTCCTAATAGAACAATGCTTATCGATAGCAAAGTTCTTAGTGTTATAGAAAAGTGGTCAAAACAATTATATCATTCACCAAGTGGAGATTCACCCGAAGATGATCAATCCAAATTAAAATCAAGTAACGAAGAAACTGAACATGATAACGAAAAATCTAATTTGGAAAATATAAACGATACTAATGATATAAAAAAAGAAGTGGATCCAGAAATCAAGAGCGAAATCAAGACAGAAGTTGTTGAACAAATACTTATTTCTGAATTAGCATCCAATTTATTAATAGATTGGTCTAATTTGAAAGAAGTTTTTAGAATACCAAAGAAAGAACGCCTTGAACAAATGAAAGAGCATGAAAGAGAAGCAGGTTTGTAAATTATCTAATGATACAGTTAATTTTATATCTTTAAGTCATAATTTTTACAGTTGAGCAATTCCTTATTTATAGATCGTGGTTATAAGGAAGACGTAGAAAAAGAGGCAAAAGAAGCTTCCTATGAAAGGTAAGAATTTTTGTATTCAATTAGCACAGGTAATAAAATTATTACATGGAATATATATTTCATTTTTAGACACAGATATAGTCGTAATGAGTTAGAAAAGCGTTTAGATAGAAGGCGAGGAAGAGATTCGCCAGATTTCGATCATAATCGTCCCAAGGATAAAAGAGGATTAGAGGAGCGACCGAATTTAGTGCCGGTACCGCGTATGTCTAAATTTGAACGAAGACAATTATTTGCGATGAAAGTAGCAAAAGAGGAAGAAGAACGACAACGTCGTCAGCAAGAAGATTCATGGCAGCAGCATAAAAATCAGTGCTTAGCCCTTGGATTAGATCCGTTTACAACGGCTGCTTTTGACCCACAATCGGGCTATCCTCTGTTTTTCAATCCTCAATTGGGTCAATGGCAAACTTATCCCATTCAAGGTAATGATTTAAATAAAAATAATAACAATTAAATGCAATAATTTTGTACAAAATTTGTGAAATTAATTTATTAAGCAGAAAGTGGCGCCGATCTTGGACAATGCCCTTCGGTTTACATGGGTCCAACAGGTGGTCCAACGCTGGCAAATCCCTCGCAACCACCGGCGATGCTCGTCGCTGGTCCGGTTTATCCGGGTTACGGACCGATTCAGATGGGACCCGGAGGTCTTGTACAAATTCACAATGGCGCACCAGTTGTGTATCCAGACAAACGAGATGAACCTAGACCGGTCCCACCGACCGAACTCGAGCGACCTCTGCAGCCGGAACTCGCACCACCGCCGCCTCTAGATTTGCCTCCCAAATGGAAGTGGGCTCGGGATAAACGAGGTCGGATCTATTACTACCACGCAAAAGAACGAATATCCCAGTGGTTACCCCCACCGCCCGATCACATTGCCGTTCAGCCCGATTCCTCGACAACATCCGAATCCAGTGGCGAATCGAGCGACTCCGATGAAGACGAGGAGACCGATGAAGCCATTGAGCAGCAGTCCGCCGAGGCGATGGATCTGGACGTAACAACTCCTGAGAATCAGCCAAAGCTCGATAATGTCTTGACACCCGCTGCCCCCGAAGTGAAAAAGCGCAGAGAGGGACTTGTTCAAGAAAGAATTATCAGTGTATGTGTAAATGCAGATGGTTGTACTTTCGTCGCATCCTCCCGGCAATTGTTTATCAATTAATTTTTACTTTATTGTTACAGCCGCGTAGAGAAGAAGATCGCGTGGATCACAAGAAATACAAAGAAATAAAGGAAAAGTTAAGGCGGCAAAAGGAACGGGCAAAACTAAAGGAACACTTTGAGAAAATGAGGAAGCATCGGCGCAGCAATAAATCCAAGTCCCATACTAAACACGGTGCAAATAAATTCCAATCAATTACGTCAGATATGTCTCCGACGATGGAACGAAAAATTAAAGATACTTTTAGAATTAATATGGCAAACGTAATGGTACACTTTCTTAATCCTTACAGAAAGAGCGATTGCAAACAAGGGAGAATTACAAATACCGAAGATTTCAAGCATCTTGCACGCAAAGTGAGATTTTTTTTCATTTTATCAATTCAATCTTATTGTTATAACAATGATAATCAATTAAATTGAACTATATTTCATTTATTAATTTTAGCTGACACATTTCGTTCTTGCAAAAGAATTAAAACACTGTAAAAGTGTTGATGAATTGGAGTGTAATGATAATGTGAAACATAAAGCCAAGGACTTTGTTCGAAAATATATGAGCAAGTTTGGTGCAGTGTACCAAAAAGGTACAGATGAAGACTAGTTTAAATAATAGTGTAGACAAAATAATTTTTGTTATTTATTATGCGAATGTTTATCTTTATCGACTTGTGTACTGTTCGAATGCTTGCGTGTGAATAGATCACGTGAATTGTAGAAATTCTGTAAAATATTAATCACTTTTTATGATGATGAAATAGCACAAGATAATTATAGTGACTGTTGTTAGATGTTTGATTTTTTTAATTTCAAAAGTTTTGTACAAATAATTGATTTACTAAATATGCAGGAACTTGATCTGTTTTCTTATTCTCTTTTTGTAAATTGTTCACATGGAATCATAGATTCACATACTAAGAAAAGAAAACGAATTGTTATAAATGTAAAATTTGAGCTACTTGTAAACAGCAAAAAACTTATGTGTATATATAATATTTACCATAAAAGCGAGTTTACAACAATATAAGTACCAATTGGCTTTCTCAATTAGTATTATCCTCTATTTCGCAATAATACGTAATTTTTATTGCAGAGAATAAATGATTTGAGGGCAATATTAATTAAACATCAAGTACTAAAATATTTTTTACCTTTAATTTTATTTTTCTTAGAAATTTTATTGACGTTTTTTCTTTTTGGACTCTATCATCGTATACAATACATGATCAGACACCTAGCGATATAAATGTTTATTGCAAGGTGGGTTACGTAAATGGCACAGTAATATTTTTTTAAAAATTTGTGCTATCGCTTACTTATTAATTTTCCAATATATTAAAAAATTGGAAATAGGAACAAAGCAAACACGGTAGTTATTAGTTACATCATGCAAATATACGTGGCACTATTATTTAACTGGCCTTTCACGTTTTTTTTTTTCATTTAACGCTAGGGAAATTTATTTTATTAATAGTACCATTTTTTTGATGATTACTCTTTCACATTTTATTTGTTTTAAAAAACATTCATTCGTTCGTTCAACCTTTTATTAAAAATGTTGAAAAATAAAACTTATATCTGTAAATACATGATATATATTTTATGAAATTTAAATTTTCATATATTACGTAAAAAATAATAATTATTGGTCTGCTAAAAGAATAAATTCAACCCAATATGAATGCATCGCTTCATAAAGATAAAAATGGTCAGTATGTCAATAATAACAAAGTTGTACGTATGTACATGAATCGTAATTCATTGGCCCAATTTATATGAACGGATAAAAATTTTTTGTACAAATAATTTTTAGAATTTCAGCTTTTTAAATTATTTACGAGTTTTTGAGTATTTAAGATACGAGATCTTAAAGATAAACTACTGGATGTGAGACTTGATTGGCCACGTTTAATTACTCTATTAGCTACTTTATCTTCAGGATCCAAATCAGTACAAATTTCTACTTTTTCTAAATCATTTAGTACAAATTCTAAGTTTTGAAGTTTTTCTAATAATAACTGAGATATTTCAATCCATGTCTGAAAAAAAAATAACGTTTAATTAATAACTAATTTTAATAAGAAAAATACTATAAATCTGTTGTTTTTTTTATAATCATTTTTATACAATTAATATCATAGAAATTTAGAACAGTTCTATCTTGTTTTTATTGAAGTATGAAACATCTATTCTGCACATAAAATTTAAATTTTATTATCTCCGTAAATAATAGAAAAAATGAAAATGAATTTGTATTAAAATAAACACATATTGTGTATATTTAAAAGAAGAGGGTACTAATCTGAATAGATTAACAATTATTTTTTAAGTAAATAGTGAAAATTTAATTTTGTATTATAATAATAATGATTTATTATTAACGATTAAATAAAATAACTTTATTATGTACCCTCTTCTGAAATATGTATATTTAAAATCAATTTTTTTTTATGTATAATCTAATTTTTTACTTGTAAAATAAAATTATTTAATTCTTTATATACTTTTATTTTCTAGACCAATAAATACATTTTTAATTTTGCAAAAGTACTGCAGAGAAGATATTTATTATAAAATAATAACAAAGTTTAAATTTTTAGGTTAACATATAGAACATAATAAATCATTCATAATTGAAAAAGAAAATACTCTGACAACTTATAATACTGTTTTTAAGTATGAATCATTTTACTTAATCCTATTATTCCATATACTAATTTTTAAATTAAATATTCATAAATTTCATTTATGTATTGAGAAAAACAGATTCATATATTACAAAACAATTTTTCTATAAATTAATGAATTTTATTGTAAATATTTTATTTCTCTTAAAAAACAATTACCAAAATACTAAATATTAAAGATTCATACTTATAATTCATGAATTTAAAAAAATTCAATTATATTTACATTTTAGATATGTTTTATTTTATCAAAAGAGCAATACTATTAATGAATCAATATTTTTGTTTTATTGTGTTAAAAATAAAAATACATTAACCTATAGACCATTAAAAATTAAAACTTTTTACACAATACATTTTTATTTTTAACAGCTTATACAGTTTCATTATCTTATTAAATAAATCATAAATAAAATAAATATAATTAGAAATATATTTTTATTTGCACGAATTTTCAATTAACTTATTAATAATAGAGAATTAATTTGAGAATAAAAATATTTTATCATTTTATTTTTTTAATAATTAAATATAGTTATAATAAACAACTTCTAAGTTTACACATAAATTTAAATATTGTGTAAAAATTTTAGCAATTCATAGCTAAATAATTAAATAACTAAACAAGTTTAATTATAATAGTTAATATTTACTATTAACTTAAAATATACTTATGAAAAAAAAAACAAAAAATAAAATCGTTAAACAAAAATGCCTTCTCAAAATTAGTATATTAGTTGTATATATATTTACCTGATTTTCTACTGCTGTAGAAACAACGGTTTCTTCTTTAGGTTTCTTTTTTTTGTTTTTCTTTTTAGATATATTAAATTGAATTTGTGATGCAACTGAAGTACAAATGGCACTCAAAAAAGCTATTGTTTCCCCACATGTAGATGCTCGAAGTAAAAATTTTTTATAAGAAACTGGTTTATTTTGTTCTGGTAAAGGTAATGGTTTCAAACAAGGTGATGTTCTAAGGGCTTCAATGCATTCAGAATCAGGACATGAGGAATTAGCCAATGAATCAGCAAGTTGAGCAATTATACTTAATTGTTCGGAGCTGTAGGCTTCACGCAACCGCTCTACAGCATCCAGAGGAACTATAACACTATTGACTTTATCAATGCCTTCATGCTGAAATTTCTGAAGAAGGAGTGGGATATGTTCTTTTTGTAATTTTTTTAAATCAGCAGATAATTTAGAAAAAAGTGAGGAAGAATCTGCATCATTTGCTGCTGCTATTATTCTTAGTATAAGACTTCGAACCGCAAGTAAACGTACCATACATTCTCGCGTTTCTAATTTCATTCTAAGATCTTCACCATTTTCTGGCAGCGGTTCCCATCCTACTACAACCTAAAATGGTTACATACATAATTAAAACATTTACATAAGTTAAACAAATTATTTTGGATTATAATCGTTAAAAATTTTTTTTTCATCATATAAAATTAAAAATAAATCATACATCAATGTCGCGATTATCGCGAAGTAATTGCCATCGAATGGAATCTTCTGCAGGTTGGATGTGCATCGTATACAAAGAATTAGTAACTGCCATTGGACTGTCACACCAACTTAATTCTAATAACATTTTGTCAACAGTAGTCATTGCAAAATGAATTGAATTTTCTAGGCGCTCCCGTAAATCAACAAATTCTTGTATTTTTAGAAAACTTCCATATTTATATGCATACATTAAATGATCTGCACTCTGCAAAAAAAAAAAAAAAAATAATGAGATATAAATCAAAAGTAAACATACATAAAATAATTTAAATAAGTTAATTAAACTATATAAAAAATAACTATATACATCTTTATAATTCGCAATAAAAAACTTCGCTGCATGATCAAGACAATTGGATGCCTGTGATAAATAGCCCAAAGGAGCAAGTAATGGTACTTGTAAATGACCTAATGAATCTAATTGGATATGTTTGCAATCTAATAATGAATACGCATAATCAGCCCCTACTGCCAACCCTGCTTCTAAATATGCCCTAATAAGAAGTATTTTTATATGAAAATTGGCAGGACTCGATGTTAACACTCGTTCCAAAATTAAGATTTCTCTAAAATAAAAAATTTTTTATTAGTTATTCAGAAAATACTAACTAAATTTTTAAATAAGTAATATGATCTATTACATACTTATATAACCACGTTGCTTCCCCTGTTTCCATCCATAGTTGATGTAAAATATGAGCAGCTAAAAGTACATATGAATCGGCAGGACAAAAATCAGTTGGTAATCTTGTTTCTAATGGACAAAGATCATTTCCTTTGTCATATAAATCGCTAAGGCGATTAACAAGACTTTTTCTTTCTTGAAGATCAGCTCTTGGTAAATGATGTCTACCGCAAATACGCTTTAATTGTTCAAAATGAATGTGCCTTTGCATTTGATCAACTGTTGCAGGATAATCAGTCTCACCAACTCCAATGTCAAGCTCTATCTGTAAATTTATTGATAAAACACAGTTAATTTAATTATTCAATTATAAAAATATAATATTAAAGTTAAATTAAATTTGTACATTTTCTAATAATTCTTCTTTATCGGCATCACTTAAAAGATGTAAATATAACTTTAAGTCTGCAACAGTACAACCTTTTGTACCAAACTGTTTGAAATATTGCCGCATATCGTCACAAATATGAGCACAATGTTCAATTTCTAATTTTTGTTCATTTGTACGTTTTAATAATTCTAATCGAGCTAATTGAGGTGCCCGAACTTTATCATCAAAAGTGGTAGTGATAGTTTCATTTAAAAATTTATAACATTTAGTAGCTGTTTGACAATTAAGACCTGCTGTTAAATACTCTTTATAATATTCCCAATTACTTCTCCTTTGAAAAAATTATTAATTAAATTAGAAATTTATTTTATAAAGTGATGAATTTAATCAAAAAATTATGCTATGCTTATATTACATTAAATATATACATATTGTTTTATATATCGTGTATTAACTATTACATGATATATTGTATAAAAGTAACGTTTTTAATGAAGTTTAATATTTACTCTTTACGTATAAGTTCTTCGTAGGCTTTCGTAGCCTCATCAAAACATTTCATTTTTAGTAATAATTTGGCTTTACGTTGTGGAACATTGGATAAGCGAGAAGCTAAAGGTCCTGATAAAACTTCAAACATTTCTTCAACTTTCCCTTGAAGCTCCAGAATCATTAAATATAGTTGAATTTCTTGTTCCGCTTCCATTTTTCCTTCTTTAACTAATTTTAGTACCTAAAAATTAAAAAAAAAAATTATTACCTTGTGTAAAAATTATTTCAATTAATAAACAAATTTATAAATATCAAATTACCATTCTTTCTGCTAATGACAATATAACATTTTTGGCCAATTTTTCTTCAGTTTGATTGGTTTGCATTACAATGCTCATAACAGCCCAGAAATAATAAGGATTTTTAGGAACCAGTTTATATAAAGCTAATGCTGTATGTTGTTGTTTTTTAAAATCTCCCAACCGAACATAGGACATAAAAAGATGCGACAGAAGCTCTTCGCTGTTAGGATTGGCCTTTGAAGCTGCCTCGTACACCTCACTGATTTTATCAGCTGAAAATAAAATGTTGCTTTTCGTGACTTGAATTTTATTTTGTAGTACTAATATCTCGGCAATATTTTAATTCCTCATTTTCATGCAGTTTAAACAAAAAATAATACGCGATCAACAGGTAAGTAAGGTTTATCAGAATTGTTGCTGATCAGTAAGGAATTTAACTTACGCTCGTGAATTTCCCTGTAGCACATACTCATGGCTTGGAGGGTTGAATCTTCGCAGGGTACTTCAGAACGAACCTTATCAATGATACTTTTACACAAATCCTCTTTCCCTAAACGCAAGAGCGCTAATGCCTTAAGTACCCGAGCACACTGATTGCTTGGATGCTTCTTCAGAACCTTATCCGCCTCCTGGAGGGCTTTTTTATTGTTCCCATTGTCAAGTCTATCTGAAACGCAGCAGAAAAGACATGCGAATATTACATAACCTCGTAGCTGGCGTGTTGCAATCCTGGTGGACCAGTTCTGCTCAACTAGTGTACAGTACCATCGGTACTCCGGTACCTTCCATTAAAGGCTCTCGACAAGCTTACCGTAAATAGGCTTTAGCCGGCGTTCGTTTACCACGTTGTCCACATGAGGCTGCCTAGACGCCATGATACTTTTTTACAAACACTTAAAATTCAGAAACATCCTTTGTTGCCATTTACATGAAAAGCTCATCGCCGTCGTCACCGTTCCCGCTATGGATCGTCTATAGCCGCCTGATATCTCGCCGCCAAAAGTCGCTTCGGTATCAATGTCGTCGACCACGCGACCTTATCACACTCTTCTGGGCCCAGCACCAGCGCTGCCCGGGACGAGGGTCGCAACTGCAGGAAAGGTGAGAAGACCCGGTGCTCGCTCGCGGCTCCGGCCCCCGCGCGACTCGCCAATTTCCTTCTGTGGTGCGGATTTGGGCTCCGGAGTTTGCGACTCTTTCCTGCCGCCTCTACCCCTGCCAGCTTCTTCCGATACCTCGGTCCACGAAAAACCTAAACGCGAGAATGGAAACTTGCGCCAAATATTAATATTTCATTCCGATGCGAGAATTAGAGGGACGAGTTGCATCTCCCGCGAGTCCGTCTGCACTCCAAACTTTAAACCGCCCTTCCCTTAAAATAAGGGCATTCGCTGGTCTTTTTTTCCATCCGCTCCGATCGCAAATATAAATATCTCCCTTTAAGGGCCATCAACATTAAACACCCATCTTATTATTCGGCTTTTTCCCCTTTCGAAACTCTCGCTCTTCTCCTCAATCGGCCAATCTGATGGGGGCTTTAAACTTTAAAGAAGCGGTGCACACGAGAGTCACTGATATCATTCGCCTTTTTTTTTTACAACACATCTCTTCTCGATTTACCTAATTCATGATCATTTATCGTTTGTTGTCGGCCGTAGGCGTTCGCGTGCACCTCCATGACCTCAGCAAAAATTTACGATATTTGCATTTTCTTTTTTTTTCTCTTTCTTTTTTGTTTTTAAATATGTTTTTAAAATGAAAGTCATCTCGACAATTATTTTTAAATTCGACTCTTTAGCGAACATTTTTAAACTGTACGCCTCATTCGAGCGAATAACAATTTGCGTTGTTGTGCCAATCGAATAAACTTATTTTTATGATTTATTCAGGTTGAAACTTGATTTACACCTCAAAGAGAAGTTGAATTAAATTATATCCAATAAATTAGCAATTTTCTGTAACATACTTTCAAAAATTTCTTGTAAATAATAAACAAAGAGCCTTAAAACTCCGGTTTAACGCTGACGCTCCATTCATGTAGATAGGAGTATTAAAAATCTTGATACTCGTGTTTACAAAATGTTCGAACTACGGACGCTAAAATTAATTGCTACTTAAAAACTACTGTAATGACCAGAAGCTCAAGTTGAATAGAAATTTTCTGTATCCCATTATTATTAAAATACATTAGTCTTACTCGTACGTAAACAATAAATAACTCTTTTCGTTTATTTACTTTTATTTAGCTTTTTCTCAATGTCGATTCTACATATATTTACGTAAAAAATATTATGTGTCACTATTGATGGATTTTTTAAATGAAAAATTAATGATTTAATCTACTTTTTGGAAACATTGATCAAACAATCACTTTCTTTACATTCATATTTAAGTATATGCATATGTATAAATAAATTTAGGCAATTTAAAAATATGTTAATTATTTGAGAAAAAATATAAATTTCTATACAAATTATTAATATAAAGTAATAAATAAAATAAAGGAAACGATCCATACATTTTAAAGCTGATAAAACTTAAAATATTATCATATATATTTTATTTTTCATTCCGTACAATTTATTACAATAGTTTATCAAATTTCTAATTATAATTTTATATGAACTATTTTGTATTTCGTTGCTGAATAATTAAATTGCCTCTAAATAGGTATAATAAAATATTAACTATCAAATACATAACTAATTTATTATTACGATAAAAACTTAAACTATAATAATTTATTATTTTATCGCCAATAAATTATTTTATTTTATTGTTATATCTTATATATTGTTATATTTTATTTTAATAGGTTAGATTTATATTATAAGTTTACATGTTGCTTACGCGGTATGAATAATAAAATGAAAGAAATAAATAAAAAATATTCCATGTTGACTTAATTAAATAATATATCTTTATTCTATAGTTACTTTCAATTTTTCAAAGAAATTTTTATAAATCTGATAATTTGTTAAAAAATCTGTTATAAATTTTATGCATGAATTATAACAAATATATTGCATTTGAATATTTATTAATAAATTATAATATTAATAAATAATATTCATGAATATTAGAGTAATAGATATTCGTTTTATTTCTTACATGTATAGTTTATTTCCCTATAATATCATTAATAATGCACACACACATACATATATGGTATTGAAATTAATATTCGAATAACGAAATAAGCATTTTCTATTGATTTATGGTGTAGTATTTAATAAATTATAAGACATTTGTCCCAACTTGAAAACTTTTTAGAAACATAACTTTTTTATCAAAATAAAATCTGAAAATAAACTATTTTATGTTTAATCTAATAAAGATAAAATAAACATACATTTACTTTATTTGTTAATAGTTTGCATTTATATATTCGATTATCCTTTACATAATATTAAATTTTATGTGGAAATTAAGCCAAGTGATTAAAAACATGTTGTATGAATAATTATTAATATTTAGAACAAAAATAAATATATACGATTTTTTATTTACTTATATATTAGATATTTATAATTTCAGTTAAAAAATTTCATACAGAAAATCCTTGTATTCATAAAATTTTACTTAACAAATTTATAGCAATTTTTTGTTAAGTTCCTTACAAAGAAAATTTATTTTAATTAATTAAACGCAGATCAAGCAAAATATTATTTTAAACACATGATTTTAAAGTAACTTGTTTTGTTTATAATTTAAAAAATATTTACTATCAACTTAAAAAGTAAATGTTTCTTTCACGAAAATTTGCTACTTGAAAGTTACACTTATATTAATAATTATTACTTTATAAAAAAAAAGTTTAATTTACTATGACTCCAGTTTCATTATGATTATTAAAAAAATGTTAAATATATCAAAGTCCTTAGAATATTTATTTAAAAATGTTTATTTGATGTTTCAAAAATTAAAATTTTATAAACTTCTTGTGCTATCTAACATTTTAGTTTGTATGTAAATATGTAATATTTATACCCTTTGGATTTGTAAATTATATATATTGTATTGCATTAAATTAAAAAGTGTAAGCTTGATTAAAAATATCAATGTACAGATTATATTCATATATTTATTCATTTAAATTAATTTACAATTTAATATTAATTTATTTTAATGAAAATACATATGTTTATATAAATAAATATTTTTAATAATTAGGTTTCATTATTTGATATACAAATTTATGTTAAACTTTGTTAAAAATTACATAAAATGAGTATTTATTCACAGCAGTATTTTTGTAATTATTAACAATGATATTTTAATACATTTATTATACACGTTAATAAATACATTGTATGATATTCAGTATATTTTCAATAATCAAATTATTGTAAAATATGTTGTTTTTTTTAATGAATACAAATTATAAATATACTAAAAATTGGAAAAAATATTTTGTTTTTGATTCATTTAAAGACAAAATTTGTATGGTCTTCTAATCCTATTTTATTAAATTTGATCATAATTTTTCAAAAATAAATAGTAATCTCATCTACATAATGTAGCATCAAGCTGAGTTAACCAAGGTAAAATTAATTTAATTTTCCTTCGATAATTAGGATCTTTTGCAATAGGATTATGTTCAAAATATACTGTTTGTAAACTCTTATTAGATGTAAGATTTTCAACAGTAGTCCAGTCTTCAATTTCATTGTTGTTTATCTAAATAATTAAATTAAAAAAATATTAATATTAATTCTGTGATTGAATTATTATTAATACGTACCCAAAAATCTATCAATGTAGGAAGGTGCTGTGTATTATTGATTTTTTTAATTTTATTATTTGCTACATCAAGAGTTACCAATTTTTGACAACTGTCTAAGCCTTCTATACATGTTAAGCCATTTTCTGATAAATATAGTTGTTCTAGTTTATTGAGCTCAGATAAATTTTCAATACATACAATCCTGTTACTTTGAAGGCTTAATAATTCAAGATTTTTAAGAGTGTTTAAATTTTGTATTTTTGATATTTTATTTTTTCCCAAAAATAAATTAGTTAAATTATCTAATCCTTCCAAATTTTCAATTTCTCGAATTTTATTATCACCCAATTCTAACATAGTCAAGTTTTTTAAATGAGCTATATTTTCAATTTTTGTTATTTTATTTGAAGATATAAAAAATTGCTGTAGATTTGTTAAATTTGTTAATCCTTCTATTTTTTTTATGCGATTAAATGATAAATCTAAGTATCTAAAAAAATATTTGTATATACAGTATTATTTTTTAATTGTAAGAACATTTTGAGAAACTTACTGCAAATTTACAAGATTATCCAAATTTTCAATAACAGTAATTTGATTATCACGTAATTCTAGCTCAACTAAAGTTTGTAAAGTATCGAGATTCTCAATCTTTTTAATTAAGTTCCAGGTAAAACATAATTTTTTAATATTAGTTAATGGCTCTAAATTTTCTAATTTCGTCAAACGTGAATGATTGAAGTCTAATTCCTAAAACAATATTTTGTTGAAATTATTTTATTGAATTACAAAATACTGAAATATCAATTGTTTACGAACTTCACTTTCTGGATCTATTATCATTATTTTTTCTGCATCTTCATTTTCTGTATTCTCATTTTCAATTTCCATATTTACGGATACCACACTATTATTCTCCTCTGAAAATAATAAATTTATTCCATAACTTCATAACCTATTGTTGTATTTAATACAAATTTCTAGTAATTTTTTATAAATATTTACATGGGTTTGGATTCTTACCATTATTAGCCATTTCAATTTTTGTAATTTATAACACTTTAATAATCAAAAATTTAAAATAAACCGATATTACCGAGTACAAAATCGATTTGATCAAATATCGAACATTTATTAAAAAATAAATTTATGCCACTGAGTGGTGGTGCACTGGCTACGCCACTAGTTGCCTCTCACTACTTCGTTTTATTATTAAATTACAATAATTAACTGTGAGGCTAGAGTAAACTGAAAACCTAGATATTATTTTTTGAAAGCACACCACAAATTTAGCTTTTTACATGTGATAAAGTTTAACGTTAAATTACGGGCAATAAATACTTATTCTATTGTATGTATATGTACAATGGAATGTTAAGCATTCCGAGTAAAGTTCCTGAGCTATCAGATTTGGGTTTACAGTAACAAGTTGTGTTTTCGATTGAGCAGTTCTGCAATGATTTAGCTTTTCTACTGCATTGATGTTTGTCATTGAATTACATTATTGGCTGACTGCTAAATTAAATAAATATTAATTTTATTAACAGTAATATCGATTAAATTTTAAATAGCAATTGTTTTGCGCTTAAATTTATCGCTGTTATTATTGCATTGTAACATCGGACGTCACCTCAACGATAAGGTCTATTACAATATTGTCAATATCATGACATGTTACGGTAGTATAATGTCATTTTACCAAAATAAAAACACAACTTAGCTTTGAAATCTGCATATTTTATAAATTTGCTCAAGTATTTAATTTTATAAATTATATATAAAAAATCAAGTGTAATTATTGGTATTCAATGTAATGTAAAGTAATTTTATATATTACCTCGGTAGCTCATCAAATTATAGCACTTCAGAATATTTTGTAACAAATGACAACTAAAAACTAAAAAAAAGAAATTTGTAAACAATTTTTGCACGTGATTCTAAACAATTCCTTGCAATATAAAACAATAAGTCTTGCACCAAAAGAAACTTTTATTTTACACTCATTGAAAATCGTAATATCTCGTTTGGTTTTCTCTTTGAGATCCCGGATGTCCTTTATTATTATAAATTATAAAGAAAATTATTGATTAATCGATAGGCCTTAAAGTAATGAAAATACGATTCAGACAGAAACGGTGTTTGCGTCTGCACAAGGCTGAGGTGCAAACTAGACTAAAGCTTAACTCTTGTTTCAGTGTTTCCTCAACTTTTCTGGTTGTAAATTTATGAGGTATTATAAATCTAGTTTAGCGGCCAGAGGAAAAACCTCCAAAGAACATATGCCGTTCTTTGGCAAAGTATTCGGGTTTACGATCTTAAGAATCGGCTTTACAAAATAATTTTTATTTTTGTGTTGCTAAAAAGCAGATTCAGAAACGTTACAGTATAATTAAACAGACATAAAGATTTAAACACTTTGTAATTTAATATCATTTTAATCTTCATTTTAAAATTATTTTGCAAAAATAACTATAAAAATTGCTTCATCATTTTAAGATTGAGAACAATAACTTTTTTAAGTTATTGTGCCTTCAATATATATTTCACAAATTTAAAAAAGCGATATGTACGTAAATTTAAAAGTATATGTTTTACATTTAATATCATTCAAGCATTGTGCATCACTCATAGTAAACAACTGTAAAAACTTTTCTAGATCAAATGGAATATAAAGTAAATAACAAATGTCCACGTTAAAGAAGCAAAATTATCTTATTTATTGTAATAATATTTGGTGAGAAAAGTAAAAAAGAAATTTGTGAATCTTAATTATTAGGTCTTGGTAAAAAAAATTAATAAAAAGCTTAACATAAACATTATTTATCGTTCTGATTTTAATTATTCTGTTATTACCGATGATTACGAAATGAATATAAAAAATTTAACGATGTTAATGGAATTTAAATATCTTATTGTATGAATATAAAACGAATACGTAATTTTTTTTCAATTTAATATTTATGCACGAATTGTAGAAAAGCTTATGCTTCTTGTAAGTAAGATACATTATCTTGACAAACAATTGTTAAGCAAACAATAATCACCTAGATTAATACATGTGTAATATCATTATGAAAATTTGGATAATACTATTAAATGTAAAATATTATAATATACAGTAATGTATAACATTTCAGTTGCATTTAATTATAAATTCTTTTTTGTCATTTATCAACGTTCTTTTAACTACACTTTATAATAACTTTTGATTTTTATTTTAGAAATTTCTAATTTTCTAAAAATTTTCTTTTCCTTGCATTAAAGGAAAAAGCGTAGGATAATTTTTAGGAAATTAATTAAAAATGAAATCAATATAAAGTCGATTGTAAAAATAAGTGAATAAGTATACTATAAGAAGGCAACATTTGGTCTTCCCAGTAAATGGAAAACTAGTACATTAGGTTGATTATTGATAATTATTTATACAAATAAAAGCTAAAACCTTTCATTTTATTATAAGTTGTTATTAAATTATAAATGTAATGTTAATTCCATCAGTTGATGCGTGTTATACATGCTTTTGCATTGACAAATTGTAAATTATATTTTAGTATTTTATAGTATTAATTGAAGTTTGAAATTGTGTCCATAATAATATTTTATGAGAATATATGACTAGCAATTTAAGGACCAATATTTTCTTGACATTAATGGCTTTTCTAAGCATCTATCACTCGATAGATCATAAAATAAAATAAAATAAAATAGATCAGTGTGGTAGATCAAGATTACAGAACATTTAGATCAAGATATTCATGATTTATCGAGTGATAATTTTTACTATTTAAAAGATATGAACTTACGGCAACAGTTTTTTATATTTTAGTAAGTAATTTTTTTTTATTATTTAACAATACACGATATCATTTCAACTACAATTGTGTCATCTTTTTATATAAATTATAAAATAATTATTTTTCAGGCATTTAACATTATTTATATTTACTGTCTTTTTATATGTATGTATTTGCTGAATTATTATTATAAATAATTATTTTAATAATATATTTTTATTATTCATTAAGCAAACTGGTTATTAATATCGCTAATTTATATAAAACTATACATCATTGTCAATAAATTATAAAATAAATTTATTGTCGAGCAATGATATTTGATTGATCTAAAACATTACAATAATTTTCTTTGAGATATTTTTGAAAAAATGATAAAAAAAAACATTTCGAAAATACAAAACGATAAACTTTGTATTTTATTCGTATATAAACGAATGTTTTATTATTAATTTAAATTAATAAATGACACTTTCACTCGTCGAAATGAAAAAGCGCTCCAACTATTCAAAAAGGCACGTGTGTTGCTTCCGGTTTTTATAGGTGGCGCTTCGAACCGATTTGCTTTCTGAGCGGGCGCGGACTCCCCACCCAATCATCGAAGCCGCACACGTTACTCTTTCCGGTCTTTACCTTGTTGCCGCTCGTAGACGCTGGTCGGTCGGGACGACGGAGACAAAAGTAATCCTTTAGCATCTTCCATTTAACCGGTTGAAACTCAAACAAAAATGACTGAAACGCTTCAGTTAAGAGGGACCCTTCGGGGCCACAATGGATGGGTTACACAAATCGCGACCAACCCAAAATACCCCGACATGATTTTGTCTTCTTCACGTGGTAAGTGCAAAATTTATACCATATGATTTAAATTATTGCCTTTAAATTCATCAATCCTATTTGCAAATGTTAAAGATTTATGAGCAATTTCTTTGGATTGTGTCAGTAGTTTATTCTTTTTTTACTGTTTTTATAAAATTTTTAAAATTTCAAAAATAAATCCATATTTTTCCAACATTATATCTAGATCATTTATTTTTAGAACTTTTAAGTGCACATATTTAATATACTTTAAAGAACAAATTAAAAGTTATACTAATTGTCTTAATCATTTATGTACAATTTCTGATATTCAATGGCAATAAAACTCATAAATTAAAGTAAATATCATTCAAATTTTGACTTGATTTTGGAGCAGGATTTTAATTTATCATATTAGCTTATGAATTTAAATTATATTATGAATACATACATTATCATTATTTTTTAGATGAAACCTTAATTGTATGGAAATTAACACGTGATGATGTGAATTATGGAGTACCTCAAAAGCGGTTGTATGGTCATTCTCATTTTATTAGTGACGTAGTTCTTTCGTCTGACGGAAACTATGCTCTTTCCGGTTCATGGGACAAAACATTAAGACTTTGGGATTTGGCAGCTGGCCGCAGCACTAGAAGGTTTGAAGGCCATACGCAGGTGTGACATTGATCTTCGAGCACATGCTCGTATTCATCTTGTTCATCTCAAACTCGAGATACCGGAAAAATATAAAACTGAAGCATTTTTTTTATATATTTTTTTTTTTAAAATACATTGAAGAGGTGGGCTAATTTAACGTTGGCGTAAGTAGAAGACTATTGTCTTTTCTTACAAAATTATCTCCAGAATCTATTTTAGGCATACAAAATACATTTTTCAAATTCAGTAAAAATTTACAAGCAATTTTTTGGTTTGCAGGATGTCCTTAGTGTTGCTTTCTCTGTTGATAACCGTCAAATTGTTTCTGGTTCACGAGACAAGACAATTAAATTGTGGAATACATTAGCTGAATGTAAATACACAATTCAAGAAGATGGACATTCCGACTGGGTTAGCTGTGTCAGATTTTCTCCCAATCATTCCAATCCTATCATTGTATCTGCTGGTTGGGATAAACTTGTTAAGGTAATTATTTACAATTTTGAATTTCAAGCTTTAAATTAAAATAAGATTAATCATGAAAATGATGTAAACTATTTTTTAAACATGATTTCTATGAGTGTTTGCGGATATGGGACTGAAATTAAATAAAATTTTAATAAAAATTTGTCTCTTTTTTTGAATGTCAAATATTTATTTATTTTTTTTTATTACAGGTATGGAATTTAACCAACTGTAGGTTAAAGACTAACCATAATGGACACAATGGATATCTTAATACTGTCACTGTTTCACCAGATGGTTCTCTATGTGCTTCTGGTGGCAAGGTATTAAATAGTATTTATTTTTTATTTTTATAGACATTAATTTTTTTTATTAATATTTAAATTATTTCATTTTACAGGACAACAAAGCTATGTTATGGGACTTAAATGATGGAAAGCATTTACATACGCTTGATCACAATGACATAATTACAGCTTTATGCTTTAGTCCTAATCGTTATTGGCTTTGTGCTGCCTATGGTCCTTGGATTAAAATTTGGGATCTTGAAGGAAAAGAAATGGTTGAAGAACTTAAACCTGAAGTTGTTTCTGCAACAAGTAAAGCTGAACCTCCACAATGTTTGTCTCTAGCATGGTCAACTGATGGCCAAACATTGTTTGCTGGATACTCAGACAATACAATTAGAGTATGGCAAGTCTCCATCTCTAGTCGTTAATTTGTACAAAAATTGAAAAATAAATAAATAGACTGAACATATGTATTTAAATTAATCTATTCCAAGTATTTATATTTTACATGTTAACTTATTTTTTAATAGTAAAATTTATGTTACAAATATTACAAATAAATATTTATACAAATCTAATCCTATTCGTCAGATTTACCAAGTTTTTTTTCAAGTTTATCAAATTCACTTTTTGAAACTTTATCAACTTCATCTTCTACTTCTTCAACTCCAAGAACTTCTGGTATATAAAATTGCATCATATTTTGTACTCCATTTTTCAAAGTTACTGATGAACTTGGGCAATTTGTACATGAACCTTGCATTTTTAATTTAACAATTCCATTTTCAAAACCCTATATTTTTTTAAAAATTAAATATACCATACATTATTCAAGTCCAATTTTTTAATTTTATAAAAGTTGAGTATTAAATTAAGATTGACTATACCAAGAACACTATGTCACCTCCATCCTCTTGTACTGTAGGTCTAATTTTCGTGTCTAAAAGTTCTTTAATCATTTGTACAATTTCGTCATCATCTTCAGTTGTAACTGTAAATATATAAAATTATGCATAGGTGTAAAATATTTTACAAATTAATAAACAGTAATCTACCTGAAGATGCCTCAGTTTCAGTTAAAATTGGTAGACCACTACTAAAAAAGTCCATTATAGTAGCAAAAATTTCAGGTTTCATAATTTGCCAATTTAATTCATCCTCTACTTTTGTAACAGTAATAAAATCTGGTCCAAAAAATACAGATTTAACACCTTCAATACGAAATAATAATTTTGCTAATGGTGAACACTGTGCATCAGATATTTTGGGGAAATCTTTTGTTTGTCCTGTTCCTAAAACATCTACTCCTGGAATAAATTTCAAGCTGTTTGGATTAGGAGTATCCTGTGTTTGAATAAACATATTGCGTTTTTGCATGGACATAAAATTAAAATCATGATTAGAGTGTAAATCCAATTTTACTCTTGAAGGATTTAATGTATGAATTTGCTTTACATTATATTTTTGAAACCTGCAAAATATATATGAAGATAAATTTTTATATAATAAATTATCAATTCTATATTACCTTAAGCATTGACAAGCAGTAATTGATTGACTTTTTGATATTCGATAAACAGTGTTAATCTTTGTTAAAAATTTAGCCATAATTCCTGCTTCAAAAATAGAATATCAACTTTATTAATTGATTGTATAAATAAATTTATGAAATTTTAATCTACATTTACTTCACAGCACATGCTGTACAATGACATTTTAAAAAATATTTATAATTTGTTCATATAAAATTATCCAATAATTTTAACTTATAAAATTGAAGGTTAAGTATGTGTATATAGTATAGAAGTAAAAGAAACAACTGATCACCATAAACTCAGTCATGCATTAATATTGTTATACAATATTTGTTTAAATTAAAAGATACATATTTAAGTTTTGAAGTTAAAAAAAAATATTTTTACAATTCAAATATATTTTATTAGTTCACTTAATGTTATTAATCATTATTTACAATTGTCTAGTATTTATATAACAGCTTTATTTAATTAATAATTTTTAATTATTTTTTCATATTATTAAATTTTTTTATAATTACATAAATTTTATAAAAATATTATAATAATTTGTTTTTAAATTATTGTTAGTTAATAACTTTTTCAATATTTGACAAAGCATTAAAATAAACAATAAATTAACTAATAATATATCAATAACCTTATACTATATGATTACATCAACATTATAATTTTTTAAAATTTGATTTTTAGTTGATTCGCACACGATACGTCTATGATTGGTTTACATTGCAAACAATATGCAAATTATTCTTATTAAAATAATAATAAGGTAAAGTTAATGTTTTCAAATATAATATGAAAATACTATACATTAATGTTATTTGATAAAATAACTATTTATAGAAATTTATTATTTTAAATAATTCATTATACCAGATTTAAATGAATAATTATTTGATGAAATATATTTTTGTATAAAAATTCTAGCCAATAAAAAGAAGTATTTAGCATTCACTGTCGCCCTCTTCTGGCGTCAGATTTAATTCCCTACAGATTGTCAATGATAGAAAGATTCAAAATCAAAATTGTCAGTTTTGAATTAGATATTTATATTGAAACATAAATATATAAAGTGGTATGTTGCAAGTATAATAATTTGTGTTAAATATTGCACAATGTAATTATTTATTTTAACATAAATCTATGATTTTTTTTTGGTTCGACAACATGTTTCTGTTTCACACACTTAAATTTCTTACACTTTGATTCTACCAGGATAAAAGAGACTCAAAATGTGATAATAATTGTAAATATTGTTAAAATTTTCAAATATAAATCGTGAGCTTGATTCCACTTATTTTCCTTTACATTCTCTTGATTACTTTTTATATGCTTCTTTGATTTTTCCTTTTCTTAATTTTCTCTTATTTTTATTATCAAGAAAGATATTAAAATCTTCAAATTAATAGGCCCAAATATCTTCTTGGACGAGTGTGATACTACCTTATATAAATTTGTTTTAAAAAAATGTTCATATTTTAACCTGCTAGCTGCTATTTAAAAAAAAAAGACAAAGATTATTTTGAAAAAATCTAATTTAGTACGTCTAATCCGATCATCTTCCGCATTTCTGCATTGACATGACATGCAAACCCAACCAATTCTTTATTCTGGTGCCATGTTTCTCTATTTCTCTGAATGAACACATTTAAAAGTCTACTTCCGTAATTTCTGTCCTGTCAAAAAGAAAAAAGTTATTATTTTTTTAACAACTATCTCTAACAGCTTAATCTAAAGTATAATAATAATGAGTGTTTATCAATATAGTGATTAAATGTTACTTTATTTATTTTTTATTATTATTACTTTTATTAGTAAATTTTCCTTATCCAAAGCCTTTTTCCTTTTATCTTGATTATTATAGCTATCGACTTTTATTTCAGGTAGAAATAACAGAGAAAAATGAATTTTTGCAAGAAGAGACTTAAAATTTTATTCATATTACAAATAGCATAAACATGGAATAATCAGTGAACTCCTTGTTTTAATAATATTATTAAAAAATTTTACGAACTTTCAATTTTTGTCATTTACATTTAATATACATATAATAAAATAATTTAAGTTTTATAATAAATTTACATATAAAAAGTTAAATGATATATGTTTGTATAAGTTTAGATCAATTTGATAGATTTTTAGGAACTTTTATTTGTGTAATCAATATATAATCAAGATTATTTTTACTTCATGATATAATATAATTATTTAATTAACCAAGATTCGAGGAAAAATTAAATGAAAAAAATATAAAAAAAATATCAACTTTTGTAGAGAAATCTATGGCTGGTAAGAAATTTTTATACACTCAGCATCATTAAATAACTCTATGACATACATTTATTTATTATTTAAAAAATTGTATATAACAAACGTATGGTTTAATACATGGGAACATTTTAAAATGATTAAAAAAAAGAAAATAATATTTAATGAAAGAAAAAGGCAGAATAGCTTCTGCTAAAAAGTTATTACAGTATAAAAAGTATGAATATTTAATTATGTTTCTCAATAAATCATTAAAAAGTATTAAAAGAAAATTGAACATTTTGAAAGAAAAATAGAATATATTAACTTTCAATAATACAAAGTTTGTGTTAAATCCTTATTTTTTATATCAATAAAATTAAAATTCCTGTCTAAGAAATATTTCTATATTTTTCTTGACGAGTGACTGTATTTGAATAATCTTTAATATAACAAATAACACTTTCTAACATCCAGTTCACTTTAAGTATCTTAAAAAAATGAAATCAATAATGCACATGACTACTAAAAGTTTTTATCTCACAAAAGTATTTGTAATATAATGAACCTCTCGAAATTAAAAAATAATGAAAATCTCACACACGTCACTCACTTAAATGGTTCTTCAGTGAACGAACAATTACTCGAGACGTCAAGAACAGTGTATCGTGCAATGAGAATATCGATATTTTTCCCAGTACATTATGTGATAGTATTTATTTTTTAGTACCTTACCGACCATTTCGTTGATGTCCGTATAATAATGCCAACAAAATTTTAGATTGTCTATTGGTTTTTCTTCGGACTATTACTATAATAATTGTTTTCTTAATCTTTGCTTGTGAAACCCTTGCTCGACTCATCGTACTTCTTTTTTACGAGGTAACAATGAATATTGTTCCACTTCCTGTTTAGAAAATTTTTGTTTCATTCAATAAAAAAACTCTGCCTGTTTAGGTATGGTACAATTTAATAATTGTACTAATAATTACTAAATTATACCATGTCCAAACAGGTAAAGTTGTATTTTATTAATATTAACTTAAATGAACAGTTGTGTTTACTACAATGTTGTTATAAAGTTCATAAATATTTTCAATTTTTATTCATAAATTATTTGTTATATGCTATTATTATTTATTTCAAATGTTACACTTCCTAATACTCAAAATAAAATACATACCAAGAAAAGTATTATTATAAATATGAATCAATAGAAGCATTATTTTTCATGTTATAATTAAAACCAAAGATTTCAGAAATTATTAGTTATAAATAACACCATCTCTATTTTCTGTATTCCTCCCAGTGCAATATATATAATTAATTCAATTTATGAAAAAAATTAAAATGTTTTAAGACTTGAAAACAGTAAGTTTTTCAAGTTATAATGATAAAATTATAATATTATTATTATAAAATTCAATTATTAATAAATTTTTATTAGTTAAAAAATTGATTCATTTCAATTTTTATTATTTTTATAACTGTGATGGATGTAAATTAGTTTGTGTTGGAGTGCTCTTAAATAATGATATAATAACTAGAATTAGAAGTTCGTAATTAAATTTATTAATTAGCAATATTTTATAATTAAATAGAACATGTTACTCTCTGGGCGTTCAGACTAATCTGCCAAACCTTTCAAGTTCGCCCACTATTGGTGGATCTGTTATTCCTTCCTAAATTTCTATTAATTATAGTTTTCAATTCACATGATCGTAACATATATTTCAAAACGAAGGTTCAGCTAATAAATATTGATAAAATGATTTTATTACAGTTTTATAACAGTGAAAAATATTTGATTTATATTCGATGAAGATATTTTAAATAAACTTTAAATATTTTCCGATTTCACGCTTCATACTCTTGTTCATTCTTCTGTTCTTCCTTCGAGTTGCCACTCCTTCTTTTCGTATAATTTGTTCCTATTTCTCCCTCACGCACTATGCACACTTTCTCTCGCATATTTTTTTTCTTTTCTTGCTTTAACCTTGTTTTATTTAATAAATTATTAGTTTTCGTTAAAACAAAAATTATTGACTTAAAAATTGAATTTTACCTCATATTTTATTTCATCAGTTTTTACAATATACATTATTTTCTCTTCCGATTTCTGTTTTTGCAATAATCGTATTTCTTGAACATAAAAAGCCACTCACTTGCTGTCATATGGGAAAACCCCTTGTGTACCAACCAAATTCATCTGTATATTTGCATCGTTAGAACTTTGCATTTGGTTTTCAGAGTGTCGATGTGTCTGTTCTTATTTTTGCTTTCTGCCCTATATCTCGTAGGTACATCTATCTAAAGAACTTTTGAAATGAAAGTTACATGTCTCCTTCGAACAAGTGGATCATATGACGTCCCACTAATAATCATCAGATCAGGTTCGCAGGTTGATCCAGCCAACCTGAGTATCTTTATGAGAACCTCGACCGTGGAAATAGCGCGACTATATTTTCTATTATAATTTCTTTATACATGACTGCAGAATATGTGTTGTATACATCCGTGAGATATCAGGATGCGAGAAAAAAGGTAAAGGGGTAAAGAAAGCGTAAAATTTAGAAAAAGTGCGTGGAAAAAATATAGAAAAATTGGTTACCACGAGAGTTGGAGATTCAGCGAAGGAGCGGGCGATTTCGTGAAAGAGTGAGAGAGAAAGAGAGGAAGAAAGGAGGGAGTTTGTATTTTAACTAAAAGAATGAATGAAAGTGTAATTTTGAGAGAGAGCGAGATTTTTTAAGGACAAACGAGGGCTAGTAGGAGAGAAATTTAAAACAAGTTATCTTTGTTCTGTTTCAACTAATATTTATACAATACAATAAATGTTTTTTTTTGTTTAAATAATATTATAAGTAGATATTCTGCGATCTTTTAAATAATATTAAAAAAATTGTGAAAATACGTTGCTTTTATTAATTGAGCACAAAATATTAATCAATATTCAAATGCTGTTTATTTTTCACAATAAAAATTATAATTTAAAAGAAATTATTAAGATCATGAATTAATTTATCTTGCACGCTGTCACTCAAACATATAATCTCACGTACATAATATCGTATTATAAATAATGTGCAAATTAACAGTTTCTTCCGATTGAATTGGGAACGGTGTTTTGCAAGTAGGTAAATAAGAAGAAATTAGAAATATTGTTATAATTACTCATTTATAAGTATTACAATCATTACAAAAATAACATAAAAATTTATTAAAGAAATCTTAAACAATATATCCATTGAATTAAAGTTGTATTTGATAAGTCGTTCATAACTCCTAAAACTGAACTTGTGATAATTATAGAAAACCTTTTTTAATAATTATGGTGTAAAATGAAATGAAGATAGGTTCTTCATTAACAAAGTTAAAAAAAATAAAATTAAAAGGATTAAAATATATAAGCGAATTAATTATTCGAGACGACAATCCCCCTAATGGAGCATTCGATTTGGAACTTTTTGTGTCTTCGACATTTTCTGTTTGTTTAGTTATTTTTTACGAGAACATGTGTGAATTCGACAGTTAACTGATTGAATCGGAACAGCGTTTTCAAGCTTGTTCACGATATCAGATTACGTTCTTCAACATGTACAAGTGTCAGAGAAGAGAAGAATCACAAGGGTCATGAGTTGTCTCTTCGGTTTTTACCTGGCGCCTTCAACCAGGTGTGACAGATAACAGCAAAATTAAATTCGAGCGGGTTCGACCCAACCTTACGAGGTCATCATTGCAGCGGCTTTCCCGAAGGAATCGTATCGACTTCCCTGACAATTACCACATCTCTTTATTACGTTACATGTTACACGTGCACACATGTATAGCGTTTATACCTTAGACCCTTTCGTCTTTACAGGTGTCGAGTCAACCGAGCTTTGTATTATTTTTCTTGTATTATTGCCTGCTATTGGTCGTCCACGATTCAAACATTGTTCAGATGATTTAAAAGTATTTTCTTATTTTATTTGTTACGGAGTTATTAACAGGTAAAATAACTCTTGATAATTTATTAGAAACATGATCGCTTGAATGTGTGTGTTCGTCCGACGAGTCTGGCCCGTATATACAACCTGTACTTTCTAATTCAGTCTATTTTTTTCTCTCTTTCTCACTATTCTATTGATGAATCCCCGAATATATCTAGTGTCTACAGCCAAATTTTCTACGTCGCAAATTTTTTCTAATTTTCATTTTTATAACTCGCAATTTGTGAATACTGCGACAATCGGATAGAGAAGATGTTGGTATTAATCAATCTTGCTATTGTCCGAGTTCTGTAGGTATTGGAAGATTTTATGGTGAAATTTGTCATTTGGACAGATAAACGCACGATTGGGTCGTAGACGACTGATTATATATAAAAATCAATAAAATACATGATATCAAATGAGAGATATAATTGTAAAAATCATGAGAAGTTATACGCATAACTTAATGAAATTAAATGTAACGCACGTATAGGATCATTTTAGCGATTATAGAGAAAAATAAATGTATATATAAACATTTGTAAAATATCGTCTTAAATTTAAGATTTTTTTCTTGTTGATGTTTAGAGAGCGATTTTACATGCCAAGTAAATTATTTGTAAAATACGAAAGTACATAACTTAAAGAAAAGTTTAGAATAACAAGTAAGAAAGGTCGCAAAATTTTAACATTTCACGTGCGAATTCAACGGTGGCAGTAAAGTAGATAATTCTATGAAAAACGTTAGAGAAACAAAAAGGAATTTTTAATTTGTCAGTTAGATATTTAAGTGCAATTTCATTCGGGTTGGTTAAAAATGTTATTTCTATTCTTGCTCTATATGAACAAATAATTTTTAAATTTTTACTTGTGATTAATAAATAAATGAAGTGTATACATGTGTTTATGAGATTATGTACATTTATTTCAATTTAGCAAAATTTAAAAATTTATCTTGGTATTTCATAATATTTTTTTCTTTTTTAACGAGGGAATCAAAACTACAAGAGCTAGCAAATATAATTTTTGCTAGTGTAATCTTCGATTTTTAAATTATTATAAATAGCATTTTTAGCAATGCTTTACCGTAGTTTTTTTATAAAATAAGTAGATTTAAAAATTTCGAATTTTTGGAAATTCAAATATATAACTTAAGTCATTTATAGTATATGTTAATATTTATAATAACTAACAAAAAAATAAATAAATTTCAAATCGTAAAAAAACCATTTTGAAATAATTGTATTAACTTTTTTTTAATACTTATTGTTCAGAATAGCGTGTTCATAAACGTGACACTAACAAAATAACAATTAAAACATATAAATTGTAGTTTTGCGGTCAACATACTGTAATAGATAGACAAATTACAAAATTTATTAATTATCACTTAATATTTTTAAAATGTGGTATGAACATTTTAAATATTAAAAATTTGTTGTACTTTGAAAACAATTTATTTTAATTATTTTTTTAAACTACAAATCGGTTTTTTTTATTACAAATCGATAAACGCGTTACAGCAAAAATATTATTTGACAACGAAGAAGTTAGTACATAAGAATATTACAATTACTTTAGATAAATTTTTCAACGAATAAAGTTTAACTCAAATATATAGAACAATTAAATGGTAATGTGAAAGCATTTCACATTTCATTACCAATATCATCACTAAAAAGTGAAATTTCTTTTGTACAAATTTATATTGTCTATATACTTTAAAAATAAATTTGACACCATTAATTTTAAAATTAATTGAATTATTGGTACAAAAATTAAATATATATATATATAAGGAACTCTTTTTAAATAAGAATTATAAATTTTAAATTAAAAGAAAATTAATGCCATTGAAATAAAATAATTGCCTTCATTTTTACAAAAAATTTTTTGTTCTACTTGTTGCATGAATAATCATCATCCTAAATAAGTACAGTTTCAATATCCTATTCACGATAACTAGTATCTTTCTAAGTAAATGGATATCGAATGTAATCATTAGATTAAATAAGTATTCTGGTGAAAACATAAAATGAAAATTGAATTTTGAAAATGTACTATTTACTATTTTCTATTTACTATTATCTATAAATACACTATTTCGAGCTGAATATGTAATTTTTGGAGGCGCACGTTAGTAAATTTATTAGTTTTCTCAAATACTTGAGTTACTGCTTTCAATTAGCGGGACTTATAAATATTGGCATCAGTAGCTTTTCATTTACAATGGCCTGCGAACGAGTTTGGTGGTGTATTAGTTTAATAATGTACAATCACCAACAGCTGATAAATTTTTAATAATTTAATATTTCAAGAGTGGGCGCACGTACACGATAGTAAAGAACGCCATTTCCATGTTTTATAGAGCCCGAGTAATTTGAAATTCAGTGAATGGGGGTAAATAATATTGAGAATCACGACCAATGATGTGTATTTTATTGGTGTAATTTAGCCTTGTTGAGCTTCACAACATTAAACCGGAATCTCAAAAGTATTGCACGCGTTTAGTTTACTTTTACTCGGTTTAGCTCCGCACTAAAAGTCCCTGCCAACTGTTTCTGCAAAACGCATTTAATGCGAGTCTTAAAGCTGTTTTCTATTGTCATTAAATTCGCGTGCAAATTCAAAATTTCTACCAAAAGTGATGCTTTTTATTGCCGAGCATCGCCCTTTTCCGATTGCTCAAAATTTTCCGAGCATATTGCGAAATTTCCGCCTTAATAATGTTTTACGCGCCTGTAAATTTTCACATGACACTCAATTTTTTTTTTTTTTTTATGATTCAAAATTTATCCTATCTTTTACGCGACTGTAAACCCGCAGTTTAAAAAACAATGTTTTCCGTAACCTGAAACTTTTAGGCAACTAAAATCTTTTACGAGGCTACAAAATTAAAACACCAACAAAGCTCTTTTTGGAAACGTGTATTTCTCGCAATTTAATTCTGGATAAAGATATGTCTCGATATTCTCGAATTGTTTATAAACAATTTACGGTCTTTTAATAAAATTTAAAATTCTACACACGAATGTTAAAATTTACCTTTATAATTCAGCGCTCTTAAACCTTGCACAAGAAAATTCGTAGGTTTCACGTAGATAAAATTTATGTTCAGTCATTTGCGCGACGCTGATTCATGTAATTATAGAGATTTTGATGCAAATAAACATGATGTCTAATTTATGTATTCTCTAGACTTCTGGTATTATAAGTAAAGAAGACCAAAACTTTTTATTAAAAAGCACATAAAAACAATTTAGTTTTTTATGTTATGCAATCACTTTTCTTTTATCCCTTCTCTTTTATATGATGTATAAATCGTAATATAAATGTACTTAAAATAATTTCTCGTTTTACGTACTAGGTCTAATTAATGAATTATCTAATGTATTACCCAATAACTCGATAAATATAAAATAAAATAAAATTCTTACTTGATTACTTTTATTAAATGAAAAATTTAACCATTCAATTTAAAATCAAGATTTAAAACAAAGGTATTTTGAGCTAATGAAATTCCAGCTCAATAATGATGAAATTATTAAAAAATCCTCGCGAAAGTTGTACTTTAATATTTGTTATATTTCTCCCAGGTATTTTAGGATAGTTTAATGAAATTACTTTGATTTATAGTTATTCTATTTTTTAAATAAAAATTAACCGAGTAACAAATGAGTCATGACTTGTAAATCATATTTCTCGAGAATATTTTTGTCGAAAAACGTTTTATGAAATTTTTATAATTTCTAATTTTAAGCTTTGACCGGAAGTGACGTTTGTACTTAACCATTCTTATAACGTGCTAAATTATTAGATGCTGGTGAAAACGTATTTACTTGTGTACTCGACGCTGTTAATCCTCGTTCTTTCCAGTGTACCTCGTTAAATAAAACACATTCACATTTAAAGAAGTTGAAAATTATTCAAAAGAGCTTGTATTTTTACCAAAAAATAACATCTTAATCTTTAAGGTACACTTGAGGTAGGTTGCAATTTGCAAGGGATTGGATTATTGTCGGGACTAGAGGCGTAGATTAAACAATGCTCCATGCAAAATGTATACATATAATAGGAATTAAATAAAAAAATGTACTTCCATTCACTGTTGGGCGATTCATTAATTTTCAACTGTAGTATCCCAAGCAACCTTGTCTCTCTCTCTCTCTCTCTCTCTCTCTCTCGATACGACCACGAGCAAATTCGCTGTGTAACAAGTTACACTATAGCATCTCCTCATGATGTTCCTTAATGCACGATTTATGCATGAATTGTGAGTCACACAATAGATTTACGTTGTACTTTTATATTTTGCAGTCCTTTTTGAGACTCCTCCAGTGCATAAGGACTTTTTCGAGCCTCGATACTCGAACAATCCTTTTCATCTTGGTCATACAAGGTTGCCGGCATTTAATGATAATGTACCACATATAAATCTTTTTTAACATTTTTCCATACAAGAATTACTTTTATGAATTTTTAGAAGAGTGTCCGAGTAAATTATAACCAAATACTGCGGGAAAAATTATTGTGAAGCCTGTTGTTTTTCTTTATATAAGAAAGACTCGTGTGTGTGTGCCTGCATTAATGAGTTAAAAATAGGTTGGAAATGTTGAAATTAAGGACAAAAGAAATATTGATTATTTTTAGCTATTTTATGTTACGTTGTAAGCCATTAATTTTTATGCGAATGGTTTTAATGTGAAGAAATATCCCAAGTGTGAAAAACTTCTTTTAAAAAAGTAATAATTTTTTTATATATCAAATATATCAAAATAACGCTTTTTACAGAACAAAACATAAATTATTTATTTATTCTTCAAGTCTAAGCATCTAAGCGAAAAACAAATTATTACAAATTTTGCATTGATTTTTAATGCCGCGGAAAACAATGCAATTTTCAATAAAAATAAAAATATATTATTTTGAAAACGTATTAAATGAATAAGTTTATCGTAATTATTATTACTACCATTAAATATTCTGCTTGATATATAATACATGCGTGTAGATAAAAAGTTTAAATTGTATAAAATAAATAAATTATTTTTGGTTGGAATATTGAGAGAGAGAGAGGCGGCCGAGTAAAAGTCGCATTTATGCAAAAAAAAAAACCAATTGAAATAATCTTAAATTATACGAATTGATTAAAATTCTAATAACCGCATGTGGCGATAAACTAATAATATGATGCAGCCGAATAAGAAAAATGCGATTATCAAGGATTAGCGCAAGGATTCAGGATTGCGAATCGGCAAATTCTCGGAGGTACCGGTAGTTTACAAGAATTTCAAACTCCTCATTTAGAGATGAAAGAAGGAGTGCAAAACAAAACAAGTGCACCGTTCCTTGCGGCAGCCAGGGTGCGAGGCCGTCCCGCGCACCCCAGAACTCGGGGAGGACGCGGACCCCCGTGAAGCTCCCGCCTCCTCGTGTCCAGGGCCCAGGAAGGAGAGAGCGCCGCGGAGCCAACCGGAGCTTTCCTCCCTGGACTCCGGTCCACGTGCGCGGCACGTGGGAGCGTCGTCGTCTGGCCGAGTCCCGCCTGGGCTCGGCTCCGCGCCGCTGGCCAGTCGTCGCTCGGCGCTGTCCTCGGTCGGTCGCTGCCATCGCCGTGCCGTCGTCCTCGTTGCCATCGCCCTCGTTGCTCCTGCTGCACGGCTTTCCCTTCCCCGCGGCTCCTCCTCTCACCTTGTGCGCGCTCCCGTTTTTCCTCGCTCCCGCGACCCTAACCGTTGACGCGGTCGAGGATGCGTCTGGGAGTCGAGAGCCGGCAGAGTGTCCCTTGTGCCCGTTGCGACAGAGGATGCCGAGTGTTGTTGCGCCCGTGTTCGAGCCACTCTGACAGACGCCCGGAACAGTAATAATAGAGAGAGAGAAAGAGAGACAAGGGTCGCAGCGTGCAAAAGTGTGGGTGAGCATGTCGCTCAAGTTGGAATTCGGTGGTTACAAGGGCAGCGGACCCCGTGTGAGGCTCCGGAGAAGAGCCGAGCTCGGCAGGAGGTTGACGAGGAGACTGTCATTGGTGGCGAAAGTGCCGGCCGCCCTTCTTCATCGGGCGAATCCTCCGGAGCCGAGGGCCGTCGAGATAACAGCCATCGCTCCTGACAAGTCCCAGCTCACGGTTCGTCTAAAAATCCACTGTTCCCTTTATTATTTATTTTTATTTATTGCGAAGCGCCCCTATTGCTAGTGCACTACCCCCCGTCGACTCTAGAATTTTCTAATTTATCAACTTCCGAATTCATCACCCCGAGAACTCCTACCTTATTATTTTTCAACGTCCAAAAATTAAAAAGCCGGACCCTTTTTCCAAAAACTTTCCCCATGCTTCAAATCAAAGCTACCGGCGCCTGAAAATATTACCGTCATTTACACGAAAATTATTTACGGTATTTGTTTAGTTGCTTCAATTTTAGTCTTGAATTATTGCCACGATTGAATCATTTCAACATTATTCAATTGCCTTAACTGATTTAAAAAGACATTATTCCCGTGTCTTTAAATAATATGTGCTAACATTTTTATCAAACAAATGGAAATTATCGTGTAGAAACAATAAAATATTCTTCGGTATGACGAATTAGCATAAGCAAAAGACATTTATTTGTTTTCTATGGAACATCATTACATAAGATTTTTCCACCTCAAGAATAAACAGTTAAATTATTCCAAATTATTAAATTTGTCATTCATTATTGACAATCCTTTTAAAAATAATATATTTATACTTAATAATTATTTATAATTATGTGATATGTTCTATTCATGATTGACTCCAATATTCATATATTCTTTTAAATGTTAAAATATGAAAATACTATAATAATTATATATGTTGTTTGAAACTCTACTTTAATAAATTATAGTGTATTCTTCGTTTGTTACAATTTTCCTTTTTAGGCTTAATTGTAGATTTATCCCATGTAAATAGTTTTTACATAATTTTACCGATGATACCTACACTTTTGTTTAAATTCTGTACATTTTCTTCATTTTTATTGCTTTTTTTATTAGGCATGACACTATCCAGTAAATTTCACATGCTATTTGTATTAAAGAATTAAGTTTTTAAAAGAAATCTCTATAGAAATTTTAGATACTTAGGTTTAATTAATATGATATGACATATTTTTTTAAATAAATATCGAATTAAATTAAATAAAACATATAATCTTAATGAAGTAAAAAAAAAAAATTCAATCACAATTACAATTTAATTTGTTTTAAGAATTTATTTTAAAACTTTTACATAAAATTCTAGATTGAATATACGATATATATAAAATGTTTAGTTAATTGCTATAATTATTAAATTAAATAATCGTAAATAAATTAAGCAGCAATAAACTGATATCTTAAACTCTATTATTGTTACGTACATTGAAAATTAATAGGTATTACGAAATTTTAGCATGAGCCAATCCAAATTTCTGTTTTATTTTAACATAATTCAAATGAAAATTTTAACTTGCTACATATAAAAATTAATTTTACGAATTATTAAATTTTTTTTTTTTTATATAAATAAATAATTAAAATTATTATCAAACGTATATTTATAAATATTGACAGTTTTTTTTTATTGAAAAATATAAAAACCAACGAAATAATCATTATAATTAATAGGTATTTTAACACTGTATTATTTATAACACTAATAAATTTCATCTTTATTATCTGCTTACCATCTCATTAGTATCAAATTAAATTAGTATTAAACATCTACGATACAGCGTGAGAAAAGTACTTCAACTTGTAGTTAAACAGTGAAATTATAAGAGAACTAAAAAATCCGACAATCTTCTTATTAATTTTAACTTATAATTGAATCCTTGTTTGAAACTTATATTTCATTCAAATTTTTTTTCAAAAAAAAAATGACTAACTATTGATGTACAATGTATCATATCGCAGCTTCCAAAATATTTAACCTAACTTGAATTGATCTTCACATAACCATTTCAAGTATGAATTCAGTCAACAAAGTAATAATAAAATACCTAAGATTTAAATTCCTAGAATTGGTTCAAATATGAATCAATATTTATATTGTAATTTGACAGCATATTCTATGAGTCGATAAAAAAAAGAATCATATTTTTTTAAAACAGAGTCTAGTAAATTTCTTTTTATGAAGATCCAAGTATTAAAAGTTAATAGAAAGATTTATCTTATTTGCGTAAAGAAGAGACAGTAGAATACGAGATATTAAGGAAGTACATTAGTATCAATTTTGACAATGGAAAATATTAGAAATTTAAAACGAATTTAAATCAATGTCATTATCACTTAATCTGTTAATTATATTTTTAGAATTAACGTAGGATTCAATTCTTCATTATTACATGTCATTTTTCGTTATTAATTGATTTATTAAGCTGTTCACGGAGACTAACCGTCTAAGTTAATATCTACATTTAGATTAAATATTTAAAATGTATAAAAAATTAAATCATCCTAAAAAAGGTAATTGCGTAAAATTGATATAAAGAGTTTTTAAAAAACATGATTTATCAAATGGTATTCATAGGTATTAATCATTTTCTTTTTGTCGGATTTGATATTATTTTGCAATTTAAGACCAATTCATAAATACTTAATTTAACAAAATATATAAAGCATTTTACACTGTGTAAAGTGATTTTTTGTAGTACAAAAGAATATGCCTTTATCAAGTGTCGTCACTTTATCACATGTCGTCCCCAATATCATCCATAAAATGAACACGAGTCAATTGACGTTTAACACATTTAATTTAATCTATCCATAATTTATATTCCGTAAATACGTAAAATTCATAAGTTGTCAAAAACATGAATTACTTTATAATTAGAATTTTTTTTTTTTTTTTTTTTAAAGATAAAGAAAGTGCGGTCAAAAAGTAATATTCAGAGAATAAGATAATACTCGACGATAAGTTTATTAACGTTTGACACGTTAATTTGCAAAGAAAAACTTTGACATATAAACTTTGACCGGCTGCATTTAATTTGTCTCACAATTATGCAATATAAAGTTAATGCTCTCAGATATCAATATTCGTTTTATAAAGAATATACAAGTTATTTCTGGCTTTTAAGCCGTACTGTTATTTTGTTAGACATTCGTTAATGCCTCCAGTGTATCTCAATCGTGACTTTTGATGCAACGAGCCGAGGTTCGATAAAAAAAAGTTTTATGCCTATAAAAACGTATGATAATTGTGCGTGGAGGCTGTGTGCGTGCATGTGTGTGAGCTTGTTCATGAGCGTGTTAAGCGGGTTTAAGTGCATTATTTCTCTCACGCGTAATGATTTTTCCGCTTACACGCATCTTTTCTTCACGCTTCTTCAACTTTCATGTCAGTGGAAGAGCGTGATGACGTATTCACTCAAGGCAGAAGAGTCCGTCCCAACAATGCACACACTTTCCTAACAATTTAATAAGTCTATTATTATGTGTGTTTTGGCGCAGTTCGCATTTTATTTGCGCTCGCCCAGGAGGGAATAATCGGGAACCTGGGCGCGTGTTTATCAGCCCTTTGATCGGTGATGCCGATCGGGAGATGAGCACGAGATCAACCGAGCAACCGTGACCCTTGCCAACTTTCTCGTCCGATCGTTTAAAGCCTCTAGACGTGTGTAATTCACAATTCACTGGTCCAGAAGAAAGTGGAGGCTCGTGGCTATTACGTTACTCAAAACTTACACGAGAACGACAAGTGCCTTATGCTTGTGCCTTGTACAAATGTACATACACAAAGGAAGAACTTTCTAGCTCGCGGTGCTTCTGCTGGATCGATGCAGTGTGTAAAACCCGATAATCCCACCTACTTATTATTCAGAGATTCCCGAAGGGATACCACACACACGCGTGTGCGTGCGTGCGCGCGCGCGCAATCACGCACACGCGCGCACGCACCGCGTAATTTGTTTTATTAAATAAACGCCAGTGCAAACATTAATTCAATCTCACGATTAACAAAGATGATTTTAAATTCTGCGCGCGATTTAGATTCTAATTTAAATCACTAATTTTTCGCTTGGACAAAAACTTTTTTACCTTCCAATATTTATTATTCAAAGTCACGGAAAGCATTAGTACAATTAATAACTCAATAGCTTTTTTATTCCAATAATGTATTTTATATCAAAAAGATAGACATATTATTTGCAATTGAAACGACGATGTCACAACCTGTTGAACATTGTATTCATAAAGGAACTGATTCACAAGTTTCTTTAAAATATTTTACATGAATTTAAAATTAATTTATTTAAAGCCCTCGTATATAGGAATATTATTTTTAGAAACGACACGAAGGAAGAATAAAAAATTAATGTTGTAACCATTGCCAACACTGATTTTTAGATAAACTAAATTTTTTAATAAATAAATTCTTGTTTCAATTTTACTTTAAAATTTTTTGCACCATAAACTTAAATTTATATAGTCGTGCATTCATATGGGATATTTAATTTATTTATACAAAAATAAAAGCAAACAATTTTATTTGCAAGTGTTTGTGCTTATGTGTTGCATTGACACGAGCACAGAAGCGCTCGAAAAATTAAAAAACTTTCTACGCTTTCTGGAAATTATTCCTCTTTACATAATGAGTCACTTAGTTGTATGCATTTATGTGTAAAGCTCAATTATAATAATTTTGATAGAGGCCACATTAGATTTCTGTATGTTCATATATTTATATTTGATTAAACAATCGATCGGACGCAAAGTATGCAATACACTCGTTCGTAATATCGCATCGTCAATTAATTCGAACACGTATATGGAAATTAATCGCTGATTCGATTCACCTTTGCAAACATATACACTAACCTTTCGTATTAACATTATGAGTTTCACTAAAAGCCGATTGTGCTAGTAAATTTCATCGATTGAAATATTAAAATACTGGGAATTTACTACATTCCGAGCTTGAGTATTACACGGTAAAAATAAATTTTTTACTAAAAAATATCTTGATCGGGATGGAGCATAATCGATAAATATTTTTACAAGTTGTGATAAATCGGTGTTCATGAACGTGCACATATCTATAAATTTAAATTAAAAATTTCAATTTTAAAAAATATTTCACGCATTAATTTAATGGGAAATATTCATTTTTATAACTATTATTACTATTGGATGATTGATTGAATTATTATAAAATATTGGTATATACTGCAATTGAATTTTTCAATCAATTATTTAAACTATACATTATTTTTATGCAGCATGTTGGTTATCAATTAACTCAGTACATAATTGTTTTTTAAAAAACTTTATTTTATTCATATATAATTATGAATCCAAATTTTAAAAATCTTGATGATACTTTTAAGAAATTGTGTATATAAAATGTAAACGCACCATGAAATTTTAAAAGTACATTTCCACTTTCTTCACTTCAAATTACAAACTAGAAATTATAAACGAAATTTTATAACAATAACAATATAATTACTTGTGAAGAATTACTTTTTCTCAAACCTTACCAAATTAATAAGGTATAAGATAAGTTAATAAGGTATCCCTGTTATTAAAGTAAAAAGAAAATACTTAAATTATAAATATTTTAATATTTCGATCATAAATTAACTTATTTTTACATTTTTCTGTACCAAAATTTAAAAAATTATAATATTATAATATTAGGTAATAGATTCGCGAGTATGTAAAACAAAACAATAAAATGAAAACAATGTCTTGTTTAGTACATAATATTATAAATTTCCAACATATTTAGCCAAAGATAAATATTTATTTCATCAGTTTCAACTATTCAATTAACACTTGTAGAACGTCACATATCCAACCAATTGATTGATCTCGATCGTTTACCAATCATTCATTTTTCACTCGGATAACTCGTACGATTACACTACATTTTTCTCTCTCTTTTCTCTCACTCGCTCAATTGCTCCTATTTCATTTCAAACCTAATTTGCATAAATTTTATACACGTGTGTTTATACGCGAGTATTGTCCATAAGAAACTCGTGCGAGTGATCTGTTAAATTTAAAGTTACAGCGATCAATTTTCTCGTTTTCCACCTACTTGCGAGAACCACATTTACATAGTTTCGAATCTTCCGATCGCACGTACCCAAGGCTCAATGATGGATTATTTTCCATCCGGAAAACAGCCTTACATTATAATAAGTGGTGTCACGCCTGTGGCTAATGGCTCAAGAGCTGAGTATCGCGCACGTCACACATGTACAGAAACTCAATGTGAACCCAAGTTGGTACCACTCGGTGCACTTATTAATTAACCATCACGATCAAAAGAAAGAAAGAGATATTAATTTACAAATCAAGTTGCGAAAACAAACGAGAACATATTATTTAAATAAAGAAAAAGGATTAATGTATGCGAGAACTTAATTATTTCTCTATTTTGCATGTTCGAAAAGCAATGATCAATTAAAACGTAGGAAAAATATTCGATATTTGTGTTAGTGTGCTCGCCGAGCAGTAGAAAATTAAAAAACAAATATTTTATTGGCATTAACAAAGAATCCAAGGCAGCCCAATCGATCCTTATCATACTATTGCGCCTTCGAGTACATCCCAATGAGTTGGTAATATTTTCATCATTTCTCGTAAATCCGGCAGGTCTATCGATTTTATTTTACCTGCGGATAAAATCCAAAGTATTTCGTGAACGGGTAAAGCACTCGGACTCTAATCAGAGCAGGAGAACTCGCACCGGCAAATTACGATTTCGGAAAGTGGAGAAACTGTAATTATGAGGCTCGGCCTTATGAAAAACGGCCGGCAAATCTCCTCGTATCAAACGTAACTTTGTAGCACCGAGGAGTGAGTACTCTACTACCAGTACTCACGCAGGTGCGTACCGTGTGTACTCAACCGTGAGAGTTATGCACCCATAAACGAGATGCTTGTGACAGTGGGCGACCGGTTCTGGAGCGCGCGCGCGCAGCCTCCGAGAGACAATGTGAGAGGACCGATTATCTTGGATGATCTATCATAATTTTCATGGATGTGGATTATTGCCTCGTTACCAAGTTTCACCATTCAATTTACCCACTTGCAACATTTGTAAAATGCGGGAGCTGCGCAAAAAGATCACCGCTGACCCTCGCTCGTCTCTTTGATAAAGAGCGTTCTCCAAATAGCTTATGGGTATGATTATGGTGGTGCACCTCTATCTCATGGATGGGTTTGCGTTGTTGCCTTGATATTAACGCGATTCCATGGTTTTACCAGTCTCGTTTATTTTTTTTTTTTATTCTCATTCAAAAATACTGTTTGTTCATCTCAGTGCTCATAATGCAATTCAATCGAATCTGCTAAAGCGGATTTATCAGTGATCAGCTGTTATTTATGCTTTGATACATCAGCTACAAATAAACGATATAAATTTTATTGCTTCTCGGGTCATATATCGCAATATCGATTCCATAAAATAAAAATGTTGATAATTGCCGTGCAAAGTTAAAAGCCAAAAAAAAAAAAAATAATGAGGCACACATGGATTCTTTTCTAGAAATCAAACACACGATAATTATCCATAATTTTTACGAGAGTTCTAGCCCAGATCTGTGCAGATCGAATTTTGAGAGGATTTATTGTGATTATCGATGATAAGTTTGCGCAATAAAGAATATCTAGAAACTCCGGAATATGTATCTCGAATATTCTTCGATAAAACGGATGTTTTTGTTGTAAAATCGTATGAATGGGTCTCGACACATGAGATCGCAGGACCGACAATCTTAATACATATATAAAGCAGGACATTAGATACGGATGTAGGGTTGATAAGAGGAGTCACGAGAACAAAAGAGTGAAACGTACTTGGACCCCGTAAGAAGGTGAAAGTGATGCTGGAGATGCTGGAGATGCTGTTCACCTGTACGTCTCGGACGAGCCGAATTCCCTTGAAGCTACGAACAGTAGCCACGAGCATCGGCCCTCCTTGTCTCTCCCATCGCCGGTCGTGTCTTGGTGTATCATCGTTCTTACGGTGTTCTATGCCCACAATAATACCCGCGTCCAAGGCGAAGATCTCTGAGGACAAAAAACGAGATTCTTATAAGGAAGGACGCTCTCGCTTTCCTTCCTTGTTTATGTTTTTCCTCGACAGGCTCAATAATATTAACCTGTATTTACACGCACGAGAATCTTTAGAAGGCTGCGAGCGCCGAAAAAGGAGAAAAAATTCGGCAATGAACCGAGAGAGGAAAGGAGCCCCGCGATCACGAGCGTTTGTGTTGATTTTTATTATTTATGAGTATACTTGAGATGTTTCAACTTCTTTTTTAGCTCGAGCCATCGGAGGAAAGAGAAGATCGTTGATCGTTGCTCCTCGATGCACCGAGAGTAAAATTTGGTGTAGGACGTTACTGTGTTACAAGGTAATCCGGCCACATGCACCATTACAAAAGTTACTCCGAGGTGTACTTATAAATATATAGTGCGACTTTTCTTTTTTTTTCATTCGGATGAAATATATCCACCGACTGCTACAGTAATTTATTACTACAGTTTATTTTTTTCTCTCTCTCTTTTTTACTTTTTATATTCACTATAGCTTTGAGCGTTTGACCTCGCGATAACTCTTGCTATTTTTATTTTTATGTAATATTGAAAATTTTTTTTATCGTTACCTTGTAAACATTTTCCGTTACCCATGTCTTCTGTGTTACACAGAATAACAAAAAACTTGGCACAAATGACTATTAATTCGCTTAATTAATTATTTTTATGAGGCATGATTGACGATTATTAATATCGGATAACTCAAGGAAAATTGTAATAAACTCAACTATTATACGTTGATTTAACTTTTAATACTGTAGTAAAATAAATTAATTAAATCAATTTTTTACGAATAGTAATTGAAATATGAGATTTATTTTAATGGATCACTCTTGCTTATTGCATGAACATATATTTCCTAATAATAATTTGTTTTCGAAGCTAATATATATATACATAAATATTATTTATACCACTGTTCCGATACAATCATAATTTCATTAAAAAAGTTTAAAATAAATTCATTCAAAGGGAATACCTTTGAAACAAATTATTTATATTATCTTTTTTTAAAAAATTTTTTAATTTTAATGTATTCATTATTAATTTGTATGCGAAAATTTTTTATTTTCTCTTTTTTGGATTGTATTTTATATTAATAATATTTAGCTGATGTCTAACAAAATATTTTATAAATTACAAATCTTGTAATATATATATATTATGTGAATATTATTTTAATTAAATTTTCAATACACCTACATAGCAAATAATTGTTATATTTTGCAGTATTGCATGTTTAAATAGAAAAAAGTTTTTTCTAAAATGTAGAAATTTAGAACAAAACTTTCAAAATACGATGCCAACAACTTTAATTGCAATTTTAACAAGGATGTTTGCATGTAAAGAAATACAACGATGAACTCAAAATGTACATGTTAATTAAAAAAGACTATATATTTGTTAAATCATGAAATTATGCATTTTGCTTTATGTTTAACTTTATTAAATACAAAATTGATACAATTTTAATAAGTAAAATGTCTTATACAATAATTTTTACTGAGATCACACTTATCTAATTTTTCTCGAGAACTGACAAATGTGGAAAATCACAGTAATTCTTTCCTTTACGGCAATAAAGATGAGGCAAAGGTACTAATTTAACATTAAACAATGTCTGCAAAGTATAACCAGGTTAGAGCATATTTGCTGTAGACCAACACTTAGTCTATTATATTAATTTATTATTTGTTACTAAGTAGTTTTTTGATTTTTCTTTTGAACCAAAATTTAGCTTAATTATTTAAATATATGAATGAAAGTAAGAGATGTAATATAGTACTTTAAAACATCTAAATTATATTTAAATAATCAATTCTTCCATATAAATTTGTTAAATTTAAATAAATATAAAACCAGTTCATACCTAATTTTAATAATTTTTTACTTTGAATTTTAATGTGTTTTTTCATTTTGCTACATTTTTTATGTCATTGATAATTACATTTATAATACCAGTGTATGGTATGTTTGTTTTTCAAAGTTGTACAACGTCATATATAAATTCAATGTATTTAAAGGTACCAAATTTTGCATATGAACCTGTATCACCACGACTTTTATAAATATTGTTATATGAGCAATGAAGTATTTTTTTTTTTTTAAAAAAAAAAGAAAAAAGTTTGTAGTTTCAATGTAAAATGATCATTGGGCTCTAATTGAATTTTTATTACTTCATGAAAAAGCATGTACCATAAAGAGTAATTGACATTTTATTTTACTTTCTAAAATTAAAATCGCAGTTAAGTTGAAAACGTAAAATTACGATGAGCAGCTACAGCACAATGGGATGATCAAAAGTAACATCAAAACATTAAGTGGTAACTGCTCTGATTCGCAATGTTACGGCAAGTTAAACTAAAGACCGAAATTCTATCATAAAAAACAATTATTTTTTTTCCACCTGCTTGATTCTACAGAAGTGGCTAATTCACAGCCCAGAAAACATTACAATCGTGTTATTGTACTTGGATGATATTTTGAAGTAGAAATTCTTCGAGTTAGCATTCTCCTTTATTGTCGTATTTTTTATTTATTAAATAGTTCATGAAAGATATTGTAGGTTAAATATTTCGATAAATTATTGATTAATTGTTTTATTTCGGTAACGATGAATAATAATTGTTGAAAATTTATTTTCAAAAATTCTACAGGAGTATAGTTAATTTAAATTATTTTAAAGTACTCTTTTATTTCTACTCATTTATATAATTTCTTTTTAGATTAACATAAATAGTCTCTAAAAAATTTTGCTGAAATGAAGATCTTATTTTATTTTATTTTCATCAATTTTTTAAATAAATAATTAAATTAAATATGAAATTGATCAAAAATGTATAAAAATTTTAATTTTATCAATGGTCAATGATAGTCTCTTTCATTATGTAAATATCATCGAGTCTCTAAATTAACTTTAACTTAATTTTTTTCAAAATTAAAATCATATTTAATACCTAAAAGTTAATAGTGCTCAAATTATAAATACATATTCTTAGTGTATAATAATATTTTCATTCATAAAACTATATTTCATACACAACATTAAGTATTACATTTAACTTTTTTTTTTTAATTATTACCCATCTAATTAGAGTAATTGATTATATTTTTAAATAATTAAAAAGTTCGCCTAATCAAATGTTTTCTAAAATAATATATAAATGGTATAAAAATTATTTTATACATACCATCCATGTGCTTTCTAATTTTTAATTGGATGCAACGGTCAATATTTTTCTTCTCATTTAAAATATTAATTTTATTTTTAAATAACATAATATTTCATCTTGGAATAGAAATTTTAAGTCATATTTCTAAGTGGAATGGGTGTTTCGATATCTTTGATTTGAACTTCATAAGAGCAATTCGTTACAGCACGATTGTTCTAAAGCTAATCAGATTGATCAATTGGCAATTTATATAGTTAAAAAATATTATAAATTTCAAATAATGGGATCAAAGGTATGGAAATTTGTCAAGAGAGTTAACTTTTATCAAAAATGCTTATATAAATATTAATTATAGATTTTATCTATATAAAGAAGGACACAAATCGAGAACCAGCTTTTTTTTCCGCTGATGGTCAACTAATTTTCATAAATTAAAAATTTATGCTTCTTTGGATCTTTATAAATTAATATAAAATAATTAAAATTAAGGTAATATTGTAAGAGTCATTTTGAAGTTTGTATATAAAAAACTAGAAGGGAATTATTGATGTATACTTAATAAAAAATATTTTTATTATATATGACTTCCGAATGAAAATTAAAAAAAAGATTTACGATTTTGTTCATATTATGAAAAGAATTGTAAAACAAAACCATTTCTTTTTAATTAATTTTTTTAAATCACATAAAAATTTTAGAATAAATTTCGAAATATTTTTAAAAATATTGGCAATAATATTCTGATGATAAAATACAAAAAATTATAAAATAGTTATGTTTAATGTAATATTTAATCACTCGGTATTCGTATTATTCGAACTTTCGAATTATTTTAGAATCTCTGCAACTTTCTAAATGCGAAACAGAAAAAGGGTATATTGACGTTTCAATTAATAACATTAAATTTTAAAACATATTAATCTATTTAAAAAATGAATTTGACATGTGTAATGTGTGACCATTAAAATCAGATCAAATTATATTATTATATCAAATAATAATTAAATAATATAAGTAATAATATGAAATATAGGTTTGTAACAGATATTAGAATTAAGTTTTACGCCTTTCCTTAACAATTCTCCGTCTAACTAAATGTATTTCGTATTTAGAAATATTTATTTTTTCATTATTTATTTTTTCATCTTGACTAATAATTTTTTTCTGGTAGATTTACTTTTAAAACCTGAATACACTTTGAAAAAACAAAAGGGAATAAAACACTGAGTCACTAATGTTAATTAGTTAATAAATGTGTTATTTGCAATTTTTGGGTTATTTGGTGGATCTACAACTCGTGTATGCTTGGAAAAAAAAGAAAAAAAGTAAAAACAAATACTGAGTCATTAATGTTAATTAGCTAATGAAAGTGTCGTTTGTAATATTAGCGATGTGAAACACACTGACAGCTTACTATTGTTTATCAGTGCTTATACGATAAAAAAAAAAAAAAAAAAAAAAAAAAAAACAGCATATAAGAAACAAAAATCGTGCTGATAATACAAGGTTTTGTCGGATAATCTTCTCGAACACGCGTGAAAGCCGCTTATCGTAATCTTCAATGCAACCATTGTTAGACAAACAGATCGACAAGAAAAAAAATTAGTTGAGCTGTTTATCTATGAAATGTTCACGAGGCTATTTCTAATAAGTGAGAGTTCGCCGATCAAATTTTCAAATGGATAAATCGAAAAAAAGTCAAAGAAAGTGAGCAACCGACTACTAGGAAAATCAAAAAAAAAAAAAAAAAAAAGAAAAAGAAAAAGGTTACTATCTTTGAGCAAAATGCGCAGGAGAGGAGCTGAGGATGAGATTTAACGTGAATTCGCCTAAAATTCCTCGAGTCAAGGTTGCGAGAGCAGGAGAGAGAGAGAGAGAGAGAGAGAGAGAGATCACGGTCACAAGATATGATGCCGAGGAGGGGGAGAAAGGGGGGCAAAGGGAGGGGTAAAGGGGTGGGCGAGGGAGGAGATACTCATTTATAGAGTGCGGGCGCGAACTCTTTCATAGGCGGCCAGGACCAATAAAACCGGTCTATCTCTCGCACGAGAGGCTGAGGCCTTCACGCAGATGCACATTTTGTAATATGAATTCCACCTACTCTCGAGTTTTTATTCGATAGACCTCGTCTTGCTCTTTTTACGACTCATCGTGAGTCGAGATCGGGAGATTCGGATTCTGGAAACGGAATTAGCGCGACCGAAGGCTTTTCAGAAAATAACCGCCTCCCCCTTGGCAGAAGAGAAACAATTATGATGAAGATATCGAGCTTATCCGCGCGAGTGTCCCGGAGACTGAAGAATGGTTTCGCGGGGATCGCTTATCAGCCTCCGCGAGATTTCCCACGTGTCTCGGGCGCCTCCGAAGGTCATCTTCTGGCTAATCTCCGAGACTCATCTCCGAGGAATAACGAATAATCTCCCTTTGGCCGTTGTTGTTGTTGTTGCTGTTGTCGGTCCGCATCGCACCTTTTGCACACAAAGGGTTGGGACGTGTGTGCGGGCGCTCCGGAGGTGCTCTTATCTTCTGCCTTGAGTGCCGCGGCGCGGTCCAGACGCCACCGAGATCGTTTTATGACATCGGGGAAGATGCTGGAGTATTTACATTGTTCCCTCCCCCGTGGCGCGGACTTGCTCTTGGGCTTGTAAACACCGCGGCGAGTGCTGGAGAGCACCGGTGAAAATAAACCGCGGTAGTGGGACTCGCTCTCGCTTTTCATAGGCTGCAGTGAAAGAGGAAAAACTATTTTAATTGAAGTGACACTGTATTATTCAATGAAACGTGATTAGTTTTTAAGTCGTGGCCGTGGTTATTGCTGAACTATTTTCCCCTCCCCCCAACCCCTCCCCCACCGCCACACCACTACCTCTTACTCCCCGGGTTGCCATTTTCATTCAACTCTTTCGCAATCATTTTCAAAAAATAACTTCTATTAAGATTAATTGCTTTGCATACCATTGCAGTGTACTTCCAATAAAATTAGTGATTTGCATGGATATCGAGTTGCCTGTATGTTAATTCCCGGGAATATAAACATATTTTACTAACTCTAAAATTTCTCTCGCACTCTTAAATTTATATATCATTGTTACCTTTACGTTTGCTCATGAAACAATATCTATACATGTTCATTTTTATATCCGTGTAATATTTGTTAAATAGATTCTTTATTTCACCTAAATTTCACATATTTTTATTTTTATTGGTGAAATTCTATACGATAACGATGTACCCGTTTCTATTAATCGGAAACGGATTCTTATTCTTAATTCATCATTCAAGTGTAAAATTAAATATTTAAATGGATTTCTATTGATTACTTATCGTAAATTGTTCGACACAATTATTTACATTTATATTGCACAAGGAAAATTATTTCTCTAATTAAGCTCTTTTGTAAGTACTTACTTTGTACAGAGTTTAAATAATTATAACTTGGTGTCGATTTAAAAAATAATTACAGTCTTTTTGAGATCAAATTGATTTCATCCGTTGTTGGATATTTTTTCTTAAAATATAAAATACCTTCTTTTAATGCAATACAAATTTTTAAATTACAAATTAAAACAAAATTAAGCTGAAGGAAGTAGATTTTTTTATTTATTATTTAAATTATTTATATTAATACTTGAAAATTGCCACTAAAAGTGAATCGAATACAAAATATAAAAAATTTCATGGTTGTAAAATTGTTTTTATCCTTTATTTATGTAGAGGAAAATAAATTTAAGGAACACAAAATTTTTATTTGACTATTAAAAAATTTATTGTTCACACTACTGTTATACGATCAATTTTAATACTTAATTTTGAAATAAATGCATCAATTTACTATTTTAATATAACGAGCATCTGAATTTATGAATTATATTTTATCAGTTTATTGTAGACTCTTGATCTTATTTGAAATGTAGTTGCTATTTTAATGACATAAAAAACGTTGTTGTTAAAAAAATTTTGTCCATTCCTAAAACAAACGTAGTAGAAAATATATTTTTGGAAAGGAACAGGGAATACGATTTTGGATATAAATCATTTATATTTAAATTTATACTCCAAATTTGATTCGCTGAAATAACAATTTACCATACATAGAGACCTCATAACTTTAATTTCAAACTATTTCGCGATTGAAGTGATTACATTCCTCTCTTTTAACGCTTTTCAATTTATTTCGTAACATTTCAAATTATTCTTATAATTCCCGCCAGGTAACTTATGAGTTGTAAAAAATGCTGGACGATTCTTTTTAACCAAATGGCATATTCGCTTTCCACACAAACCAAAATATGTAACTGCTTTTTCATTCGGCTATTTGGGTCGACGACAAACAGTCCCATTAGGTTGCATAATATCGAGTGGAAAAACTAGCCGGTATTCCATAAAGGGTCCCCGATGCATCCCAGCCATTGGTTCTTAATGAAAGTACGTGGCCCTCCGGGAGTCTCGGGGAAAGAAGAAGGATGCTGCGTCCCAGGGCGCAATTAACTCTGCTCGTCGTCGTCATCGTCGTCGTCGTCGTCGTCGGAGGAAGAGGAGGAGGAGGAGGAGGAACATCCGATCCTGAGCGAATCCTCCTGGGACTCGGCGCTTTAACCTTAAAGCGGATCAACAAAGGAGCCATTGGGGAAACAAAAACTCGACTAGAAACCACGCGCGAGCCTTGTTAAAGTTCTTAGGCACTTTCTATATCGAAGCTCTCACATGCTCCGATCGATTGAGCAGCGTAACAAAGTTTTCGCACGATGCGTGTGTCGTTGAGGCTCATACTTTCGAATTCGGTCGATCGACATGTTGCCGTTGCTCTTGCTGTCGGTGCTGCTGCTGCTGCTGCTGGTGGTGGTGTTGTTGTTGTTGTTGCTGTTGTTGTTGTCCGTGCTACCTGCAACGAGGAACTGGACACTCGGGCAAAATCCTGTTTGCTGGCGTGCTCACGTCCACGACCCTGGCCACTGCATTTACTTACCCACCTTCTCGACTTGATTAGGCCGGGACTAAGGAGTTGTATTATTATTAATCGATGTGTCTTATATTTCATTAAGCTTTTTGTCGGGCGGTTGTTCTAAAGTCCGAGCTAAACACTTCCAATCATCCTCAAACTCGTGACTATTATTATTTCTAATAGACTGCTCGTAAATTGATTTTAACGTGTATTATGTATATCGCTGGTAATGGTCTTGCTTTTGCCGTAGATAATATTTTTCTATGCAACGGATCAAACGATTTACTAGTTTGACGACTACTATGCACAATATTCCTCACGAACAACCAAACGCATTCGACTTCTTTTTTTTTACAACCTGATAATAATGTAATTCTTACTAAAATAACAGCACGTGTTACTTCTACAAACCTACTTTAAATTCTTACAAGTAAAAATAGAATAGTGCCAACTCTTATTTCTAATTTCAATGCATTATGAACCTTTTCTAAAAATTTTTTTTCATAAAATAATTGAATGAGACCAAGATTTGAATCTTAACTTTGAAACTTTTCTATATTTATCAATGTATGTGTATATTTTGTGATTATGTTTACAAAATTTATTGAATGTAATATTATTTGGTATAAAAAGTCGTTTTTAAATATTTCATATGAATAATGGAATAATAAAGACTAAATTAATTGTATTACACGCATAAATATAGTCTTTTAATTTTAAGAGAATTCGATTGGGTGCAAGTAATAAATAATATATCATAAATTCAAAATTTTTAATTTTTATCCAATTTTTTTTATAAACTTTGTAATTACTATAGATTGAAGAGAAAAAAAGGAAGAAAATTTAATGTAATGATACGAAGAAGAAAATTATGTTGTAAAAAAAATGTTATTGAATACAACTAAGAATTTGTTACTCCAGGAAAAATACTTTGTCACACAGTATTTTTAATGGGATATAATAAATATCTCACACGGGCATTAATTTACATATTTTTTTTTGTTAGTTGTTATTAAATTTTTTTTATAAAAATGTAATTATTAAATTAATTGATATTTATTTTCTTTTGAATATTAATCTTTTTTATTAATACTCCTAAAATATAAAGTTTTAATGAAATATTTAAAAATTTATGAGAAAAAAATATATTCATAATTTCGTGCTATTAATTGTTATTCTATGAAAAAGAATAATTTTCCCGGAAGTTAAGTTTCGACATATAAATACAAATGTCTTACTTTTGGCTTTACCGACTTTCTTTTCTTTCTACATATAAAGTATGTTAATATTCACACGACAAAAATGCATCTTTATGGATGAATAAATGAATGAGTATAAATGATTCTTTAATACCTTCAATCGAGTATCAAATAATGAATTGGCACAGATTTTCAGGGTGTGATTCATAACATAATCTTGCAAATCATCATTTTATTTTCTTTCAAATTTCTTTCATTTTGTTTTCATAATTATGTGCCACAACTGTCAGAAATGACAGATAGAATAATCGTTTTTATTCATCAGATCCTAGTTAGGATGCACTATTAGTTCTACATGTATAAATAGAAGAATTTTCATGCCAAATAATTTATCTTGGCTTGAAATTGAATATTAGAACTCGGACAAATCTCAGTTATACCATTTTCACACGTTATTGTAGTATCAAAAAAGTTGTACAAACTGTGCAATGATTAATATTAAAATGTTTAACTACTTTTAAAAAATATTAAAATCATTTCAATTCGTAATTTGAAATAAGTAGGTTAAATACAATACATTAATTAAATGCATTATATGTAGTACTTTGTATGCATTTTATTAGCTTATCATTCGATTAAACGACTCCTTTATGCTGTTCATAAGAAATCTCTTCTTTTTTTTTCTATAAGAATGATGATAATTTTCTCCTATACGGTAAGTGCCTCATTAAAAATGATAACATATTAATGTAACAATATGACCTTGAATAGAAGAAACTCGTAATGTAACAAACCGTGATTTATTTTATAGCGCTATAAAAAAAAAAAAAAAATTAGAATTGTGGTAAGGTGCACTATGCGTTTTAATAGGAGTATTTGAATTCGTTTTAATATATGTTTAATAATGCATTTTCATTAAGAATATAAATATTTGAGAAAAATATTTACGAGCGGTATGCAAAAAAAAGGATCCTAAAATTTATTTCCCCTCTCGCAATCTCTCTCGGAGCAGCTTAGATCTTGTGATCTTAGAAGCACATGACGTCATTATGACAAAGCACATAGGAAGGAGCCAGAGTGTCTTCTCCGAGAAGGTTAGGACGAGGTAGAAAACTAGTCTGAATTATGCTGTGCATATCGCATTTGGTGGTTTTTGCATTATGCAATGTTATGCGAGTTTTGAGGAGTAAGGCTTCGTCTGGAATTTTGTGTACCGCAGACGTGCAGCCATGCACACACAACACACATACACACACACACACACAAAATATATCACGTAAAAACCGGTTGGATATGTCGAACAATTATTTGGCATTTTTTCGAGTCCTTACCTAGGAGTTGCGGCGAATCTGGCTCGGCGAGGCATTAAGCCTGGTTGTGCGTGTCCATTGCGAAAATTAGACAATCTTGGGTTTTCAATTTTTTCTTAATTTTTATTTCTTAATTTTATGTGCACACGGAAGACAGTAGAGGCATGATTTAGAGGGACAAAAAGTTTAAATTGACAAGGAGGTGGGTCGGCGAATGTTTCGAGCTTCATTAAACGCATGTTCAATTGCTAAGAAATAACCTTGAGTACCTAATGACTATTTGACCGAGAGTTGAGTTTTGATTATAATTCACTTAATCTACTCAGCTTACTTAAGGAGAATTCATTAGTTGTTTCGCCAGGTACCGAATGAATAATCGAATCCTAATTCCATTTTCAATTATAAAAATCTCTCGTATCTGAATAAAATATTTGTATGAATTATTTGTGGATGTAGAGGAAGCCTTTGGAGTCGGTGACTGTGCCTATGGCATGTATTATTTTATGGTTGGGAAATTTATGTGTTGTATTGTAGTTGGTTTACGTAGTGGGCTCTACCATTTTACGACAAAGAAATTGCGCATCTTACGTAGGATTTGTCAAAGAAACTTCCAAGTAAAAACTTCATTTGTACCCACATGATTTACAAAGGCACTGTAATGAGGAGATTAGCATTTTGTTTCCCAATGCCCGTCAATACTACACGAATGAAAACTGCTTTTTCGTATTCTAAATTTGGAATTGGGAGTCAAAGAGTCGGGCAGCGTGTCTTATGAAAATTTCAATTGTCATCAATGAAAGTAATATTTTCCTTTAACAGTGCCTCGGAAATAGTAACACCAGCATGCATTGTTTACATAATATTTCGTCGAGAAAAGCCGTTTTCTCTCAACCTTAGCATTTGGCCTTTAACTCCAAACCGCTTTTTTGTTCTCTTCCAAGCACGGAAAACCCGCGAGAATTTCTCTCGGGCGAGCTCACGTACGACGCGCGGTTATGAAAATATCAAAGTTCCTCGGTTTCGCGTATATAAAACGACAATCCATTATGCTCATGCGTCGGTGCATAATTAAGTTAATCTATCCCCGATAGGATCGGTCGGCAGTGGCTTTACCTGGGCAACGAAAAAAAAAGAAATAAAAAAAAAGAAAAATTCGCATAAATGCATGGCAATCGCGTTTAATTAATCGGGCCACAGTTGCGGGCGGCTCGCGATTATCTGCCCGGGAGTCAAACGAAGGCGACAAGTGTGAGTTGGAGTGGCCACCGTTGTGTTGTCGCACTGCGGGCAGTCCCGGGGTACTTTCTAATAAATCCCGTGATTAGGGCTTCTGGCCGAGTAGCAGTGCGGTGCGTTATGCATAATTATCGAGAAAGTGTCAGTGAAATCGTATTGGAACGCGGGGCCGCCCCCCCCCACCTCCCTCCGCCCCTGGAGCAACAAGGTTCCGAGGACGGCACGAGTTTAAGTCGAGCAAAGGTGAGGAAGGCATCGGACCCGCCACACAACTCTCCATGTGTGTGTGCGCACGTGTACCTGTGCGACAATACACGGTGACAAAACAATGCTCGGCTCCAGATGAAAATCGCTGAATTCTTGGGCCCCGTAATCAGATAGCGCGAGCAAATGCGGACCAGAGCTCGCGAATAACCGGATTAATCACCTCGATTATTGGCGAATATTTTAAATCTGATATTTCCTTCGCTGCCCGACACCGTCCACGACGATGATTTATCTTTGCAAAAGCTTTTTTTCCCAACAAAATATGCCCACTCGAGCTTTATAATCAAATTTTTATCCTTTCTCGTTACGAAAGCCTGTTGGGAATTGGACTTTTTACAAATTGTGAGAAACGCGATTCTATTGTTTAGCTATCGACATTTCAGAATAATAGTTACCTAAAATATGTTAATTTTTATTATGGACACGGTGGATTTGCAATTGATAGTATGCGAGTAATATTATCCGCATGAATATTCCACGTGAATACCTCACTTTTAATGCCAGACAGTTAATTATAAATTTGTATTTTAATATTCGCATAAACATAGTTAAGGGATCTTTAACGTTGATTATCAGACGGATTCCGATTGTAAATTCATTTAGCAGCGAAAGCTTACGGTCTCTTACAAATCGACGATTCTGCGATACTACAATTTTCATCTTAGAACAACATTGTCGTAATTATTCTCTTTGAAACGTCATCCACTGCGAAACCTGGAAAATAAAGAAAGAAGTGTGGGCGAGTAATTTCATTAAGATAAGACCAGCGCCGAAATAAAGTGCAATTGAGAAAGTAATCGCATTAGCGAGCACGTGGACTCGAATTAGTATATGAAAATAAAAAGGAAAAAATCGAGCGTGCGAAACTTTAAATTCGCAGACGTTCTGGTAACGCATCGGGACACATTTGTTTTTTCGATTTTCGAAAGTAGCAATAAAAAGTAGGCTTTACGCTCGGCCGTCCCGGAGGTTCCGGAGGTCGCATCCGAGCCAATCAATTTAATATGCACAGACACAATCATACACACTCGTAATATGTGCGTAGATTCACTGTCATAATGACAGTGAAATCATTAAGCCGCAGTAGTAGGCGAATCGCGTAAAAGTCTCGTGAGAGTCTCCGAAGCCCAGCACCCAAGTCCTGGGGAACGAGACGACGAGGGAAGGGAGAGGATGTCCATTCAGGGGTTCAATGAATCCTGAGGCGATTATTCCTTAATCTGCATTGACGTGATCCTGGCGAGTGTACCACTTTTCAGGATCCGCGTATTTTCAAACGCGCAGGACTAATCCTTTTGAAGTTGTTTGTTTACACTACAAATGATTCCTCACATCCGCTTTAGCTACGCCTATTAAGTGTTGTTGAATGAGGCTCGTTGTGCTTTACAACACCTAATATCTAACATGCCTGTCATTTAAAATAGGGAATAATTGTCTACTTGAAATACTGTTTATGTGAAAAGAAAAAAAGAAAAAATTGTTGGTTACTGGCTATTTTTGGCAGCAGTCCTTTCGTAAACACGCTCCTTGAACTTATAGATTAAATTTGTTGTACTCCCGGATTAAAAGTGTGTATGTGTGCTTGTATATTATATGGATTGAGTGTGTTTCTTAGAAGTAAATGGTAATTATACGCGTTAGTAAAATAAACGTATTAATGAAAGTATGCCAGTAGAAAATTATAAGAGGCTCAACGAGATGTCGACTAATTGTACCACAATATTTATATATATATATATATATAAATATAAATATGTATTAAGAGTAGTGTGCCTGTGTCACTAGCGCGATTAAAACTGCCGGATTTAATTCAGTGATGTAATTACTTTTTATTCGTTGTTCCGCATAAAATTAATTTTTTGCCGGTAATATAAATTAATTTTTTTTACACTTTGCGGGAATAATAAAATATGGGATATTCGATTTCACTTTCAATGTGCCCGACAAGGACATCGGTTAGCGGACTCAGTTAGAAAAGAAGATTTGTCATCGCCAACATACTTTACATAACTCACATTATAAACATTATAAACATCTCTCCGATGTAGTTTGTTGAATTTTTATACTTGACAAAGTCTCGGGGCATTGAATGCGTTGAAAAGAAAGAGGCTACGTGTGGAATAGAGAGAAAATATTATATCCCACAAGCATAGCTTACCTCTGCATAGAATCTGATTTGATATATAGGCATATCTCAACAGCCTTGAATTTTTGTTGTATTACAAGATTTAGAATTATAAAAGTGAAATAAATAATTGTTTCCTTTGATAATATGTAAAAAAATACTTCATATTTTATAGTAGGCACAGTATATAAAATTTACATATTTTAGAATTAATGTGCACTAATAAACGCGAAATGATAAATGTATTAAATATGAAATCACGTGAAAAAATAAAAAAGTGATGAAATTTTAGCTCATAAATTCATACCAATATTAATATTTTCATTTCACTTGTATATTAAAGTGTATTTTAAAATGAATTTTAATTTCATAAGTAATCTTTTTTTCATTATCCTTTTAAAATTTTGTTATTTAAAATTTATTTATTTGTTAACAATTATTTGACAATACCTTTTACCATAAAAATTACACCCTTCATCAAATAATAACATTTTAACCATTTTATTTATTCATATTTTTTAAATATTTAAAATACCCTCATAAAAGCTGAATCAAAATTTTCATGTAACTTTTATCATTTTTAAATTACCGGTTAGTGATTATCACTTTTTAGTATGAGTATTTACAGATTAATTGATCATAGCTTTTAAAATAAATAAAATTACTTACATTATTAATATACAATATTTAGTTTCAAATTTCTAATATTATAATTATATTCAAAATTGTCAATTGCAATAAATGAAATATAATTTTTTTTTACACAAACTATACCCAAATTGACCATTACTATTTTATGCATATTAATATATAAAATCTTACCATTAACATTATTAAGAGATTTTCTATTTGAATTACGTATACAAATATAATACTGCATAATTATTATATACATGTATGTTACTAATCGATTGCACACCATTTTTAAATATAATTATCAATATTCTTTTAGATTATTTTATAATTCCAATTTTAAAAGTAGCTAATAAGAAAAACATGATGGAACTAATTACGTAAATGGTTATATTTAAAAATAATATAAAAGTCATTAAATTTTTAATTAATAGCACATTTAATATTTGTATAATATTTATAATATTATAAACGCACATAAATATGTACGATAAGCTATAACAAAAACAAAAAAATTTTCAGACAGGTATTCAACTAATATTAGACAAATCATTAAAAAGAATTTATACTATCCAAAACTTCCACTGATATAAATCGCTATTTCCAAGCTTGAATATATATATTGCTAATAAAAATAATAAAATACAAAAAATACAAACTCTATAGATAATAATAATTTATTTGTTCCAAATTTATAGATTATAAAATAATTTTATACTCTTATACTATTTTTGTAATAGTATTAATTACTATACTAATTTTATATTATTTTAAACTTCTTGGATCTTGGATCCTGGAGCTAAAGCCTTCTAGATGATCTATTCTGCACAACTTGGAAATGGCTATTGTAGGTTTCCAACAACTTTATTGTTACTTTGTGTATTTAAATATTGTACATTCAAAATTATGCACAAATACACACGTCAAATCGACCGGAGACACCTTGAACACCCACATACTGTAGAATCAGAACCACGGAGTTTGGAACAATAAAACAACGATGTTCATGTGAATCTGGATTGATCCAATCTGACATTATCTGCGAGAAAAGATCACTCTAAACCATTATATTTGTTCATGAAAATTTGTTGGCCTCCCTTTCAGATACAGAACAATAATGAACCAAAAATGTTTTTTTAGTTAAAATATTTACTTATTTCTTTACGTATTTATTACATATTATACATTTCAATTTTCAATTTACTTGGAATTTTTTTTTTAAATAATTTAAATAGTATCTTTTAATAATGAATTACAAACTGCTATAAAATCTTACGTAAAATATTTTAATTTGTTAATTATGTCATTAAACACTAAAAATAAAATACCTTTATAAAAGAGCGATACTTCAGTGTTGAAATTCTTTAATAACTTTATCCTCATATCTTCAAGAATTTGCTGGCATTTTGTTAATATTCTTTTATGAAAATGAATATATAAATAAATAAATATATTCAATTATGAAAATTGAATAATGATTTTCAATAAAGAATATTATTATCACTCATTATAATTATTCCCTTATTTGGTTAAATTTTTGAGTCTTTATTTTAATTATAACTATTTATAATAAATGTATTAAATAGTTTTAGAAAAATGAAAATAGTACATATAAAAAAGTATATTTATCTAATATTATTATTCAAGTGCTTTACTTGTAATTTAAACGTATTAGTTTTTCTTTTGTAAAATATTATAATATTTTTTACGCATATGTAAATTGAAATGAAGATTCAAATGAGCTGTGGTGAAAAATTGTTTTTATTTTTTTGTCAATGTTTTGACAGCTGTTATTTTGTCCTTCTCTAGACAAAACGAATTTATTAAAAATTACAAAATATTTACAAATTTTTTTTCTAATATAATAAGAAAAAATGACGTTAAAAATAATTTGACAAAAATTTAAGTTATATAAAACGATGTGTGTCGTTTCGTGAATATTACACTACTAACGGAAATTACAGTTTCGATTTCTCCTATGAATATATAATAATCTATTAAATTTAAAATTTGCCTAAAATTCCAATAAAATAAAGCAATAATATTTTTAAATGATTGTAATGTATTAAAAAAAAATCTTAATATTATAAAGAAAATGTTTAAGTTTTATATCCTTTTAAGAATGAATAATGTATTAAATATCAATTTCGTAACTATTTTTCACAATAATACTTATCATATATAATAATTACTTTATTTAATTATTAATAATCTTCTTAACCTTAATTTTAAAAAATAAGTATAAACGAATTTTAACTAATATTTTTTTTTTGTTAAAATTTAGTTATTATTTTTTTTTAATGAGTAACTATTTAAAATTTAAGTACATGAATTGAATGTACATATTTTACTTTTTTTTATTTATTTTATACAATTGAATAATATATAAAATTAATTAAATATAAATATACAAACACCTTATCATGTGTAAGTCACTCATCATAGCTTATCACTGATTGAAATAATTAAAAGACAAACAATGCTGTGACTTTTACTCTATAATGGCTCACATCATACATGAGAAGATACTTGTTTGATGTTAATGTATTAAGCATTTCCGTTAGTACTATTGATTTTATCATAATTTTTTCTTTTTTCTTTTTCCACTTTTATACAAAAATCTATTAACAGATGTAAGAATTGGAATCGGATATTATAAATGTTTGTGTACAAACACATTATTACTACTTTTGCATTTAAAACTAACTACGATTTTTATGTGAATATTAAAAAAATTGAGCTATTAATAATAATATACCTAATAAAAAGTTTAAAATGGATTTTAAGTTCTCACAATTTGAACTGCTTTTATTAGAATACAACAGAAATATTCCTATAGTAATATACAACTGTTAGTTGTATTTTTTTCTGAATTTTTTTGACTCATATTTCAATTAATCGTCAAATGCAATTTAATTATTATATTTAACCCATTATCATACTTTTAATTATTTTTCTTAAAAAAAAATCAAATTCAAATTATTACTTAGGAACATTTTAATAAAAATAACTTTAGATATTTTTCTGATGATATTTGTCTTATCAATTGTACAATATACAATTGTTGTAAAGTTAGTAAAAGGATTTCTTTATCAAATACTTAAATAATTGTTGAAATTTTAAGTATTCAGCTATTCATTCAAACTATTTGTTCGAATTTAATTTTTTTTTTTTTTTTTATTATTATTTAACTCATTCAGTTTTTGTTTATAATAATATAATTACTCAAAACTAAATTATTATTCTCCAATTATTCTAGTTTTATAAAGAAATATAGATATTTTTTATTTGATTTTTATTGGAATAATTAAAAAACCATAGATTTTATATTAAAATTTTTTTATAAACTTTTGTTTTCATATATAATATATTTTTATAAACTAAATATAACGATAATGTTAATAAAAAAATAAAATTAAAAATTGAATACATATATTGTGAACACTTTTAAAGTTTAAGAGTTTAAAAAGAATTTGGGGACCGCGAGTAATATAGTAAATATGTATAAAGAAAAAAATTTCCTGTAAGTGATTCATGGATAATCTATTGCTCTCTTAAATTACTTACTCGTCATTAATATGATGAATGTTATGAAAAAAAATTATATATATATATATATTGATTATATAAATTTGGTATTGAGGTATACTCAATGTTTGTAACGCATAATTTTATAATATTTTATTTTACCTTGGCATTACTAATTTCATTCACATATCAACTAATTTACCTATTTTAATAATACTACTCACTATTGAAACCAAGATCGACTGGATAAATGAAATGCATAAATATCGAGCAGAAAAAATATTTGTGCATACTGAACAGAAATATTATGTTGTGAATGAATCTTAAAAATGTGTATACCTACCATTGTAGACAACACGCCTATACATGTATTACACAATACAAGCTTTTTTTGAGAAGAATATTGTACTTAAGAACGTTTTAAGAATTTTAATCGTGAAGCCTATTTACACATGTATACACAGACAATCATACTCAACTGAAAAAAGAATATTGTGTCAGGTACAAATTATACAACAGAAGCTGTCAGTGCATATTTTTATAATTTATACAAATTACAATTGATAGATATGAAGATATAATTACACCAATAAAGTATATTTCCATAATGTTGATACCCGACTAACGTATGACAGATGCTACAATATGCTATTAGCTTGATCGCATAAGAACCTACGTATTCAAAATCTTCAGGTGATATCGTTGGGTTGAATAATTGTCTTTTAAAAAAGATGTTGCTCAATGTATATCCAATGATCATTACCGACACCTTTTGGGATAATTATCGCAAAGAATTGAGTTAATTAATATTAAATTGCTTTTTTATTATCCGATAGATTATTCAAAAATCATTACCCTATGAAAATGTTTCACTTAAAATATTTCTGATGAATTCATCACATAAAAAAGAGATTACTTTATCTATCGTAATAACCACGAAGATGCAGTTGGGAACTTGTAACATTATTTTTCAAGCTAATGCGTGAAGCACAATTTATCAATTGAAGAAAAATGTTACGCTGCAATAGAAATATAAGGAGTTACTTCAAGAGTTTCGCTTTTACTTAACATTACTTATTTAATTTTTGACGGTTCATTTCTTATATCATGAGGATAAGTACATAAAATTTTCAAATAGATATAACGTATAAAATTGTTGATCCATTTGTTAATCATGATTACACAGTTCGAATTCAATTATAACCTTTAGATTAAATATATTTTAAAGTAACTTTCTTATCTAAATATTTAATTTGTAATTATTATATTTTACGGGAAAAATCACTTGCTTGTAATTTACAATGTAGTTATCTCAAATAAATATTTCGAATTACTTTAGTATTAGATATTATTTGTATAAAAAATTAATATTACCTTAATGTACAACTTATCATTTATACATCAAGTCCATTAGTTAATATAAAAAATAAGCCATACAAATACTTGATATCAAAAACCTTATTTTTATATAATAATTTTAAAATGTCTGTTTGACTTTCGTAGCAGATATTACATATTTAATACAAAGATTATTAATGTATTTGTGTAATTATTGATATATTCGATACATATCCCAATATAAGTTTAGGTTACATCATATATTCACAATACTTGTAAAATTATTCGTGTTATTAATTGTGTATTTCGAATTGTTGTATAACACAAAAAGCGGAGACGTTTAAAGTCCCGGAGTCGAGCCATTAATTAATTAAGTAGCAGCAAATGTGACAAACATTGCTATAATTGATTATCGTGTGTCCCAGCTTCCTCTTGTATCGGAGTTGAGTTTTTATTAAAAAGCAATTTGTGATAAACTCTATTAGGGACAGTGGAGTCTGCAAGTGTCAGCTAAAACAACGATCGATGCGGTCGGAAAGTACAAGATCATTCATTATTACGGTTATTTAAAAAAAAAAAAAAAAAAATGTAGCGCAAGCCATTTTTGAAAGAGAGTAACCAGGAAAAAATGACTATTTATCGGCTTCCGTGCATTTTGAATGTTAATTTCGAGCGAGTGTCGCAGCGTGAAATGGTAGTCGATACTATTGGGAGGAATGCAAAGTGCATTAATTAGTAGGAGGATCAGAGATTTGCACAGGCAGCAACTGTTTGCGAATATCCGAACGGCGTGATTCACAGCATCGCTGCATAAAAGGGGAGTTGGTTGTTGCACGCGGGTTTACTGGAAAAGCGTCGCTATGTGGATATTATGTAAAGTCTTGTGCATTGAATAATTTATTTTTCCGTCGACGCACGCGCCGCGATAGCAAAGACGGGAAAGACGGGAAAAGAGAGGAAAAGGGGGGAAAAGAGGTGCGATTCAATGGGTTGCGCATGCAGCTCCTCTCGGTCCGCAAACAGCAATATTTTAGGCTCGCCAATTGCGAAATCCGGCGAGAGTTGACAAAAGGCACGACGTCACGCAATTTGTCGACCCGGGAACCCGATGGACGTGGTGACTCGGCGTTTGACCTCTCGGACTGGTGGTCCAGGTTCCTCGCAACACCCACGAGAACATTTGGGGAATGAAAGGCGCGATTGCGGTGCGCGCGAGATCGCTTACACAAGTCTTATTGCAATTATTACTATGATTTATTGTAAATTATTTGCCATGGTTTTCAATTTGCTTATCTCGTGCACTCGATCGCGCGGTCCGATCATAAATCTGCGATAGCGATCTTATAACTCATAAAGATTATCACGCGTGAATTAATACCGCGAGGGGCTTAGGGGGTGGGGTGGGGGGTGGATCTACGTGCCCGCCCCTCCTCGCAAAGGTGGATAACAGAAAAAGGGGAAAAAGATCAAGGATCACGCGCGCATCTCGGGTTTATGGAGCACGTGTTCGGAGACGCCCCGCGATAATCTCCCGGTGCGCGTGCGTGCGTGCGTGTGCGTGTGCGTGTGCGTGGTAATGGCGATGGCCGTGAGTGTGGCATAACTGCGCATCACGTGTGCTCGGTGCCAGGGACTTGGCTCGAGGCATCCGAGTAATTCCGGTACGCAAGTGTATGCGCGAGCCTCGGATTCTTTTTCTCCTTCTTCTTCTTCTTCTTCTTCTTCTTCTTCTTCTTCTTCTTTTTCTTCGATCGACTCAACTACACGCAACTTTCTATGTTCATTCTTACGAGCGTCCCATTGACAAGGGGAAGGGGGTCAAGAGACTTCATTGCTTTCTTCTATAGTCATATGTCATTCATAAACAACGCCCACTTTCGTTGTTGATCTCTTTCTCTCTCTCTCTCTTTCTTTCTCTCTCTCTCTCTCTCTCTCTCTCTCTGCGAACACTTGCGAGACTTCTCTTTCAATTGACCCATTATCATTATTTTCAACTTACCTTGCAGTTCTATGGACAAATACTTGTTTACCAAATACATTCTACCATTTGGAGAAAGTGATCGAGGTAAACGAACTTTATCCTCCTTCGTAAATTTAATATTCATTAGAGTATCTTCTCCTATTGCTAAGCCCAACCAAGATCGTTTGTTTCGATAATAATCACTCGTTGGTCAATGGACGATGTTGAACAATATAATAGGCCTCCAATTATGACTCCAGTTATTAACAATTTCTTGCCCAATTATTATTTCAATTATTTAAAATTTCAATATTCAATATTTTATGTCATCTTGTGTGCACAAATGGTATTTCTGATGTTCAACAAAATTTTATACTCGCATAGCACTGACAACTTCTAATCACGTTTATTTGTTCTACGTGATTATCAGCATTTTTACTCACCCCTTATAAATGCATTAGCATTTTATGTATTAACACCAAGTTTAAAAGATTTAACATTGATTTAACATCAAACAACGCCTCACATTTACATATTTTTACGCTAGTATTCATTCAACAATTATTTCGAACCACATGAAGACTATGAATTTAAAATAAAAATTTGAACATTCACGATGATATATATACTGAATAAAATTAAGACACTTATAAGTATTATATATTTATTATTTACGAAAAATTCTTTTTAAGAGATTAAAAAATATTAAACTTCATTAGCGTTTTAGTAAACAAAAAAGTTTTTATTAAATAAAAATACCTTTATATCTGAAAAGTTGGTACAATAGTAAGAGCAGATGTAAAAATGTATATACAGTATATTGTTAATAAATTTATGTAATAAATATATATTAAATGTATATTTAAGTCTCTTCTTCTAAATTACAGCCATAAAAATATGCTGCATTTCAATACTATAATCAACACCAGTAGTATCTCTATAAAGATAACTTTATCTTTTATTGCGTCTAGACTTATGGCAAGTAATATGAAATCATTAATATCGATAAAAAGTATAAATAATTCAAAATAATTTATTTATTATCACTATATTTTTAAATAACATTTATTTGGATAAATATTAAATATCTAGTCATTATTGGATATAGATAAGTTTTAATTCAATAAAGGAATGTGTTCATGTTTTGTAAAAATGTAAAATATTTTCGATACATTCAAAATCGATATTGATTTATTTAAATAAGGCTTTATTAATAACAAAATAAATGTTAATTGAAGAAATTTGAAATAATATTTATATTAATTAACAAAAAATTTATTGGTATAAATATATAAATTCTCTCATATACATACATACACAACCTATACAAAATTTTTAATAAAATTTTATATTAAAAGAAAATAAATATTTTTAAATATTTTGAACTACCAATTTTATTAAATTATATTCCATTTTTCTCAAGTACTAAATAATAACCAATTTGAAAATACCAAAATATAAATTAAAAAAATTATTATTTTAAAGATTATTTCTGAATATATCCTTTTTTCTAAAAAATGATGAGTATTTTTTTTTTATACTTCAGAAAATTTTAAAAAGAGATTATATTAAGTATTTATATTTTTCTCTATGAATCACTATTATGTAAGAAGTATTTCATTTAAATCACTTTACAAATGAAATATCTTACAAATTCGAGATTTAAAAATAATAACATTATGTTAAATATTATTGTCGCATTAAAGGTATTATGAAAACAAAGCATCATATTTTTTTGTTGAAAACATATTGAAATAACATTACAAGCTATTTGCAGTTTTGGTTTTATGAATATAAGTAAACCTATATAAGAAAACTCCTTCACTAAAATAAATTAAAAAAAAAAAATTGTTTAATAGATATTATTCTTATAATAATAAAAATAATTATTATATATAATAAAATCATTAAATGCCTTAGGTTCTTGATTATTTGTGAAATTTTTTTCATTTTCAAATTTTTATTTTAAATCTAATATAATATGTTGATCTTCAACACTTATTTTTATATATACAGAAACTATACAACGTTTTATTATAACTAATAATAATAATAAGTTTTATGAGGTGTCAAATCTACATTTATTACGTGCATTTGTATATCAAATACGTCTGTGTGCACACAAACGCACATATTTTTATAATCGGTTTGTCTTCTTAAAAAATTTATACGCTTATAATGAAATATTAATATGATTACTAAACGTATATATTAAAAAAACGTTGTAACAAGTTCTTCTTTTAAATTTAATAGCGCGAAAAAACCTTCTACAGATTTAAGGATTAATAAATTACAAAAAATAAATAAATACATGAATGTGCACTTATAGAAAAGTAAATATACATTATTCCTGACTAATCGATGAATTCGCAACATTTATCAATTTTTATGAAGCCTTACTCATCTTAGACACCTATACTTTGATGAGACTCATCAAATTAGTGACTCAAAATAGATTTAAAGGTTGTAATAAAGAATATTATTAAAACCACGCAATAATGGGTGTCGTTTTATAAATACACTTTAATTTAATATTACTTAAATATATACATACAACAAATATCATATCAATACTTAATATTAAATAAATAATAAGTGAGAACGCGAAATAAAAATATTAATCAGAAATATTGCCCTATATATAGAAGTAAGTAAAAAATAAAATTCAATTCTAAATAATGAATCTCATAATATTACAATCATTTGATTTTTCAAAGATAAATTAGATTAATAGAATGATATTATAATTAACTTATCTTTAAATTGTTATTTAATAGTTAATGGAGGATTAATTAATTTTTTCAACAAAGAAATTCTTAAATAATGTTGTTTTTTACATTCTTTTGGATATAAATTATAAATATTATAATATTATGTTTTTAAAATTTGTTTTATTATTAAAAAAAGTTATGTTAATTTTTTTTACTTTTATAATATTATTTTTAATAATTATAAAATATATTAATAATCAGTTATTCAAATAATTATAAATTATCGTACCGTAAAAACGTTATAGTAATTTTAGTTATGATTTTATTATATTAAAAGAAAATTATATAGATACTTTACTGTTTGTTAAAATGATTTGATAATGTATACAGCTAACTTACATACATCGTATATAATTTTTACATTTACATTTTTGAAATGAAATCTTGAATAATTGAATTATTAAATTATAACTCTTTTATTGTAGAATTTTTTATTTGAATGAGATGAAGACTTCTTTTGTTTCTGAGGCTAGAGTTAGCCTTCGATACATGTAAATTATCTTTGACGGTGTGTCATTTATCGTCACAAATATTTTGTGTAAACTTTAAAACACTCAATTCATAATGAAATACCTCAAATAACATTAAAAATGGCCATAAATTAAAAAATTGTTAATATTTACTCAATTAATTTATGCAAATGAATGCGTTAATTTAATGCATTAGAATAATATGAACTAACTCATTTTACTAAAGAACAATAAATATATTATTGTTATCCAATCTTATTAAAAAGATTTATATTTTCCTTGATATTTCAAGAATCCTTTAATTTTTATACTTACTCATAATTCTAAATAGTTAGAAAAAAAAGTATTAGACTAAATGCTATTAAATAGTCATAATTTAAAAAATAAACAAACAAAACAAAGAAAATAAATTTTCTTGTTTTCTACTTAATTTAAAATAGCCGTCTTTATGTTATGTAAATAAAGATGAATATTAGTAGGTTATTTGTTTTGGCATTACAATTTATTTAATGTGCATATTGTAATAAATGTATGATTAATCATTAAATTCCATCGATATTATAATATATATATTACTTCTTCTCAACATCTATAAGGTATATAGGTATACATGTTTCAGATTTTTTTATCTTTTAAAAAAGTTATTGATCTAAAAGTAATAATCCATTAATGTTTTTATAATCATAATTAATATTTTTTTAATATGTATTTGTATTATTTTATGACATATATGATAGTATTTATATTGATTGTAATACATTTACAAAATATCATTGTACACATGATTTAGCAAATGCTTAACAAATATTTGTTTTAAAAAAGGTAAATGTTATTAGTGATTCTTAGATTTTTGTGCTTCCAATTACCTTGATACTTGAAAATTGTACAAGAAATATTTTTTTGTATTATATTGAGAGATTTATCCGTATATATTTATGATAATTATATTTATAAAAAATATAATTACTAATTAAATCAAATGTTTTATCGCGTTTTGCGAGAGAAAAAACCATGTAAAAATATTTTTAATTTAACAAATAGTAAGATCGATAACAAATTTTATTTATTTATGATTTATAAGATTACCATATGTTGCGATTAGGATTCGTTACAAAAAGTTAAAATTCTTGATACAAATTTCAAGTTTCGAAGACATTCGATGTGTTTTGCATTGCAGAATATTGTTTCCATAGTATCAAATGCGTTCGAGCACAATCATTGAATAAAAATACAAATGAAATGAAGTAGCAATTATTTAATGCTCAAAAGATATATCTTGATAATTCTGCAACTCTCCATAACTGATTCAATTTTACATTCCACAATTTCGCATTTTATTAAATCGATGAACCAGAGCACTTTCATGTAGTTTTGATGCATTGCTTAATTTACGAACAATACATCGACATTGATCACGCCGAATGTTTTTGATTTTTCGTCCAATACAAAGTACAGAGAGCTCCTCTTCTAAAATTTGTGTCACCATAACTCTGCATAATGCGCCATAAATGTCCCCTTGATAAAATATATGGGATGGATACGTTGGGACTGGCTGTCAATTGAGTAATAATTAATCGCGAGTGCCGGCTCGATTTATAGTCGCATTCATAGATGGATTTTCATTACCGGAGCTTTTCGCAAACGAAGCGAATGTACTCGATACCGACATTTTTTCCTTACTTACTGGTTTCGTGATTTTTTTTCGTCACCACCACACCTTCTGTGCTCCGTTAAACACCGTGTCTCTCGTTTGTGAATGCACCTCTTTATATTCTTATGTAAAATTTACTATCGAGTGGATCATTTAGGTATTTCGTTTTATCTCGATTATAATGACATAACCAATCTCTCTCTAGACATTCTTGCTGATTCGCGAAATTTAAGTCTCGTTTCCTCGTCGATTTCTAATTATGCATTCGGAAGTTGGAAAATGTTTTATCTGTCAACTGGAGTATGTGCTTTTGGAAATTCATATTTCCATCCATAGTGAAACAAATTTCGAAAAAGAACGGTGGTAATTTTTTATGTAACCAAAAGATTCTTAATGCAAATTAAATAAGATTTTGGTGTCGTTAACATTCAAGCGAACAATGTACAATCTTAAGTACATCGTGAAATTAGACATAAAAATGCAATAAACGTACAAAAATATCGTGTAATTGAATGGACATTCTTTGAAGAGGAAGATGGAAAATAAATGGGAAGGAATAGAGAGGTAAACGTTATTAACTCCGGGGCGCAGACAATAAATAATAAGGAAAGAAAACGAGAGTGTACCGTTGTGGAACAAGAGAGGAGAATAGTTTACTCTCGCGAAACTTTTCATAATCTCAAAGTGCTGAAGAGAGAGATGGTAAGAAGGGGGCAGCTGAGCATCGGTAAGAGCTTCCCCCTCACTCTCTCTCTCTCTCTCTCTCTTAATGAAGCTCGTTTGTGTAACTCTCGCTTTCGTGTGACTTGTCTATGGGAGCCTTGAAGTGTCAACAAGTACCGATCGAGTGTGCGCTAAAAGCATTTGCAACTCGCGCTATGGACCTTCCCTAAGCCCCTGGAGGTGCAGCATCTGAATCTCCTAGCACTCGGAAAAATCTTTGAGCATCTCCTCTGGGCAAGTATGCGAGTACCTCCCCCCCCTCTCAACCCCCTGTATAAGGACGCGTGCATCGCGCAACTATATTGTTGTCTCTCCGATTGTTTATAGAAGATGCTGCGGTGTTTCCCGTGTACTTCATTATCGTGCATTTATTGTAAGCTCGCGTTAACAAATGCATTCGGACGCATTAGCGATACCAGGTTTCCATTTATGACAAAGGAAAGCTTATCTCTCCTTTTTCTGCTCTTTGTTAAAGCGAGGCGCTTTGCACAACATTTAGTTCTTTTAAAGCTCATCCGAGGATTTTACCTGCTCTTCCACTGAATAAAAAACCATTCATTTTATCGCGCAGAGGTATCACTGCAAAGAACATAATGGGGGCTTACTTTTTTAAAATTGAGATATAAATCTTAATATTTCCCCGGTGGATAAGCTGCTTTTACACCCATTTTAAAAGGCCGATCGATGCGCTTGGCAGTGCGACCACGTGGCCGGAATTGCATTCTGCAGTCGAGATGCATCGCCGGTGTCGCAACCGGGGGGAGGGGGGAGGGGTCGAGATGAGATGCATACGTATTTAAATGTAAGTACGTGTAAGATTGTCCGAGGGAAGGAGCCATTACATAAAAATACCCGAGTGCACTTGATCATTACACATGTAATGGGGCGTGAATCTTATAACAAATGAAATGCGCGCCGGGCGTTCGACTCGCTTTTGTTGACGCACTCGCGCGACATAAATCCCCGAGGTCGAACACTTTAATGATCCACTATTCGGCTGGTGATGTAGTGCCCTGAAAAAATTTATCGCGATTTATACAAATGCACGGCCAATTTGCAATGCAAACACACGGATCGCTAGTTTAATATTTGACTTTTTTACGCCGGGAATATATTTAAGCCCGGGAAAAAGAAGAATTCGCATTCCGAGCGTAAAGCTGTCGCTCAAGCGTGTACGTGACGTGCGCGACCCATCTCACCGAGTCTTCCTTTGATCGAATGTAAATCGATAATACAATTTATTGCCCTGCCGTAGTGGTGCATTTTTCATTCAATAACATTTTTTTTTTGTTTTCTTTTTATCGATACTTGTGGATAAATCCTTTACACTTTCCTTGTTTTATTAGGACGCTCCTGGGATTATTGAGGAGCCGATCCTTCCCCAAACTGGCCTAGACCTGTGAGAACGCGTACGTGCGAACATCTACTATCGCTCCCCTCCTCGACAATCTCCCATTTGCAGGAAAAATGCACATCCTTTGTGGAAAAATCTGATAAAAACATTATTAATAAATACAATCGCGATTGGTCGGTGAGTTATAGTTAATTGCGCCTTTTTTTTACATTTTTTTTTTTTCACACTTTGCTCAGTGTAAAAAACGGAAAAAAAGAAAGAATCTAAGTCTCGTGCATTTTTAAAAGGCTCGATATTACAGAGAGACGCAAAAGTTATAAAGAAGATCTTTAATACACGAACAAGATTATCAGTGGAGGAATGCTAATCGACAGTAATTACAGACCATTAAAACGTGTCACAGATTCTGTAAAAGCCGTTTTTTCGGTATCGTCGATTGCCATTATAATCACATCAGAGGAAATGAAACCGCGTCTTTATTTCAGTGCATTGATTCCGACTAAAAATCTCGAATCTCGCACATGTGGATAAAAGCCAAATTAAAGGAATATAAATGAGTGCACTTTTATTACTAAATCATTTTCATCAAGTTTTTTTTCTTTTTTATTACATTTTAAACTCAAAAACTATTGTGTTGAGACTAATACAAATGTACATGTATATTTATATAATTTATAACTAATACGAGTATATATGAGTACATTAATAAGGAGTTTAAATGGCTTTCAAACTTTGACAAATTATTGGCATTTCGAATCTCGAGGATTTAATACAATTTTTGGTTATGTATCGCTGCAATTTATTTTTGCGAACGCATCGGAATTTAAATACCGAAAAATAATAAAAGTCAAAAGGTATTCATCGAAGTGTACTCATTTAATGTGTTAAAATCGTCGTCGTGTCTTTCTCAAGGCCGTCGTTCAAGAGCACAAATGTTTGTTTATCGACGCTGTCCAATTGACGCATCGCCCAGCATCCCATGCCACTGGACCTTCATTCACACCTCTTTAACTCAAGTTTTGGAGCGAAAAATATTGCAGGTTGTTAAAGAATCCTCGCTTGAAAAGCACCGATGAAATATGGCCGAAAACTCGTATACGTCTTGTCCGCGAAGATAAACAGTCGTTAAAGTGTTAATTCCTTCTTTTTTATTAATGCACTCCGAAAGCGACTTATCTCCGAAAAAATGCAACGAGCGCTTAATGATTTTTGTGTTCCTTTAAACATTTCCTCGTGCAACCCGCGAAATAAAATATGCGGGTCATTCCCCGGACGTCTGTTGGCCCTCGAACTTTCGGAAATAAGCGACTGCAGGATTAATCGGAGTCCCGGGAGAAGAGATACACTGCAACATCCCTCATACCCGGATACTCAGGAACGACCGGCCAAATTGTTTCTTTTGGTGCAGCGGCTAACCCGATCCGATCCGACCAGGAGATGCTTCCCGTGTCTCGTCCAACGTACGCTACCTCTTTTCAACTCGAATTTCGCAGGTTAATAATGACCCTCGCCAACGAGGAGCAATAGCTCTCTCTTGGCCAATGGGAAAGGAGACAGGCACATCGCACTCTTTCGATCTATGAATGAGAAAAAAAATGATTAATTCCTGAGCTTATCGTCCGTTTAGAATCCTTTTCGAGAGGGTCAATATATTTTTCGGGGAGGCAGAATCAGCATGAGTAATGGCACTTAAATAGACAGACACATTTCCTACTGGTTGTATGATGAAGTACATTTAAACACTTAATGCTCCTCTGCAAATTCATCGTAATTTTTAGCAAAAATACTAAAAGAGTTGAAACGTGCAACTTATTTTTATTTTTAACAAGCCTTAAAGGCTTCTCTTGGCTGCTGAGAAAATATTTACGATGCTACACAATGGATACAATCACGCTATTATAGAAATTAACATCGAAAACGTTGGAGTTATACATTTATAAATACAAATTTTTCAGCAACATCGACATGAATTTTATTAATTTAAATTTTGCCTCGCATTAACATGTGTCCACGCTAAATCCGCTTACCTAAAACAATATTCGCGTCTTCTTATCTCATAATAATGTAGCCTAATATGAAATATTCTAGAACTATCTTTTAATGGCAATGTACAGGTCCATTAATCAAATTTCTCTATAGCATTTCAAAAAATTAACCAATAAATAAATGTTTCTAAATTTGGATAGCTTTTAACTAAATACCTAATGAATGTTATATTTAAATTAAGTATGATAAATATGTTATTGATGCCAATTCCCCAGCCTCTTATCCACTCAATTCATAAAATATGATTCTGCTAATCATAATAATAGGTACTTGCATTCCATTCAAACTGACAGGAATTCCTCTACATAACATTTTCCTTCAATTTAGTAATTTTAAGAAAATGATGTAATAAAGCAAATTTTTCATACAAATTAAAAATTGATGTAAAATTTCTTATAAAATATTTAAATGCGTGGATAAAACTTTTTTTTTTTTTAGAAAGAGTATAAAATTATAAATAATAAATAATGTTATCTTCATTAATCCAACATTAATAGACACAAAAATAGGTTTAAATAATTTTTAGTCCTATTTGTGATTTTTTAAATGTTTAAGTGTTACATAAAATTTAATTAATATTAAGTTTGAACAATCAAAACATTTTTATGAATTTAGCATAGAATCAACAATTAAATTAAACACATAAATAATAAATTTATTTTATTTCTATAGTCTGAATAATAAAAAATTATAACCAATTTCTTTCTCTTATATATATAATTATAATATAATGATATGATTATACATTTGTCATACAAAATATAAAAATATTAATGTATATGATTAATGACTATTCGATAAAAATATTTACATTATATTCATATATAATTCATTTTATACATTATTTAGAAAAAATATATACATTTAATAAACACTCGTAGAAATTAATGAAGTAATTTTTGCATTTTCATTTTATTGCAGATAGCGATTAAATAAAAAAAGATTAAGATATAAATTAATATTGTATCCAATTAAATTACATAATTTGATATAATGCATAAACTTTTATTATTATAATATTCTTGTTTAAATAATTCACATTCAAGTGTTTTACATAAATGTAAAATATAATAAAATTTCTGTAAAACTTTTTTATATAAAAGTATATTACGTAATTCTTGGTATAAAAGAAAGAAATTATTTATCATTTTTTTATATTCACAATGTATAAATAAAATAAATTTATGAAGATTTAGATATAGAAATTATATATAAAGAAACATTGAATCCTTTTATTTAAATATGTTTAATCACAATAAACTAATTTATTATTATTAGAAACAAAATAATTTAATCAACATTTCATATTTATGCTCATCACGGACTTCAAATTCTAAGCCTTTGCTTCGATGATATATACAGTATATTATCAATGTATTTTTAAGTATCCAAGTCTTGGATAAATTATTGAAAAATATGTTTTAGGTATAAAAAGTCTATTTACTACTTATTAATTATCATTCTTATTGGTTCAGATTTGAAGTACTTTATAATTGATTTAAAAGAAATTGAAGTTAGAGACTTCAAATTTAATATAAAGTACAATACGTGGTGGTTAAAATGTGAATGCTGCATGAAACTAATAAATCCATTTTAACTGATTGCAAGAAATTATAAGTGAATTATTTATGATTATGCTTCTAATGTAGATAATTGCTGAAAAGCAGATAGTTATCGCTGTGCGTGCACTTATTTTATTTTTTATGTTTTCAGAAAAGCTGTTGATAATTATAATGTGTTATGCTATAAAATATAATTTAATTTAATTTAACATAGTATAAATGAGAATTATTGAGTCGTTTAGTCATATCAATTTCAAATAAAATAGGAACATTATTAGCAATTACTTTTATAAAAAATAAATGTTGAGATATTTTGTACATATATTTTTGTAGTGCACAAATAGAAAAAAATCTAATTATTTTATTGAATTTGAAAATGATAATTTAATGTTTGCTGTATCAAATGTTGGAGTAATAATAAAATGTTAATATTGAAATTGTATCATTATTAGTTTTGTTAACAAATTATAAACAAACATTCATTTGTGTTACAATTAAATTAAACAAATATGTAAGACATTTAATAATTGGAAAGTATTCAAAATTAGTATTTCACCTGGAATTGAAAGTGAAAAAGTATAGTAATAACATCTTGCATCGTTTCAAATAAATGAATTTTTATTGATATTCATTTGGCAAACGAAGAAGAAGTAGCTAAAAGCGTCATTAAAAAAGTCATTAACGTTAATCACCGACACTCGTTTGAACTACAGAAGGGCAAATAAATATAGTTTAGAAATTCGGATGTTGCATCAACCGAGCGCAACAGTAGCAGTTCTAAACTGAAAAAACGAATCAAAGTCGTCAAGCAAAAGAAAAAAAGAGAAAAAAACCGCCTCCGGTAGTCAAGTGCATAATGTGCAGTGCAGAACAAAGAATCCAAGCGACGGAGGGACGAGAGGGACACGAGCTACACCTCCACCTCGATTCGACGAGGAGGTGTAACTGGAGGATGTGCCGAGGAAGGCTGGAACGCGGTTGACACAATTAGAAGCGAGTCACCTTTCGTCAATCTCTCCCCATGTTGAGAGCGGCTACTCGCTCTACTCGCTCTACTCGCTACAGTCTACACGCGCCAAGGACGAGGCGACGACTTTCCTCCTCCGCCCTCGGACCGACTTCGACTCTTTCCCCCGACTTTCACAAAGAAAGGACTATTTTTATGCGTTTCCTAGAGTCACTTGGGTGCACTTCTTTTTCAGGAAATTTCCAATACGACTCTCAACCCGTTTCCACTCACGCGTCGACACCCGCGCTCCTTTTTACGGAAAAGCTAGCTCTCTGCTCCGATCTAGAAACTACAATTGTAGGTGCTCCGACTTCTTTCAAGTGGAATTGAGTTACTTCTAATGTGTCGCTTATCGAAATAGAATAGTGAGAATGTGCGATTTCATTAAAATAAGATTTTTGAGGCGGTGCTTTTTCGTAATCCTCATTTGCATTTAAAGACACTCAAAAACATTTTTAAATCAACACTAGTATTAAATCTGTTTTTTTGAATTATCGAACGTGACGTAACCAATATTTGTATTTCGTGCAAATCTCTCCAATGATTTTTCCCGTTTTTATCGCTGATATCATTACTATCACTATTATCGTGCTAGCAATGATTATTGTATAACTTTTTTTTTTATACAAGTGCAAATTACACTTTAAGTGACTGCTAACTAAATCTAAATCTCGAAGCATTACAAAGTGTGTTGCTTTCGGATTTGCACAATTAGAGCGTAACATTTTTGCGAATCATCTTCCCATGTGCCTTCACTGTCTCGTGTTTTTATAATCGCAATTGATTTTCGGTTGTTTACACTTTCTCACATGCCATCATTTCCTTTTTGGAAGGTGATAAGCGTTCATTAGACCACAAGGTCGCGTGCCATAAAAATTTCTTACTCGCTTGAGAAAAATGTCGCGATGTAAACTTTTGTTAAAAAAATTTTGCAATTCGAATTCGAAGGCACATATTTAACGTATAAACATTGCTTAAATTGAATTGCATAAACGAAGGAATTCGAGCTTAAAAGCAAGAACAGTTGTTTTTTCAACAGGTACAAGTTAAATTGAACATTGTAATGTCACTATTCCATGGCAATATACGTGTTTAAAGTATTTCTGAAATATTGATGAACCGAGTCAATATGCAAGTTTATTACAATACATCCTAGAGTAGATCCTAAGCAAACACACTGTGAAACTCGACTTTGAATGATCTATGCGAGTGTCCACGCGTAAAGTAAGCATGTGTCGTTCAATTTCATGTGACGGAGTGTGGAATATTTGTCTTCCTATGTGATCATTAACATTTCTAGCTTTTGAAAATGTTTCACTCAGTCGTGCGTTCAATTAATTATGAAGATACAACCGCGCATTTTTATGCTAATATCAGTTGACCATTGTGTCAAGCCAATCTTGATATGCATCGCACCTTATTCGCCCGACAAAGTCTCGATTGACGCAACATCTGATTTGTAAATCAATAACTCGGTACTGACTTGAGATACCACATACATATATTATTCATCTATGGTTATCATTTGAAGTCGTAGGTAGTAATTTTTTATTTCGATGCACAAGTGGACTTTCTCGCTTTGCTCTTTTTATCCATCTCATTTTTCTATTTCTTCTTGAAACTTTTCATTAATAATAAACCAAGACTTTTGGCAGATTATTAATACACTGTTTGCAGTTTTAAAATTATTGTATTGTCTTCCACCTAAGGAAACTGAAATACATGAGGAATTCAATCAATAATTCAATTGATTAGTCATTGATTCTTTCAATGCCAAGCATCTCGATACCTTTATTTTCTTAGACACACTAGATCGAGGAAATACGATACTCTGTTATTAAACAATAAAAAATCAAACATCATTTTTGATAAATATTTTAAAATTTGCTTGGAAGTACAGAGACATATGCAGCATTAACGATTTTATAGATTTTTTTTCTTAATTTTTTTAAAGAATCAAAATTTAGAAATTGTAGAAACTTAATGATCACTTTGGTCTAAAAAAAAATATATATATATAAACAATTATAAGTGAAAAAAATTTTAAAAAATTAACTTTCATATTTGCAAATAAAAAGACTGTAAAATTCAATAAATATTCATCGTTTAATCAACTTTATTTTTTCTTGCTCAATAAAAGTTTTAATGAAAAAGAAATATAAATGAGCTCATATTTTTACAAAGATGTAGGATTCATTTTTAAATGGGCAATTATAATTATACTTATAAATGTAAATTCTCTTTGTCATGATTAATCATCGATAATGTTGAACTAAACAATTAAAACTCTAAAAATTTATAAATGAACATTTATAGAATGACTTTCAATTACAAATTTTAATTATATATGTAAATAAATCTCATAAAGTGTAACTAGATTTTAATATTTTTTATTACAAATAAATTGTTTTAATGTTTAATAAATTGTTCAAAAACCCACCCATGCTATAAATGTTTTATTAATATAAATAATTAGAAAATATTCGTTTAATGTAATTTTATCGCAAAGAACTTATTCATTAATAAGTCACGTAGTATTTATATTTCATTAGCTGTGCATCATTTGTCCTGAAGTTTTGCTGTAATACTTGATTTAATATTAAAAATTGAAACTATTCATCTTTATAGAAAAATTAGAAAAGGATTTGTGCGTTCGAGCGAGTAATTAAAATGGCATAAGCTGTAAAAAAAAAAATCTTTCCTTAAGCTGTAACGTAACGTAATGTAATTTAGATGAACAGAATAAGATAACAATGTAATAGTACGAAGTAGAATTTCATCAGCAGCAATAACATCAGAGGACAAAGTCGCACTTTTATCATTTGCACGGTGATTTATAGATTGAAATCTTTGAATCGCTTACAAACATCTTTATGATGGGGCCCATTTAAAAATAGTAAAGCAAGCTCCGCGATAGTCGATCTGAGTCCCGATGCACATTTCCGCAGACGAGAAACCAATCAGAGATTTCGTTTTCTCGTGATTCTGTGCATTACGTAGCTTTGACCGTTGACGACCTATTACTCAACGCACTTTCTATCTCCAACAGTGAGGCCAGCATCTCGCGGTCGCCCTTGCTTGCGGCCAAACCGGAGATTCACCGAGCACACCTCGAGGATGATCCACCAGGTGGAAGACAATCGCTAAGCGTTAACCGCCGTTGCCAGGTTCCCTAAAAGAGATCAGTTTGGGTTGACTAGACCACGTAGTTTCGCAATTCAGCGGTTATCGATTCCCGACTCAAGTGACCACAACACCAAAGCACCAGTTTTTAATCTGGAGTACATTGTGCAAGGATCGCTAGGATATCGGAAGCGCGCACCGCATATAAATCAATGTCAACACGATTAGCGATCGCAGTGAAAATTGCGACAAAAACCCTGGGAAATAGATGTCCGTTTTTGTGTACAAGCTGCAGAAATGCCAAACGAGCAAATGAATACGACTGCATCCATTCCAATTATCGATATAAGCATGGTGTGCGCCCCAATTATTATCCGCCAATCTGCTAATCAGTTTCGTATTTATATTTATTACACCGGATTTGGAGATCAGAACCAGACGGTGTCTTGTTGTGCTGGGGGATCTGGGTCAGATCCTCCAACCATCTAATTATTGCAGTCACGCTGCAAGAAAATTCTCCTCTGCATTTTCTCGCGCAGTGCTGGTCATGAAAATGTTTGGAGATTTTTCCCTCAAAATAAATGGTTCCGATCGTTCACGTTGGTCTCTCCATTGTTTGGTTAGATATGCGTTGTCACCACGGGAAGACTTTTTGCCACGACTCGGTTCAGTAAGGTATTGCCAACCGGTAGTGCAGTTCCGGTGATTTTAGATCGAGACCCCCATGGATTGTGAATAATCAACTTCCGATATCGACATTTTACAGCCTACAAACGGAAGAGATATCGTGAGATTAATGATACAGGAATAAGACTTGCCTTCCGCAATGTTCACGTACTCTAAATTTTTATTACAGCTCCCCGTATTTTTAAAAGTTTCATAGTGAGAGGGAATTGCTTTACGAGGTTTATTTTTAATTTAATTGTCCCAACTGATTATTGGTGCTGTTTTTTTAAATTAAAAATATAAACGATAATACATGTAATGTTGTTTCTTTTCCCTGAAATCGACTACTACGATTATTTCGGATGAAATGTGTTCTCTTTACGAAAGTCAAATTGAGTTGATGAATTTTTATGTAAAAATTCTTTTTTGACATTATAAAAATTCATAATTACTTCCTTTTTTTTGTAACTCAAAAAATTTTGATGAAGTATAATTTCGAGTTTAATTATCAGGCTTCTCTGAAAAACATATGATACAATTTATTCTTTTCCAAATTATGTTTTTTCATGCACACATCGTTTAATAGTTTTTTATGATGTAGATTGATAATTTTCCTTAATAGTAAGACTTTCTGTTTAAATAATAACTGCATTTTTGATAGTCGTGTAATCGTGTAAAGTAAGAAACAATTCTATTGTGCTGTAATAATTTTTTGTACATCTAATGATAAAATGTCTTAGATAAAATCATGCTTTTCATAATCAAAGTTACATGTGTTTAATTGTTTTTGTGATTCGCACTTAAACATGAATAATTATTTTTCTGTAGATGCAAACAAGAGAGGAAATATGAGGAAAAAGAAAAGTTAATAAATAAAAAAAAAGAAAAGAAAATTGGAAAAATTAATAGTTTTACATCGAAGGAAGGAAATCTACAGATAATAGGGTATATGTAATATTAAATAAACTTATATAAGACAAACTCTTTATTTGATAAAAATGTTAAAATTAGGGGTCTCGTCGAGCTCGATTGCTCTTCGAGGAACAAATTTACAAAATCTCCTACGAGTCATATATTTCCTGCAAATATATTAATTATTTCACGCTTTTCACGTGCACGATACTCGATATTCAAATTTTTTAAGAGATTTTTCCATTAGCTTTCACGGAATAGCCTCCCTCCATGATCCACCCAGTCTGGATTTCTTCTACATTTATCTTATTTTTTTTATCATCACTTTTTTTATTCTGATCCAACTTGCACGACATCTCAGTCAGCCTGGATTATAGACTCTATAAATACCTGGACCGCTCCGTCATCTCAATTGCGAAAACATTTTTGCAATTATCCCACGTGAAATCCCGCGTAAATTATAAAAAACCCGATTGTAAGAAGGAGTAAACTATGCAATTAATAACTTCGAGTGTGTAAGGAAGAAGAACGAAAAGTGAGAGAGAAAGTGAGAGGAAATTTGATAAAGAAATTTAAAAAAACAAAGGAAATAAGGGGCGCGAGATGTTCAATGTTAAACATGTTAACATCTTTCGATATTTCAGCCACATCGTGTATCAAAAATGGTAAAAATTATGTTTATGCAAGCCGCAGCGGTCGAGCCATTTTACATTTAACAATTCTAATTTCTTTACATGTATTTAAATTCGTAGTTTTATTTATTGGTATAAAAGCAAAAAAATCTTACATTCGTATCGAATCAAATAATCTTAAGTACAGTATTTTCTTCCTGTATAAACTAATAAAATTGTAAGAAATTTCAATGAAAAGTAATCAGAGAATGACTCGAATTAAAAATAAATACTTTCTTAAAAACTTGTAATATTATGTATACAGAAATTGTTTAATTATCGTGCCATTTATATACCCAATAAAAATTTACAATTCATTCAATTATAAGTAGTACGAAAGAACTCCTTATCTATTCTAAAAGCGCATTCTAAAACCCAATTGTACCATTGACAGAACAATGTTGCAGAATCTCAATCCAAGAATCTCGAGATCATCGGTTTGCTCCACATTGTATCCAGCCAATTTATGGAAATTAGAATACAAACTTGAACGCGTAATAACTCATGGCCGGGATATTTCCTTGGAGGCTGCTGAAACTTATGATAACGTCTGCTTTCTCACACATGTACAAACAGTAGATTCGATAAGCCTAGGATACTTACACGTGTAAACCAGTTTCTACCGCGGACGCGCAGCCACGATAAACGCAAACGGTAAATGTGGTAAATCCCTTACTCGAATTTCCCGAGTGCATCCTTCTTATTCAATCTGAAGTACAAGGTTTTCGTCTGAATACTATCGAAAAGCAAGTTTCAATGCAGACACGAGCAGTAATTACCAGTTATTCACCTCATATAATCTTTTTCGAGAACCTATCAATTTCGTGTAATTTAAAAAGACTTTTTTTTTATATTTTCAATGAGATTCGAGTATTAATTAAACCACACCTTATTATTATTTAAGAAATATTTTTCGATAGTAAAAATATTTTTAATCGTAAAGAAATATACCAAGCGAACGAATCACTTAATCAATTAAAAATAAAATTATTATTATGTAAGGGTAATTCCTCTTCTGTCAAATACCATTTCATCGAACGAATGGAAAAAATTAACTTTACCTACAAAATCATTATTATTCCTGTAAAGAATAAAGAGGTCTCATTTTATTTGTGAGGTGATTTTAATGTTTATAACTATTTTTTATTGTTATTGTGACTTGAAACCATCCGCAATTATAATTGTTTAACCTGTTATTAATGTGATGTTACACAGAGCTATAATTCTCACTTGAAACACATTATATATTGCGGGTGACTGACACTTTAATTTTCAATACAAAGATATCATTTCGTAATGCTATTTTCAATTCAATAATTGATTCATTTATAGAACTACAAATACATAATTGAGGACACGATCTGTTATTTATTATTTTTTGTTTTCGTAATTATCAGTAACTGTTAAAATATTACCAAAAGTACAGGTATACGACAAGGCCATTCGGCTCTTTCAGTAATATTATGAGATTTCCCTCACGTTTTGAAAAGTATCGAGAGCATTATTTGTGATGCAATTTTTTTTTTTTTTTTAATTAATTGCTTTTAACGTCACATAGCAAAAATACAGCCATCGTTGATCATTACAAAATTTATGTTTTCAATTTGATGAATTATGACGTATATATTGTTATTTAATTAAAATAATGTGTGTGTAATAATTAATTTTTGCCATATCTGTGCAAGTTTCCTTATTTCCTGTTATCTAATATATTAAATTGTTTTTAATTTTCTAAACGTTTTCTTAAGGATTACTTACCTGAAAATGCTTTCAAATTTTTACGACTTGTATTATATTTAGTACTGAAAACATTTAAATATTTAAGGCTTAAATATAATTAAAACGTGTAATTACTTTTAAATTAAGAGCATAGTTGGTTTCCATTTTTAAAATTATTATATCATCAATGTATTTATTTGTAACAGAAAAACACACAAATTTAAAAAAATATTCATTAAATTAAAAACACATTCATATCCAATGTATTTTTAATTAAAATAACTGACATTACTTTTTTTTTCAAAAAAAAAGATTTTTGCAAGATAATCATTTCCAAAAATAGTATTAAATAATTAATTAAATATGGATTTTCAACGGATACGCATTTATCATTTAATGCAATATATACTTTATGTATTAAAAGCTTTTAATAATTTTATTACTAAATGTTAAATATTATTTCACAAGCATTTTAGAAATTTACATTGCATATATTAATGAAATTAATTAATATTAATAATTATATTATACTAATAAAATCATTATGATTTCAAGGACGGATTGAATTAAGTTTTATGTATAAATATAATTTTACTTATACTTTAATAGTATACTTAAATTTAATTCTAAATATTTTTAAATTTTGTTTAAATAATAATTTATACATTAGAAAACTATCAATTCCGTAAAAATAAAGGTAAATCATGAATGCATATTCTGTAAACTTGGGATATCAATAATTACAATATGAATTGTAATTGTCATTCGTAAATAATATCATTAAGTTTACAGTAACTTTTTAATTAAAAATATCAGGAAATTTTTATATTTAAATATTTACAAACGATTACTTATAAAAGAAAAGGAGAAGAAAATTAAATATATTAATATAAGTAACATTTGTGATAATTTGTATTATTTTTTCAGGATTATTAGCAAAATATCTAACGTAACTCATAAGAATTATGGTTCAATTAATTATCCTAATACTTGTTATCAGAAAATAAAAATTAATGGTGTTATCGAAAATAACATTATAACTAAATTCAAGCACAGTAGTTTTTCAAATTACACCTGAGATGTCAGGGTATTTTAAGATGTTACTTCTACTGAAATATTACGAAACACTTTGAGAATAAATCTTTGATTAAGGACATGCAATTGCGCCAGGTAAAAGTGCACGTGCCCAATTCGAGTTGTCCGGGAATATCCTCAATAATAATAACCATAGCCATGGAACTTCAATCCCAGTAGGCATCTCGGTTAAATTTGAATAGAGCAATTTAGACTGGTATTTAAAATTCTGGAAACTCCCACTCGAGGGAATTGGAGTTTAATTGCGCGATAGAATGCCCGCAATGTAGATAATCGATAAGAGCAATAAAATATACTCGGCAGGATGAAGCGACAGATATATCTTGCATAAGGCCGATGCTCTTCAAACGTATGGACATTTGAAAGGTAGCGGCGACCAGGATCTTTTGGTCTTGAAAGGTAGAAATCAGAGGAACCCCGGTAATTAGAAGCCCTCGGGCGAGGTCACGGAGGCGTCATCGCCTCGAACGAAGGATATCCTCGGCGCCACTCTTTATAAGGTTGCCTCCCAATAATTGGGCTTCCACACTGCCATTCCTCCGGGAGGATCGCCCAAGGGCGCACGGAATTGAGATTTACGCGATCCGGGCGAGACGGGAACCCGGAGTCTCCAGCCCTCTCATTTCTAATTTTTGAAGGGCCATTGTTGCACGCGATGTTGCCTCGGAAAAACGAGCCTATCGCTTAGCATCAATCATCGATCCTTAGATCCCATAATAGACCAATCGAACCATCTTCATTAAGCTTCCTTCCCATGTCGATCTTGCTTTAATTGATTTCCAGCACCAAGTTAATTGCGAATTTAGAAATGAGCATCCTTTCCATTCCAGCGGCCACTGGGAAAAGAGGCTCAATCGGCTAATTAATAATCCTTGAGCAGGAATTTTGAGAGGATTTTCCAAGAGGTCAAGAGTGGCGTAAATATCGCGTGCGATGTATGACAATTTTTTTCAAGTACACGTTTAATGAAATGTTCATATTCCATATATTACGCGCTCGTTAATGTTGACTCTTGATGGTGTAAATTTTGATTATTATTAAATCCCACGTCTACGTCTTCATGCCATTTTTTGACGTCAAACAAAGACGGCCTATCAAGTTTATGGTTAAGATATTCTCTTAATTTTTATTTTTCCTTCTCAGCAGTCTCTCCTTTTTAATTTTCCTTCCCTTCATAAATTCTTTATCGTGTCGTTATTCACAGAGATTTACAACGCAACACTGCGAGCTTTACCGATTATCGAATTTATTCAGTCACTAGTCATTGCCACATATTCTTTCGACACCGGCAAACTGCTGTTATAAAATAAAAATAAAAGCTCAAACTCAAGCTGCAAAGCTCACCGAATCAACCTCTAAAAGCTTCCTTCAACTCTCTCGAGCTGTGCACATATTAGCGAGTGGATCTGCAAGTGGGGATGAGGGAAAAGTAGGCGTACTAGGTTGTAAGCTTATGTAAGCTGGAGATGTCGGTGATGCAGAACAGTAACCAACGGATTTTCCCACTTACCCGCGATTACTTTAATGTCCGCAACTAAATTTGAACATTTCATCATAAAATTATCCATTGTCTCGGACAAAATGTAAACAATTGTGTATATTATGAAGGATACATTATTTAAAATGCTCGAAGCGTAAGTCTCCTCATTAAAGGCAAAGTAGAATTTACACAATAGGTTAAGAGTCGCTCCGAGGGAAGCAAGCGATTCTTATAGCCAACTTATTTAATGTATCTTTTAAATTACTTTTATAATTTTCTTGTCGCGTTAAAAGGCGATCGTATCATCAAGTCGGAGATTCTTACGAAAACCGACGTTTTGAATTATTTAAATATCGATAATAGTGGAGGGAAAAGAGGTCGCCGGAGAAGCGTAAATGTGGAAAATGTCTAGTAATAAAAAATCTTACAAGTATTGTATTGCAAGTAAATGGCATTGTTAGCTCATGAGAAATTAATTTCCGCGATTAGCGATAATAAAGATAATGTCTGCCGTAAATATCCGAGGGAGCGCACCTTAATCTCCGGATCCAATGATATCGAAATCCTCGATCCGAAGATCGTACACGACGCGCAAAACTTGGACGCTCCAGCTCGGCTAGAAGAAGTTGGCGCTTTTGAGGAGGCAAAACTCCTCGGCCACGCTGTCGATGTCGCTGGCATCCTCATTGGAGCGAGGAAGAGGGATGCCATATGATCCTTTCACCGGGAAGAAAACGGGGAACCGAGGAATGAGCAACGATGACGCGCCGTTGCGAAAACTATGGTGTGTAACACTTTTCTCTCTCTCTCTCTCCATGCGCCGAGATTTATTATGGGCTTTCCATGCAAAGAAGGAGGGGGGGAGGGAGGGAGAGATTTTTACCCTCTCGCCTCGGAACGTCCTTACGTTGGGCGTGCATTCAGATCCGCAATATTTATTATGCGCGCAAGTACACCGATTTATTTCGCGTTAGGTAAGACGCGGTGCTCGCTTCGCCGCAAGGTCGCTATCTAATAATCGCTACATAATAATCCTTTGCTTTTCCTCCTTTTTGCATCCTTTAACCGGGCCTTGAATGCGGACATTCGTTTCTTTTCTTTTTCATTTCTTTTTTCTTCTTCTTTTTTTTGTGGCGCGAGCATTGTTGCGGTGTGTAACGGCGCCAAATCCAATTTCGGTCACCGATAGCACCGATAAGAAATGGAGGGGGGAGGGGAAATCAGAGGAGATTCAGCAGCAACTGCAAGCGAGACAAAATTGATTCAAAAGCGGAGGAAGTTGCGTTGCATTTATTCAAGCTTTCGAATGTGGGTTGAACTTTACTGTTTACATAAATTTCCAGGAGCGTCGTCATTTAAATTCTCCACCTTGCATCCGGCTGGGATTATGCGCGGAGAACCGTTCGATCCTGCGAGTAAACGACCGCGCGAATACGTGTAAATTACGGATCGATATATCGCGTAATAATCCGACCGCAGCCCGGCGGATCTTCGTTTCCTCGTTTGAGAAAATTCCCGCTTTTACGAGCCCGCCGCAGTCCTCGGTTTTGCGGGTCGGCGTTTCCCCCCGTCGCGGAATACCCGGAGACGCTGGCTGGACTTTTAAGCGATGGAGAGAGAGAGGCAGGGCCGACGGTGGAATGCCGCTAGGAAGCGTCGAACCTGGGGCTGGACCGGTGAGCTACGACTCCGGAGGGCACAGCTTCCGAGGTTTCGCGGGGTCAGTTGGTTGAGTTCGTTGCCAGAGGTAATTACCGCGGCTCTGGCGTCCTGGTGAGCCGACGAAAGAAATCGAGCGCGAACTGCATTCACCGCCGCAATCTCCCGGGGATAATTGTTCTCTCGTTATGCGGCATGCCGCGGAGAATTCCAAGGCGATTCCTGCCGTTTTACAAATAATTACCGGCACACTGTGCTTTAATCAGGATAGACAGTTGTCGCTTAATCAGAGCGACATTAATATTGTGCGTGCAAGCGCTGCCCATATTTGGGTCGACATGTCGGAGGCTGCGCGTGCACCGACGAACCAAGAGAGAGAGAGAGAGAGAGTGGGATTAGGAACAAAAGGATTTTGACGGGACTACGCATCGCCGAGGCACTTGCTAATCACCGATGAAATCACCAGGTGACGGGTGACTCGTGACATCGTGCATCCGCGTCCGACGACCTGGCGAGCCTCTCCTACCGAAACCGCGAGGTTCCTCGCATGGTCGTGCACCCGGAGGCAAGATGGATGATGGCCAAGCCCATACTCGCTCAATCGGCCTTTTCCCCGTTCCGACGATAAGTCCACATCCAGCTCTCTTCGAAAGCGACCTGTGCATGTGTCTGCGCGCGTGTGACGTCACGATCATTCAGCGCTCCTTATTTTTGCCACCGATGTTGAGTTAATAATCATTGGCTCTGAATTTTCCTCGCCGGTGCGCCTAATCCGTGGGAATAGTTCTCTTTCGATAATGTATCTATTTAACAGCTTAACATTTTAATCCCAATCTCGAGAACTAGTTATTAAGCTGCTATTTAAATGGATATTTTATATTATTATTCTGAAAATGATTATACGATAGTAATTATTATGCGATATGAATCAGGCTTTACGTATTTAACATTTAAATTATAACGCGCTTTTAATTCATCGATTTGTCATTGTGACTCTCGACTGATCAAATCTGTATTTATAACAGTCCTAAACACTGTTTACTTTACTATTTCAGCCTAGGGTTTCACGTACTTCGAAACTATTTTTAAGACCTTGAAAATTTAGCAAAATGCATTTTTTAAGCACTAAAAGAAATTTAAATTAAAGCTTTGACATAAATTTAGACACTTGAATACTTGGAATAGTTTATTTGATCAAATCCGTGTATAATATAGTATAAGATTGATTACACAATCAAACTTATGTTGATTGGTGCATTCAATTAGTCGAGAAAATTACAATACATTAATTATAAGACAGACCCTGTAGCTAAACAAATAAATATAATAAAATCTTAAAAAATTTTATTATAGTCTTAGAAAATTTAACAACTCAATTAACTCTTATTCTCTTTCATCGTATATTTGATTCATATTCAAAATTTATGTTTACAAAATATTTTTCATGAAAAAATATATACACAATACCTGTTATCATTGTGCTTCGGTGAATGTAAAATTAATACATAAAAGCAAAAGTAAATAATAAAAGAAAAAGAGAGAGAGAGAGAGAGAGAGTGAATATAGACTACATTTGCAAATAAATTTACTGTGAGAAATTTAAGAAACAAAACTCTTAAAATACTATACCAATCAGAATAACGATAATTATAGAAATGTAGAGATAAATTAGAAATTTATATGAAAGCTTTATTATAGAAATTAATGTAAATATTATGTAGAATATAAATATCATATGTTAATTGATGTCATTATAGGAAATTTACGAATAGACAGTATTTAGATATTAAATTTTTTTTTTCTCTTTTTTTTCTTTCTACTTTTGTATAGCTTAATAATTCTTTATATTATTTAATTCAAGCTAAATTCATAGCTTACTTATATTAATCATTATTGGGTAATTACGCCTTCAATAATTTTTTTGTATATTATAAAAATTTGATGTATTGCATTAAAACATGTATTGTATTAAACAAATTTAAATTAAAATCCTTTTAATTTTGTAATTTTCTCGATTATTTCGAAGCGTCTTTTCACCTATTCTATTCATCTTATTTGTGGTATCGATTCAATTGAAAATTGATAAAAATTTTCATATCATTCATATACAAAATTTATTAATAGCTACACAATTGGTTATCATAAAAGAATGTTTATGAGTAATACATAATAATGATTGCATTGCTTATAAATTAAAAAAAAACTTCAAATCCTTTGAAAAATTTGCGTTAATAATAATAGAATTATAAAATTTATTATAGATTATATTTCATTTGAATTACTGTCATTATGCTTAATGAAAATTAAAATTAACTTAAATGTTGTAAAGCATTGCATTAATCTAAATTTTTACGTATCAAATACATTTTTTCAGAACAAATATTTCAAAATATTATTACAAAAGGTACCGATAAACAGTTTTAACAATAATTTCTTTATAATTCATCTTTAAATAATCAATCATCATTAGCAATTACAAAAAGCTCCTCGAGAGACAGGAAGGTTTGTTCAAATCTCGTTAGAAAGCAAGAACAATATTTTTAAAATTTAAACCAATCATAAAAAATGAATATTACAAGTATAAAAATTGAAAGTGTGCCTTTTCAATTTGGCATGTGCGTGTGAATGTGTTGAAACTTTTTTCTTTTTTTTGGTCCCGTGCATTTGCATATTACGATGAGCTATGATCGAGAATTGACAGTTCCAGCACAATCAACGTATGGGAATGTACACTTTCACCGAGAACGTAACTAGCGGTATTTTTCTATCGTAAAATCTAATTTATCGTCGCGTGCTATGCGCTCCAAAGTTTACATTACATTTTCATGTTTACTTATTTTCGTTGTACATTATTGCAATTGTTGTGTACTTTAATATAATAAGCTAATGCTTCATACCCATTCGAATTATTGGAACCCACGCAACTCTTGTTACACGTGCACCATCTTCAAGTATAATCCGTGACAAATCTTTTATTTAAAAAGATTATTTGTTGCTTTATTGCTGTATCATTTGTACGAATTAAGCTTAAAATGAATAAGGAATTACATATATCGATAAATTTCTTATGTTTTATATCTGCAGAAAATCCAAAGTGTGTAATCATTTTTTTTTACTTCATTTAAATAAACAATAAAATCGTGAGTATTGAATAATATTGGAGGTAATTAACACGTGTTTTTTATTGTTAATGCTATCGAGTAAGGATGTATCAAATTATTATGAATTAAGATAAAAACCTTTATCTTTACTTTTGTAATCACCTTCTGATCAGAGATAAGTCTCTTATTTTTTTACGAAATCATGGGAGAATTTTGTCTCAAATTTTGAAATAAATTCGAGGTTAATCTCTGTTGTCCAAAAATTTATATTTAAATTGCTGTTTCATAGAGTGCGTGACGAATCCTTGATAGAACGGATTTTAAGATTGTAATCCATGGTAACACGGAAGAAAACTGAATAGTTAAATTGTGCTTTATTTTATGGAAAACAAAAGTGGTTTAAAAAATTATGAGAAAGTAAGAAACCCATTGCAGAATATCAGTGCAATCACTGTAGCCCATCTTTGTGAATAATTTAGACGTCACCTACGCGCGTGTACGTGCTTTCTCTCTCTCTCTCTCTCTTTCTTTCTCTCTTGGATGAAATATTTTCCGTCCCTCATTTCCTTGGCGACACGGACTCGCATTGCGCCTGACATTAAACACGAACTCACACTTGATAAATAGTAAATAATGGCCTTCTCTAGCCCCCGACTCTATCTTCATTACGGTGACTTGAGCTCCATCGTAAATCTTTATTTTACGGTTCTCGACTCTTCAGAAACGCGAATATCTATATAGAACTAAAAGTGTATATCTGCTGGTCAAACTCGACTCGATTCTTTGGCACTTCCTCGGGAAATGAATTTTCGCGCGCTTTGGCTCGTTTGAATCATTCGAATTTCGAGTTCACCGCGCTATTCATATCGGAGAAATGAGTTCCCAATTTCTGACCACCGGAATCCGAATTGAGCAAAGCCATAAATTCCATTTACTGATCCCGACTTGTTAGTACTTTGTGACTGATTAGTGGTTCGTTTTGTGGCTTCCATTTACTATGCTCATTTGCGAAATTCAGATCAATTAGACGTTTTATAAATAATTTTGATGTGTACCACATTTTGGGTTATTCACAAAAGGGCGTTGACCAAACTAAGCTTACTGTTTAATAGAATTATTTTTGACTTGTTTCCTCAAAAAATACAATACTTGATTTTTTTAATTTACAACTAATTTCCAAACAATCATTATGAGATATGTGAAGATGTGCAGAAAACGAAAAGTAGCTCTTATTGACATGAGTTACGTATGTCTCAATACCATACTTGAGTTTCCAATTAGTAGTTAAATTAAACAATCAGGTAAATAATAATGGAATTAGCAATCATTATCATGAAATAATTTAAAAAGAAATAAGTATTTTCTGAATTGTCTACCTTTTTTTTTTTTTTATAATTGTGCAATGTGTCTACCTCATAAAAGTACTTCTAATACAATGTTTGTAATTGTATGCTTGAGAAAAAAAATTTAATTTCTTAACAACAGCATGATAACAAATAAAAATTCTTTCTAAATAATTAGAATGGTGGCTGTATATAGGAAACATGACAATTCAAAAATTACGGTAAATAAATATTGGTTTACATTGGAAAGAAGCAGAATTGCCCAGGGCTTGTTCTGTACAATACCAAACAATACTACATGATCAGTGTATTGTTGTTTTATCATTATAATTACCACTTGATATATGATATTAACGAGTTAACACACTAACTTTCGCCTGGACCAGCACATGTGCGCCAAATCTGTATCGAGCAAAACGATAAATTGCAATTTCAAATAGCGAGCTTAATATCGAATGGTACTATTTTACTCCGAAGGTTGCAAATTAATTTTTAACTCTAATACTGTTTAAATTGCGTGCGCGAGATATACAACGAAAAGTTTTTAGTGCGGCGTGCTCGCGGACAGCTTTGACAGTTGAAGCCCGCAATCATTTTTCGACAAATGTCAAAGCGATAAAGATAGCGGAATGTAAAAAAGGGACGCGAGTTCGGCTCGACAATTTTTTAAGGCTGCCAGTGGTCGCCAGGTATAATAAGCAGGTGTCGCTCGAGAATCACGAGTGCCAATCATCATCTAGAGATACGCACGAGACAACATTGTTATTTGGTTGGTATTAAATACCAAGCAAACCGTGCTTTAAATTCATATTTCCCCGCATTGAAACTGATCGCCGCACTGAGATTCCGACGCACTAATTTACAATAACGCGACTTCCACTCGCCCGCCGACAATTACAGGTCGCGCATAGAGACGTTTATTGCACTTCATATTTACTGTCGGTCCGCTATCTACAATGCGTATAAATATCATTGTAAAAGGCTCGAGACCTGGAGAGTCGAAAAAAGGGAAGTCCTCCAGGTTGAAGTCTGGCTCGGCCTCGAGGGCGTGGTCGGTTGCCGTTGAGAGACGGTTACGACCCGGTCACGGGGCTCACTCACCTCGCAAAAAGCCCACAAAAACAATATCTCTTGATGCATTGCAAAAGTGCGCGAGCGATAATTAAGTCGACCTTCCGAGTGATTCCCCGCGCCCGATTATTTATCCCGAGCCCCAGGAGTCGCAGGAGTCAAATTCGTTCCTCTCTCATCTGGATAATTGTACGTCCCGATGAGGAGGAGGAGGAGGACGAGGTAATCGCGCGCCAACTATCCACTTGCAATTTTTGCGATTACCTGCGATTATTCTGCCGTGTGTCGGTCTCCTCGGTCGCTCGATTGATTTGTCAGCCACGAAATTTACTCCCATGCCCAGCCCCACGATGAAAACCGATTAAATTTTAACAATAATCGCTTCTCGTACGTGAGATTAAGCTGTAAATATCCATTCAAAAATCGCTTCCTGACAACTTTCGGCCTCGGATGTCTTTCTTCATTCTTAAATTACTCCCCGATGTTCAATGAGTTTTCACTTGATCGAGCACTGCCTCGAACATTGTACCTTCTGTTAAAACTCCAACGCAAGTCGGGCTGACCAGACGTTTAAAAAATGAATGCAATAAGTGAATCGATAATTCTTATCGATAATACCGGCTGGTATTGGCTTTCGCTAATTTTTTTGACTTTATTGCACAATGAAGTGAATTCACTCGCACTATTATTTGACTGCGCCTTGCAAAAATCGTAATTCAACGTAACGTGGCGCGCACCTAATAAACATCATTAAAGCCAAATCATTATTATAATACGAGCCATAAGTCGTTATGGTTTTTGTCCTTTTATTTCCCTTGCATCATGAGTTATTACAAGTGAAATGATGTTTCATGCAGGCTAATGCCATTACGACTTCTGTAAATGCGATTGCAGAGTAAGTAATGTGAAACGGGGAGGCACTCAATCGAATCCTTTATTTACCGTAGAGGCATTTAATCCCAGGACAATAGAAAAAATGTTTGCTGTTACTTAATTTTTTTCCCCGGAGTCAGCAAAATGTGTTTCTTGTAATCGATCAGAGTCACCACCACCACCGCCGCCACCACCAGGACTCGTGGATACGCATAACTTTGGAGCGGTAAATGCTGAAGGAGTCGGGATGCGCTCGTCAAATCCCTTTTGGCCGCAAACCAACTCGTTAAACATCAAACGAATCCTGTTTGTAATTGCCTTCTCCTTCTTCTTCTTCTTCTTCCTCTCCTTCTTCTTCTTCTTCTTCTTCTTCTGCTGCTGCTTCTTCTTCTTCTTACACAAATATCCACACTCACGCACACGCCTAATAAGCCTATAAAACGCGTTAGTTTATTTCCGGTTAAGAAGGGGCCCTTGTGATTAGTCGCCAACTGCCGAAATCGGGTCATCCAGTCGTGGATCCGTGTGCCCGCAAATACAAACACACATTACGAAACATCGCAGGCTTAAAGATCACTCAATGAAATATCTTTTGAGTTACATAACTTTGTGTACTTGAGCTTTCATAATTTTGGATGACAACGTTCGCTTAAGTCATTAGCATGAGAGGACTTCGTTACATTAAAAATACAATAGCCATAATTATAATGTAACATTCTTTAGCTTGTTCGAAAGGAAGTGCTAATATAATAATTACATAAATATAGCAATACGTGTCTAATAATCATGTGCCATTTGTGTACTTTTCTAGAATTACGGGAAAAATTTAATACAAATTCTTCTTAAAATATTAATAACAATAATTCATGTCAATAAAATGTACAAGTTTTTTACAGAATCGTTTAATAAAAGCATGCGAGTAATGTTGCCCAAGTGCATGATGAGTTGTACAAAAAAGAAGATAATGTTAATCGCTATGTATACAAATTAAAAAAACCAATTAAAAATTATGCAATTTTTAACTGGCTGACACTATTAAATGATAATATTGGTATTGAACTATTAATAGACGCATGAAAAGCTTTTTCATAGGTTTTCATGATGATGAAGCAGTAGTAAACGCAAGTAAAAGTGTAAAAAAGAAAATAGGTACTGCTAATTCTTATTGTTGTGTTGCTTCATTTCAAGATCTGCATAACAATTAAATGCTGTAACTTATGTAAATTTCAAATTGCTTTATCAATTTTATACAATAGAAGAAATTAAGTTTTTTAATGAACTTAAAAATTATTCTTAGATATACTAATTATTTACATGATTTTATTCTATTCTCTCAAAAAGCTTTTATTCTTTATGCTTATTTCATTATTTAAAGAGATAAAAAAGTAATAAATTTGTAGAACTAAGGGGAAAAGTTTTTTATTCAAGTAATTTTTCTATTAACAATATCAATTTCAAATCATTAATATAAATTTGATTCTTAATTGGGTAATAGTATTTCTCAGATTTAATAAAAGTTTATTTTACTTTTCAAAATTATAAGAAAATTTTCTTTATAAAACCATAACGATTATTTACAGAATAATAATTTATTATTAGTACCGTATGCAGAATTAACAATTAACCTCGACTAAATCCAAATGATAATTCATATATAATTCTGGAGATATAATATTACAATGTCTGGAATTTTATGTCAATGAGAACATTGTAGAAGTGAAAATGTATTTGTAAATGCGTGTTTAGTTTTAAAACACGCATGAAATGATAGCAATATGTCATCGACTTTCAAATCAAAAAATTAGATAATGGAAAGTAATAAATGTTCACCAGGATCGTGCATGTAGTATAAATTCTTTAATTTCAAATAAATAAAGAAGATAAACCATAATTGAATACATTTAATATTTGAATATTTTTACTTTACTTCAACAATATTAGTTTATTGTTGAATTCAAATCAATGCTTTTGGTTGTTTCAATATTTTATAATAATTTATTTTTAATAATGAAAACTTTTTTCAAAAAATTTATTATTTTAGAAAATCTCGCATAAATTATGGAACAATCTTAATAGAAAAACATTAGTAATAATTTAACTATAACTTTAAGCTTTAAAGATAACACATTGTATTATATAAAACAGTGTGGCTTATATCATACTCATTTAATTCTATATAATTTCACAAATTTAATATTTAAAAACTAAGTTTATAGCAAATATCGCTACACAAAATAACTAATCGAGTTTTCTCAATTAGTGACCAATTCATACTAAAAAGTCAAGATAAAAGGTGTTATAATTTTCAATGTAGAGATAAAAACAATTATTATACTCTATAAAATATTTTATGTAATTTTATTATTGGCAGAAGAATATAAAACTGAGTTGCTTTTATTGAATGAAATTATAAAACTTGGATTAAAATTATTGGTTAGTAATTTGAAACGACAGAGGACAATTCAACGTTATCTTACTTTAAGGTCTGAAACATCAAGAATATTTTATATATACATAGGCCAAACTTGCTTGAATGATAATTTTGCATTCTCTTTGAGACTTCCTCCCACTCATTTACATGAAGGTAATAGGTGAAGGCATTGCATTGCATTGCATACTTGTATACAACCTCCACTCGTCTTCTCATCTCTCTCTCTCTCTCTCTTTCTCTCTTTCTTTTCTTAACTATTTAACTTCTGTAGCATCAACTTGCCAACTTAAAGTAATGAATAAGCAATTTTTATTACTACAGATGGTCACATTATACAAATAATCAATAATACAAGTATGTATCGGCAGAACTCATCAGTTGAATAAACTGAAAAGAATCTGAACACCTTATTCATGTAAGCCATGAATTGCTTTTGTGGTCCTACTTCGACAATGGCCTTGGCTTTATTTAAATGCGTAATTGTGTCATTATTGAATGTATTAAGTATTAAATATTAAATATTCTTCCGATTGCATAGCCTATTTCAATTTATTCACTTTATCAATACCATCTATTTCGTAGTTTATTTTTTGTATAGCTGACGGATGATTAAACTGTGTTGCTTAAAAAAAAAACTCGTTAGCATTTAAGAGAAAAGACAGTACGCTCCTTTTTCTATTAGAAAGTAATCTCACTCATAAATTTAATCAATGGTGAACAATTGGATGAGCTGGTCGCAAGTCGAAACTGCAAATGTTGTCAACGTCCTGTCCTTCTTTCTACACAAGCACTCCTGACAATTGCACAAAATGATTGTCTTGTTAAAATGTCAATGTCCCCTTTATTAAATAATTGAACAGTCCAATTCAGTTAGGAATTTAACTTAATTTCAATTTTACCTAAATAATATGAAATTTGAATCAGGATAAAGGGCAAAATGCTTGAGATATTCTTTTCCATTCTTTATGAAGAAATAAATAATGATTTTGTAAATATGAAAGTAGCTAAAAAAATGTACGATAGTTTCAATTAATAGAAATTTAATAGAAAATCAAAGTATTTCCACAGTGCAGTAAGAATTATAATATTAAATCTGACTTTATATGGAAAAAGTAGCTTTGCATAAAAACCAGTACAATTTCTAAATATTAATTAATAGATTTTCTTTTTTTTTATAAGTGTGCTGAAATCAATAATCAGAATTATAGTGATATTTTTATTATCATTTTTTCTTTTACGATTACTATTATTATTTATTTTTTTTCACATTGAGAATCTATTATTTATAATTATTATTCTTAGGTGTGTAAAGCAAAGGTTACTCATATTGGTAATAAATTAAGACGACAATAAAATCTTGGATTGTTTTAAAAGTTGCAATAGCACAGTATAATTATATTTATAATAAAATAAATATTTATCAAACGAAACATTTTAATAAAGCCTTACAAAGGTATACACAATTATATTTTTATAATTTATTCGCATTCATGTAATATACAATTAGAATAATATAGATAAAAATTTGTGTTCATTATTTTCGTGGTTATTCCTCGCAATCAATTTTCCATTTCGCTGCATTACAACGCGGACTTGTATTGCACGCAAACATTTGGTTTATCAGTAATGAGTCTCTGGATATTTTTTTAGCAATAATAAAGTGTAATACTCATTCAGTGTATTGCAAAATTGCAGCACTCAAAGGCAAGTCTTAAAAAGAAGGAAAAAAAATGGTGTTATGTCCACAAAATGAAACGGTCACACGTTACTCACACTGTGATAGCCCCTCGTCATTAGCGTTATTAGGATTGCGGAGATAATAATTCCAAGAATTTCACTTTCAATCCTCGTCATTACATTGTCGTGCTTTTGTGCATTTCGCAAATGTGCGTTGCTGTGCACCAACTTTATACGCACGGTTTGCATGTATAAATTGACCACTGGAACGAAGCTGGGCTTTTAATTTGTCTTTGACTTGGGACATGTAATAGGAATTACCCAGGAATTTCGAGAGGTCCATCATCGTTACTTTCCTTGTTTTCGAGGATGGCGAAATATGTATTAATTACTCTGTGCCTAAGCCTTCTTGAAAATAATTATTTTTTTTTTCCTTTGAGATAACAGTTTTAATGCGGCATTATGCAAACAAACTAAAAAAACATTTAAATTTTTTTCCTTCAAATTAGTCAAAATAGGAATGTTTCTTAGTTACGATGTGCATGACCAATTTTAGTTTTCACTTATTACTCTGTAAATTTATGAGTGTGTAATAATAATAGTAAAATAATGTGATATTAATGGTAATACGTAAATATATAAATTGTATAAATAATTAATTATTTATACACTTTATGCAAGTATAAATATATTTAAAATTCATTTTAGTTGTCAAACAAAATTTCTCTAATGAAATATGTATTATCGATTGCTAAAATGTACGAGCAGATAATGCGAGACAACGCAATGCATTAGATAATGTAAAGTAAAGATATAATGTGAAGTAATTTAACTCGTGTAGCCCATTATTAATAATAAATTTCCGTGCTTTAAATTCAAGTCGCTAATGATAATTTGTACGAATGAATATTTGTTATTGTTAAATCAAAGTTATAAATATTTTTAGAGATGCTCCGATTTGATTAGAATAATGTTTCTTCAAAATAGATTTATTCAATCGGTATCTAGATGCCCTGTAATTGAGTAGGAAAAGATTTCACTGAAATAGAGACTTGTAGTAGAAATGTTGCATGACTCTATTTAAACCTTAAATCACTCGATATCTGTATGAGGCTGCCCACTTTTATCATGTAGCACAGTATTAAATCAGCGATGTTTTGACATTTAGTTTTGATGTAGCTCGGCAAAAATCCCTCGAATAATCTAATCGACTTTCATGCAATTTCAAATACCAAAAGTAAAAAATGTGCATTAGCTTAATGCAAGAAGTAAGCGAAGTAGAATAAACAGAACTACAGCGGCGTATCTGGGTTATCAGATTTCGACGACGTCTCTTTACGGTCTGAATCCTGCGACCCTGGACCAGTCCGGGCATGAAACATAAAGCATAAATAGCTTCGTCGTTGGATGGCTTCAGCATCACGGCAACCGGCTAATGCCGGAAATACAGAGCAGCAAGCATAACGTTCTTAGGCCAATTGGAATCAGTTTAAATGAGCGCGTCTCCTGTCATTTTCTCGAGGGTCCTCTGGAAACACACAGTTTTCTTCCGTTTTCCGTTCAATTTTCGTGGACGCGCGCTTTTCAGTGAGCGGCCCCGAGTTTTCTTGAGCAATTTTGAAAAGCGCACTTGCACTGACGCACGCACACTTTTAAACCAGAAAGTGTACGCTCATCTGTCACCGAGTACTTACTCCTCGAAACTAATTCTCAATAACGACGAGACAAACGACATGACGAAACCTGTGCTTAACATTGTTTACCTACACTACACTACTTGTTATTTACTCACGTGTGCATACCATTAAATATTCCGCTTTCATAGCCAGCATTAGAGTAAACATAATGCACACAATCACTCTTTTCATATACGTTACAAATAATTTAATCCTCCTCAATTGTGCCTAATTGCGCATTTAGGAAGATAACAATTAATCACTTTATTTTGATGGTTAATACAATCAAAGTAAATTTAGTTTATGAACTGATTTTACGAAGGTTAATTATCAAATTCTTAATATCTCGCGTGATTATTAATATTATTGTAAATATCCATCAACTCTATCTCTATAAATTATTTTGTTTTATAAGTATTTAAAAATTATGCAAATACATGATGCACAATCGTATATTTATATAATTAATTTATTAAGTGTTATTAAATATTTGATAATAAAGATGTGAATTTATTCGAAAAAATGTTGTAACAAGAGTTTATAGCATAAAGTAAGCCCTTGCTGTAAAAATAGCTAATTATGATATAAAAAAAAAGTGAGGTAACCAAGGGTAACAGACAAAATTAATTAAATCTTTTCTGATTTGTCATCTTTTACCGACACCTTGTATAATCCGTTTATTAAATTATCATGAAGTAACTTCGTAATCTCATAATAGTTGAATATGTCTTCGACATTCAATCTAAAAGTAGATAAATTTTTTTAAAAAATATATTATTCTGACATGTTATTTATATTTACTTCACAAAGAACATATAACGATTGAATGCACATAAAAAATAATAAAACACAATTTTACTTTTTTATATGTATAATTTAAAGATTATTGAGAAATTTATTTATAGAGAATTATTGATTTTTCTAAACTCTTTAATGATTTGATAATATTTTTTAAATACCTGCTAGTTTAGAAAAAAAAAATTGTTTGATTAAAAAAATTTCCAACTTATCCACAAGGTTCCATATATTTAAAAAATATATTTTCATTTACATTAACAATTTGATATTACATAGTTTACATTATATTGTTATTTTTGATTTTTCTAATTGTTATGTAAGGATTTTTCTTGATCGCCAAAATTAACATATTCAGGAGTATAAGCTGTGTAAATGATAAATTGGTGAAATGATTGGTCTGTTATACATTTATTTTCTTAGAATTGAAGGGAGAAATAGTAACGGAAGCCAGACGGTTCGAGAATAACTCGGACAGAGTCTAGACCACGATAAATTGAAATCGTTTATAAATTGCAGTTATATATTCATATGAGATGTTACATAAAGGAAATGAAATTATAAAATAAAATAAATTTTTCTCACACATTAAAGCAGTTGTAAATTATCCAATTAAAACAACCAACTTAATATGTAACTGATTTTTGTAATTTATAAAACAGTAAATACTTAGAACATAATGATAAATTTACAAGTTTACTACAATCTGAAATATTTGTCATGAAATTATATAAATCTATTTTTACAAATAATGAATGTTGGAATTATTAATATGTAAAATGATTTTCATACCTATCCAAATGTATTATAAAAATTGAGAAAAAGAGCAAAAGAGCTAATGTTTACCGAAAATGAGTGTATATTTAAAATTTGCATCTTGGTCAGGTGTTGATTAATTGATAAAAACCTTTATTCCTTTGCATCATAATAAGATTGGAGTTTGATAAAAAATGAAATCCATAATTGAATAAAAATTTCCAATATTTTTTCAAAGCTAATTGTGAAGC
>JACCHV010000008.1:7727500-7946635 GCA_018907245.1 Eupristina koningsbergeri | reverse complement strand
TCTCTCTCTCTCTCTTTCTTCTTTCTTCATTGGGTAAAGCCTCAAAACCACACATCACATTAACAGTTTTCTAGCCTTTACAAATGCTACTGTATATACATTATGTAGAAGAAAAAATTTTTTATCTATATATAAATATACTATTCATTAAATATTTCCTTCATCAAATTACTGACATTTAGTTTTCAATTTTGTCTTTTTCTATTTTTTTTTTTTTTTTTTTTTTTTGCCCATTGTTCATTTGTCTATACTTGCTTAATTTATTTTATTAAATAAAGTGATGTTATAATAATAAATTTTTTTTACATTTTTCTAATTTAACAAATATAAAAAAAAATTTCAAAATATATGTGTATCAATTTATGAAGCGATAAACTTTATCTATACTGGGTATAATGTCTAAATAAATGATAATTATTTAAATATTCAAATAATTAATATTTATAATAGAATTATTCCATCAAAAAATTCATTAAACCGCATTAAAAAAAGTTATATAACACTAATTCACAAATATACATGTGTTTCATTAAGTTCATCCATACTAGTTAAGTGCCAGGAAAATGGCCATCTACTTAGAAAAATAAGAAGACGATACAAGGATTATTTCGAAACAACGTCACATATGCTGATTTCTGTATATATCAATTTAAAGTTATCAGTTGTTTAAATGTGACTTTTTTTTCCTGGATTGCGAATGAGTTTTTTTATACTTTTTTTTTGAAATATTATCTTCTTCGTGTAATATATTGTATAAAAATAAATTTTATTTGTAATTATTTGCACTTTTCAACTTAATCTTTCCTGTCATTCTTATCGTTTAAATTATATATTTTTTTTACTTTTCCATAACTGGTGTTATCATTTCTAGACATCGTACCTCTAGATCTTTCCTCCATATACTTTATATTAAATTATTACTACTCATCTTATTTTTCTAATTACGATTTACACATATATTTATCTTTAAGAATTTTTTAACATTTAAACATCTCTTCATTATTTTATTAAGCCGCAAACCAATTATTTGCGTATAAAGCTATGTCAACAGGCAAGCCATTGCGTCGTGTTACAAGATCAAAACACGCTCCGTACGAATACAAATCTTGTCATTTTTACTAATCTTATAAACAGACTAAAATAGAAAAAAATTTCCCATATATTTACTTACCTGCCCAAAATTGATGCGACTAATTGTCAAAAAATTAGCTTAAATACTTTTATAACATACCGTGTATATTATGTTAAGATATAATTAGGACAATCTGTAAGCAAATTTCGATTTCATATTTGACAGATAATTCTTTATCATTTCAGTTGTAATCAACATATTTATATTTATTTTATTTTTATTAAATATATATGTTTTTAATTAAATGGATATTTCAACGTACATGCAAAAATTAATTACTTCTGAAAGTTTTGTGCAACCAAAAATATCCTTATAATTAAACATTAAAATTTCTTTTTCACTCAAAACTAATAACTAAAATGAAATTCATAAATTTTATATTAAATTTAAATATAATTGCATATAAATATTACTATATATTATAGCAATTAATTTGTTCTGTTATTTTTTAAATTAGGACAGTATATGATGTATATACCATTACATCGCTAAATTCATTTCTACGGCCGTAAAAGGCATAAAAGTTGACTGAGGTAGAAGACAAGTAGAGGAAATGAACGGTAACAGTCAAAGTGAGTTTCAAGAATGTGGTACTGGAAGCGAATATGGAAGCGGAAACGAGGAAACAACAGCTCTTTTGAGCCGCCCTAGCCTAACACCATTAGTTGTTGCACCTCAAGCAATAGTAATTCTTGGAGACACCTCTTCAGGAAACATGATTGATAGTCAAACTAGCAACGTTATAAATACGACATCTACAACTGTTGGCCAAATAAATACTTCAATATTATCTGGACAAGGTAATAAGCCTATTCTACAGAGGCAACACCATACTACGTATTTGGTAGCGTCACCCCAACTCTCAATATCTGGCCTAGGTGGATCGGAAGAAAGCGGCACCGGGGTAGAAGAATCAGCTACGCGATCTGTTCCGGATATTGAGCTTCAATGCAAATTAGATGAACAGCCTATAATGAATGTTATGCCCACAATTTATCACACTGGACACTATAGATCTAAGCCAAGTCATACCTATAAATGTAGATGTGATAGAAGAGATTCTTTAGCTCCATCATCAGCCTTACATCTCGTACGAAGTGTTTCGAGGTAAGAATACTTTATCTATGAATCATCAAATAAATTTACAAAAGATATAGTACTACGTTCATGAATACATCTGGTCACATTTTTAAATTACATGAATTATGTGTGCATTTATGTAAATTCTATTTATTAATTAATGATGGATCCATACCATAGCATGTTATTCAATTAACTGATTAGCCAATATATTCAATAACGAATAAATTACGAAATATTTTATGAAAGAAATATAACAAATACGATAATCAGTTTTTATTCACACTAAATCGTATTCATTATACAATAAACTCTTATTAGATTTTTCACATTAATTTGCATCCAGTCTGTTTTTCTATAAGTTTCTTTAAGTTAATTAATCAATTATAAAAGATATTGTATTATCACGAATAAATAAAATTTGTAATATAGTGTAACACATCTGTCAAGATTTACAAATATATTTTATAAAACTTTTTTTTATTTTAATTTCTTTTATATTAACAGATATTTTTAACGGTTGCCTCCTTTTTAAAAGCGCAGTTATAAACTGTAGGACATAAATATTAAATCTAGTAACGTAATATGCTAAAATTCCAAATCATAGTGAAAAAATAGAGTAAACTATTTCCACAAATTCTAAAATATAATCTTTTGATACATAGACAATACTATTTTTACTCAATCAAAGTTTTTCTTCTTATATTCCAGAGAAAGTATCCGGAATAACCATTACTGCTGTCCTTGTCAGACAACTCTATCGTCAAGCATAATTGGGTCTTATGGTGGTGGCTCAGGTGGTAACTTGCCTCCTTCGGTCCTAGTAACAACATCACTCAATGGTCGTATGATACGACAAAGTTCTCAGCCAGAGACGGCAACAAGTACAAGTGGATCTGGAAACTATTGCTGTTATTGTGCGAGCTGTAGTTGTCCATTGCATACAGGTGTAAGCAGTACTGTAACTCCAAGTGTCGCCTCTCTAAGACAACTACGAGAACCGGGAGACGGTATCGCTGGGATAGCTGCAGACTCGCTGCGTATAAATGGCGGTATACGGCAATTCCGGCAGGTAAAAAAACTGTTTTAAAATATAGTCATTTACCTTTTATTATCTTTTTACATTTTGTAATTCCTCTATGCACGTGTAGTTATAAATATAAGCCAGTTATACCTCGTACTCCTTACATGAATAGAATGAATGTGGTATATAGAAATATATAACTTATCTCGTATATTACATTACAATCTACTATGTAGCAATATATGTGCATACGTACACATGAATTAGGAAAAATAAAAAATATATTATAATGTATAAAATAAAAGTAAAAGAAGCATTACACAAGAATATGCTATAATATAATAAGTCACATATGATGATGTGAATATTTGGAATTTTCCCAAGTTTTTATTTCTTTTATTGATACTTCTATTCATTTTAAAAAGTAGATGGCAGAAAGGAATAGGGAAAGGCGAATCCTAAGTACAATACTAATGCTACTTACATTCATTTATAAATTAAAGACTTGTATAAAATATTTTTTTAAGATTCGTATTGTCGTTCTTATATTATTTAGATGTTTAGATAATATATTTTAATATTTTGAATATTAAAATCAATATACTTTAAATAATTAATAACTTAAATTATATATAACAATAACAAATTAAAAATAATTTTTAATAATATACACTGGTAACAATAAATTAATATATGATATTGATTATAAAAGTAATTTATTAATAAATACAAATTATAATTAGAATTTTTAAGATCTATTTGAATATAATATTATTTAATTATAATTTAAAAATAAAATAGATTTTGGCATAAGAATATTAAATAATGTAAACTATATTTTTCATAAATAGTCGTACATATCTGTTACGTATTCCATAAATTATCACAGCGTTGAAGGGCATCCATTGAATTTGAATTCAACCGAAGTTTGTTCACGATATTTAATAGTAACTACCAGATCGTCCGGTTCCTATTTTCAATCATGTTACATTATGTCGATTGTTAGTCTTAACAATCTACTCTTGCATAATCAAAATAATCGGCTATGGTTTATTTTTTCCTCGTGCAAGTTATCTTCTTTAAGAACTTCTTTTTTTTCATATTTTTACCTATGTATAATATGCAAATATTGTCATGTTTTCTTTCCGTCACATCCAACAGCCAACATTTTCCCTCTACTTTTTAAACAAATTATTAAATTGTAGTCATACTAATATTTTTCGTAAATATTAAATTAAAAATTTTAAATTAAGATTAACTATTAAATAATTTTTAAAATTAACGTGTTTATTGAGAAATAAATATACAATAATAGAGGAATTAAAGGAGTGAGAGAGTGAGAGAGAGACAAGCGATGTTTTTCAAGAAATAATTAATAGAATTGAGCCTTACAATAATAGCTTATTTGGTTCCGCGTATACACAGCAAAAAAAAACCCTCACGCGCGAGTGGAAAAGCCACAGAATTTTTTTTACGTGATTCATCGCACTGGACCGACGTCCTCCGCACAGTAGCAACGCTAAAGGAAATCGTGATCACCTCTCTTGGCCCCGTCCTCCACGTCGGTCAACGCTACTAAGGGTAAGATGGTCTCCCAAAGGGGTCAACACCTAGTGAAGAAGGAGTCTTGCGCTCAAATGTTTGCACGCATAGTGCAAAGATTACACCAGACACACATATGCACACTAGTATCTCTCACAAAGAACGCTACAAATCGGTGTTTAAACAATATGATAAAGCAATACAAGAGAATTGGCGAAGCGCAGAAAGATCTACAAGGAAGATCGAGCTGTCACAGGAAAAATTCCGAGGAAAAGTGATGCGTAGCGCCTGGAAGGACACGGTTCCTTCCAATGTCACTTGAACCGCAATAAAATTGGAATATGCTTACTCGATTGTTTCTTCCGACCGCGCTGACTTGGTCTTACCTTTGAAACATCGAGGGAAAGAGAAAGCGTTGAATATAACGTTCTTGTTGAAAAAAAAAAAATTTTACAATAACATAGAAAATTTTAATTGAAAAAGATAAAATTTTGTTAATGAATTTTATGAAAAATGAAAATTAGTGAAAATACAGCAATTATGATGATTGTTGAACTGATGATATATAAAATATATAATTATTATGCGGGCAACCTGATCTGGCACTTTAATAAAACGAATTTTTTGTATATTTTGATAGTATACAATTACAAAAATATTTTATCAAAATATTCTTTCGGTGTTCTATATATTTATAAAATGGCACATAGCCAGGATGTTAACATAGGAATTTTATTTTAGTCGATCAGCTTTATACATTATATTATTCTAGAATTATTGTAATGAATAAAAAATATTATAGGTGAAAATTAGAAAGTTTGAAATTAAATTCAAATCATGAAAACTGTCTATCCGTCGTCGAAAGATGGTACGCATATTATCCAATGTAAGCTGAAGGTTTTAATTTAAATAATTTCGATTCTTATTAGATTGATCTGTAATAGAAGCTTTGCTTCTACTTATGAAAAATACGAGAGTTTGACTTGAAGTAATTTATTAAACAAATATAAATAAAATGATATACGAAATAATAATAAAAGTTATAACAGCTTGCTGTAGTACTTTCCTTTAACATTTTTACAGTGACTGAAAAATAATAGACTTGATTTAAATTTAAAAATTTTTCCCTTTTATAATTAATTATAAAAGGAAAGAAAGTCCGATATACAAAAAAGGTAATCTTAACAATCCGGACAGCTATAGAGGGCTATCCATGCTCTCGTCGGCGTACAGAATATATACAGTGATATTGAAAAACAGACTGGACCAAGAAACTGTAGAGAAGAAAATTCTTCCAGAAGGACAGGCAGGATTTAGGAAAGGGAGATCGACCACAGATAATATATATCTGTTGAACTATATTATAAAAAGAATGATAAGAGAAAAGAAGAAACTATATATATTGTTCGTGGACTTAAAAGATGCCTTTGATAAAGTGAACAGAGAGAAGCTCTGGAGAATCATGGAAGAAAAAAAGTACAAGGGTCTGATAAATAATAGAAGAATGATCTACGAAGAAACGAAAAGCAGAGTGACAACAACAGAAGGACTATCAAAAGAATTTTTAACAAATAAGGGACTGAGATAGGGGCCTCAACCCCTTATTTTTACACATATACATAGCAAGGGTTGAAAAAGAGATGAAAAAAAGAAACATAGGTGGGATAAAAGTTACAGAAGAGAGGATCTGGACATTGGCATATGAGGACGATTTGGCACTCATAGGAGAAAATAGGAAGGCCATGCAGAATATGATGTCAACTCTGAAAAGATTCTTAAAACACAGAGAAATGAATTTAAATACAGAGAAAACGAAAATTATGATAATCAAGAAAGGGAGACGAAATAATATCGAGATATGGAAATGTCAAGAAAAAAAAATTGAGGCAGTAGAAAAATTTAATTAGTTAGGATTCACACTTAGAAAAGACGGAAGACTATACGAAAATATAAAAGAAAGAATACAGAAGGGTATAATTTTTGCGAAAAGGACATGGGTGTTATCGAAAAAGAGATGTGCAGGAGCCTTTGGCCTAACGAAAATGCTTATTTGGTGAAAGGAGTACTGGAGTATGGGGTCGAAATATGGGGGACACACGATAATAAATAAATGGAAAAAATTAAGGCAGACTACCTTCGTTGGACCCTAAAATTAAACTTTAGTATGCTCAGATACTTAGTCTATGAAGAAACCGATGAAAACAAGATGGAAGTGGAATAGAAAATTGGTGTTTTAAAATACGAGGATTAAATTAGGAACCAGGGTAACGATAGACTAGTATAGAAATGCTATGAGGAATACAAACAAAAGTACTTAGACCAAAAGACAGATGAAATGCAAACATGATTAAAAAAATAGGACTGAGTAGAGACCAAATTGATTACTGGCAGACAATAGAGAGAACAGATATGTACAGAGAAATACGACAAAGAAACAGGGACATACAACAATAATAAAGAAACAGAAAGATAGCAGAAGCTAAATACAATAAAGTATACAGTGACATACAAGAGATAGGACTTCAAACCTACCTCAAGAATAACCATAATCCAAAGACTATAAAAACAGTGGCGAGAATAAGATGTGGCAACATAACATCGCATAATAGATACTGGTTAAAGTCTGAAGAAAGAAGATGCCAACTATGTAAGCAAGAGGATGGAGATTGGAAGCATTACATCATAAAATGCAAAAAAACAGAAGATATATTTCGAGAAAGCAGAAAAACAAACAACAAAACATGAATAGACAGATAAAATTTAAAAACTATACTAAAGACAGAACAATCCTTAAAGAGATAAAGATTTTAGAAAAAAGAATAGAAAAAGCAGAAACAGAGTAGGTGAGAAATGCTAAAACAGAGAACAAAGGAGAGAAGCAGATATAGTAGATGCGGGAACAACAAACAATCAGCAACAAATCCCACACGCAAGTACATAGTTATAGAAGTATAACAACAATAACATTATATCAAATTGAAATAATTAAAACCAAAACACAGTGAAATTAATAACTATCAGATGCAAATAACATGTAAATAATACCATATTGTAAATAATATATTAATCAACAAATGTATATATATAAATAAGTATGTACAATAACGAAAACCGTCCCTGGACAATTAGTCGGGATGTAATATTAATAAATAAATAAATTAATAAAAGGGAAGAAGATGACTGGCATCATTAGATAACAGAATGCGAGGACACGAAAGTTATATTTGAGGAAATGGGGAGAAAGGGTACCATGATATGGAGAAGTAGTAATATAATGAAGACTTTTAATAGACAAATAGAGAATAAGAATATACTGAGAGGGAAAAAGGAAATAAAAATAAGGATAAAGAGAAAAGAACGATAAATGTAGGGCAGCAAGAAACGGAAAGAAGGTACGACGCACTAAAAAAAGAAAAAGAAAAAGAGAAGAACTAAGAAGAGAGAGATAAGAGTGGAGCAAGAATAGGAAAAAGTGAGCCAGATGCAAAAAGAGAACTGTGTAATAAGTCTAAATTAAATTATAAAATAATACAAAGTGTAAATAATGTAACGTATAATGTATAATAGTGTAAGAAATTATGTAACGGAACCCATCCCTAGGCCAAGAGTCGGGATGTATTTTTTAATAAATAATATTATTTAGAATTTTAAAAACATTTTCTCAAAATTACATTTTCAAAAATAAATAACACTGCAACTCGAATACAAATTATTCGAAAAAACTAATAAAATACTTTTTTATTAGTTATCTTTTTTATTAGTTATACCCGTATCTCCTTCTTTCAGTGGTCGATATAGTTGAACTCTTTTCTTGTTTTTATATTTTTGTCAATTTTTGTGGAGCTTGGTCTATTAAAAGTGTTTCAGAATTTCTTTTATAAATTTAAGGTGACATTTAAATGAGCACATGATAATAAGAATACCATAGTGACAAACGAACATATGAGGTTCGAGGTCAAGGGTGATGAGACGGTGCACTAGGCAACGAAAGATCATCAGTAACATGTATAACCCGAAACATAGAAACTACAATTTCATTATCCCCTGATTAGTTGCGGTGATTACAGGAGCTCTTGCTGAGAGGTACCTTCCAATACCCGTTTTTCAGGTTGATATTGGATACACTCGTGTCCCTCAGTTTCTCTACGGTCGAAATTATTTTAGGCAAAAAATAAACGCCTTTATCATACATCAGATTTAACTTACGGTAGATAATATAAAAGGATAACAGGTATTGTCCTTGTTGCGAGCAAAGACAATGAGAAAGTTCCATGAACTCGAGAAGGGTTCTACAACCACTTCGCATATCACTTTTCGATGTTTTTTATCGATAACCTTTGCACTGCTCTGGTCTAGGATTATCAGTGATGTTTTATCTGTGGGTGAGGATTGATCATCTGGATTTGATAGTTAATAGTGAGTGTCATGTATGTAATATAATCATTATTATTAATGCCAATAATCGCATATGTGACGAAGCCCAAAATGAGGGAAAAGTAATACTTGCGTAAGCAAAGAAAGTATTCTAAAATTGATGATAAAGAAAAAAAGAAATGACGAGAGAATCGAACTAAGTAACGAGTAACATGAAATTTGCATGTAATAGAACTTCTGCAACCGTTATTTCATAAAAATTCCACAGTCTAAAATGAATACACGAAGGGTCAATTAAAAGATAATATCGAAGATAGTTGAAAAGGCCCTAGTCAAGAATCTAGAGGACATTAAGGACAATGGAGGAAGAATTCGTAAATTTAGTGCTTCTCCATCCGATATAAATAACGAGTAAAATTGGAAAAAAACGAATGGAGATTTGGATTTCGAGATGCCCGAATCGATGATATGTCAAGCATATTTTGGTTTAGACCTCCTTTAAAATCGTGAACAATAGAAACGGTACTTTGATATTTTTTTAATAGAACAAACGAACGATTTGCTTTATACGCAGTCCCTTTTAGAGGTATAGCTCATTGAATCCATTGTATTACACGTAAAATCACACTCACCCTTTTCATATTGTAATGCACAGGTGGAGGCGTCAGGGAATGAATAAAGGGGGAACAACAGAAATATTGGGGCACGCAATTTATTCACTTTTTGTTTACAAATTTCGGGAGCACTCGGAGGACGACTACTCGACTTCGACTCCTCGAATGGTGTGTGTCATTCGTCACCGGTCCGTCGCCACGACTACTCCCCCTCCGAGCGCTTTACAATAATTTACAATATATTTTTAGTAACTACGCACTTATTTTATTTATTCGCTTACCTGGCAAAAAAAACCACCCTGGACGGAAAAAGCCGTATAATCTATCCCGGTCGCGCCACTTTCGGCACGTATAGACCGTAAACGATTTGCCCGGCTCGTTTGCCGCCCCAACGGGCAACCCCAATTCTGCGTCGCTGACCGAGCTTATTTTCCGGGCCCGGCTCGTGCGCCGCCCCACTAAGCCCGACCGGCTAGCCTGGTACGCCGACCCAGCCAACCGGGTTTCTTACAGATGGGGTCCCGTCGAATAGGTCGTCCAGGAGTCCGTGCCAAAGCGGCTCGACCCTACTCGATCTCAGGGAGGCGGAGAACCCCCTGTCGATTCACAATTTCGCGTTTACCTGGCTAATCCTTAAAACTAATCCTTATGCTAGATATTAAAACTTAATTCTTAATTCTCTGTACGCGACGCGCGGGCTTAACCTTAATAGATATTTTTTATATTAGAATAAATAATATTCTGTCTTCTTAACTATCGCTATTCTATTTATTTTATTAAATGAACCATAAAAAGGTCAAAACGCTTTGACCGCTTAGACTAGGTTAGAAACGAACCTTTGATAAGTGGCATGATCGTGGATTAATAATTAAAATATATATACATATATATCTACATCGCGATAAATTAAGTATGTAATACGAATAACTCATTGAAGAGGCTTAACTTGTGATTTGGCGGGTCTTACATATCCTTCGTGCAGTCACGAGCATGTTCAGAGTTTTGCATACGCAAAAACACAACAAATGATTCCACAAGCGGTAGTAAAGTAACAATAGCTAAGTAAAGTAGCAATAGCCGTTTGCTCGCGTTTGCTCCCGTTTGCTCCCGTTTGAACGACCGTGCGTACTGCTGCCTTAGTGAGTGACTAAGAAAGGGTACCGCTCTTCTACTCCGGCGGCTACTGTGCACTTAGCTCCGCGAGAATTAAAAAGGGAGGGGATGGTTCCCCCTCCTAACTAGTCTCGCTAAATATCATAGCAGAGAGACGGAGAGGGCTTGGTATCTCTGTTTATCCTCTACATTATACGTATTTTTGCAACTTTTCATACGCGGGCCAATTCTTCGAACTGCCTGCGTCCAAAATGAAGAGATTGTTTTTATCCTCACAATATTCTTGATCTTTAATGATATTAATATTGTATTACATCTATATTTATATTTGCATTAATTTTTATTACGCTTATTTATCAATTAAAATTTTATTTATAACAATCATCAACAAAAAAATATGTTGCCAAAAAATGTGTTACAATTTATATAATATCGTTTAACATTTATGCTTAGATTTTGTTAATATAACAGAATGTATAAACTGATGTAATTATTGAAGAACATTAATGAAAATAGAGAAATTTTAAATTATTTGTTATACACTCTCTTCTGATTAGACAAAAGTAAGTAAATAAATCTGCAGTATTTTACATACTCATGAAATCGTCTTTTATAACCATTGAACATAGGAGGAATGTATATAATAATGTCAATACAACTTTACGCGTATAACATATATTTAATTATTTTACTACAATATAAAAATAAAAATCACACGAATTTGTATTTACACTGAATATCATTATTTGCACTTATTGTATTACAATATAAGATATCGTATGTAAAATAAATATTAACAAGATTAAATTAATAAATATTTTCTAACATAATTAATTGAATAGGGTATGTAATAATTACAATAATAATTGGTTTTAAATTTATCAACCATAATATTAAAATATATTTTTAACTAAGAATATAAATAATAAAGTTTTATTATGCAAATAAAAATGTTAGCAGTTTAAGGTAAATATTAGTAAATTTGGTATAAATTAAACAGCTACTCAAATTAAAAATTTTGTTTAGAGATATAATAAAATCTAATTAAGTTTAAAAATAAATCTTCTAAGTACGGAACAATTAAAAATAAAAAATATAAATTTAAAAAAAAAAGAAATAAAAGATAATAAAATTAAGAATAGCGATTCATGGTGTGTATAATGCTATAAATATATATATAATATAATGAATTACTAGGTATGTAATATTTAAGTATAAAATTGATTATAATAGTATTTTTTCAAAGAAAAAAATCAATCTCTATTAATGTATAACTCAAATTTACAAAATTTATTTTTAACTAAGCCTAAATATTCCCTCTTCCTTTCGCCTAGACATTACCGCCATTATTTTAGATAACTTAGATTCTTCTCTCACATTCGATTATATAGTTATATAAGAATTACTAAAAATGAATAATTACAAAAAAGTATTGTAAGTATATGTATATGTATATTACCTGTTTGTCTAAGAAAAAAATTGAGCCCATATATTTATAAAAAAATGCCAAATTTTTCAACTGCAAAAAAAACAATATATTAATATGAAAATATAAATCACTTGACGAACGATTGATAAAAACCTGGAATAGTACCCCTGGTGGTGCAAATCATCGCCAATGACTGCAACGGTAACAACGTCATCACTACCATCAACACATCCCCAACAAACAGGCTATTTGGCCTTCAACAACTCTAGTGGCGGTGTTTATTCAACAAGCGGTCAGAGCGTCTTACTTTGTCCGCAGACTCTTGCACAGGCTCGGAGATCAAGACTGCGACGGGCTCTCACCGAAGCCACTGCCGAGACCATCAACTACGTTAAAGCGGTGGGAAAATTCAAAGCAAGCATCACATCCTTACAAATTATACACATAGATACACACCCCTTTTTTTTGTCATTATAGAAGCGTTTTATAGAAATTTTTATAAAATTTTTATAAAAGCGTTTTATAGAATTTTTGGTAAAATCCAGACTGCTAGCCTACGCACTATAATCTATAATCCAATTGTTCTGTTGCTAAGCATGAATAAAAATAAATAGTTTGCACGATAAACTGTGGAGCTCGATTCAATGCGCTACAATTGTTGAAGTAAATATTAAGATATGCAATATTTATATATTATGAATTTTCATAGAGAAATATTAACTAAGAAGAGCATGTATCCGGAAATTTTTAAATTATATTCAATATGTTTCTTCATTTGATATCACATATCTATCTTCAAATCAAAAAGAAGCCTTTAAGGGTCTATGAAAATATTCTTAATAAATACATCTATTTTTCTCAAAAATAATGCATATTTCTTATTTACTTTCCGCTAAATTTTTAAAATATTTAGAATATGTTATGTATAATGGTAAATAAATAAAATGCATATTTTACAACGCACATTTCATACCTGTTTTGAGCTAAGAAGTTAGACAATTGACCTTAAATAAAATATACATATATTTCAAATAAATTTTTTTTTTATAAAATATTAACAAATTTTATTATTATGCTATATATCACTGTGTTAAAAAACAATATCAGGTTGAAGCCTTAAAAATTTATACGCATATTACCCTTATTCTCTACCTTCTAAATATTTCCATTTTTCAGAAATTCACTCATGCAAAAAAAATCCACTATCATTATTCACCTTCAATAGTATCTTCGTGTTTATCTATTAAAAAACTGGTATTTCCGGAAGCACCGTTTTTGTAAATAAATAAAATTCTAACTGAATGTTCAAAGAATAATAGTTTTATTACGATAAAAATTTAAAATACATCAAACTATGATAATTAAAGAAAAATATTGACATGATATTGTTTTGAATGACCATGAAATTATTTTCTGTTTACGTACATTTTTTTGAGATTGACAAGATTGGTTTTTTATTTCTAGACAAATATGTATACATATACATATAAAATTCTTGTAATCTAATATTGTTGTTACACAGATTATAACATGATTATTTTACCCTAAAAAATTAATTTTAATCAATTGTTATATAACATATCTAAAATACTTCTTAAAAAAAAGTGTAGAATAAATCTGTTGAAATTCACTCATCAGCAAAGATCTATGATTATTATTTGATAACTTTAGAGTTCTGATTTTTTAAGAAATCTTTCATCACTGGTAATTAATGGTGCTTCACCTTCTTGATAGTTTTGAATTTATTTCATAGTTTGTTTTATCATTTTATAGCACTGAATTATTTCTATTTTTAATGTAGTATGTGCATTAATAGCTGTCTTGAATACTCGAAACTTTAACAAAAAGTCCGTTTACGTAAAAAATTTAATTTCTTTATTTATGAATATAAAATATTGTAATAAACAAAAATACATATTTAATGATGTTCATAAAACTAATCATAAATATTAATAAATGATGATACTGGCATAAAATTTGCTCATACATACTCACAATTATTATACATTATTATCAACACGAGAAGCATATTTATCTGCACAAATCTATTCTAGTTATATAAATTTGAAAATTTTGATACATTTTGCACACAGTGATATATAAAAATTCTAAATCTATCACGTATTCTAAATATACAAAATGTAGAAAAATACATGTAAGTGAAAATTATTTTATTGCTATAAATTAAAATTAAATAATCATTATTTTTCTTGTTTAAGATTATATTCATAATATATTTTCATCATTACTGAATAGATTTTTATATAATAAATAGTTTTGTCGAATGCATGAATAATAGTCTGTTAAAATATCTATTTAAAGCATGAATATTGTTTCCTGTGTACTTTTTGACGTTGACACTTTACAAATTTTCTTTATAATTTGAATATTATGAGAAATATTCAGTAATATATGTAATAAACTGTAAAAATTATAGAAATTTTCTCTCCATCCATATAATTTTTTTAAAAATTAGAATATTAATAATAGATTTCTTTACATATAATGAAAAAATAGTTTAAATAAATTCTTTCAATTATGTTCCATTCTACTTATTAATAGTAAAAATTTAACAACGCTAATGAGTTTTTTAAAAATATAATTATGTATTGATATTTTATTATTTGTTCATTTATTATGAACATGTTATAAAAATGTTCAAAACTGTATTCTGTAAGTTTTACATACAAAAACTACGAGGTAGAGGGAGTTAATTAAATCACTCCGAATTTTTCGATGTAATTAACGATACGATATTTTTTCAAATCAATATTATATGTCGGTATGATCGATCTTTGTGCTTTCGACAGCAAGAAAGATCTGCCCCTCCCCTCAGCACCGAGGTACTTTCGTCTGAATTGCAAACGGTCAAATGTGGATAACCTGCACCGCTTTGACTTCGTTCCGGAATTCCTTCAGGTGTGATTTAAAAAATACACTCTTGGACGGTCCCCGTGGCAAAGCAATTATTTTACTTGGATATTCTGATTTTACACTGCGTCCTTGCAGATTGTATCCTTGGACTTTGATATCTGAAATATAAAAAAAATCAAGACTCCCATAATCATGTTATACGAAAGCAATGCTCTCCATATATCACCGCTTCCTTCGTTCCGGGTGTATGTCACATATAATCATTCAGCGTTAGCCGTACCTTGCTGTGGTATTAGTTGCGAGCTGTTAACTTGAGGATAGCCGAATATTGAACAGAATAAATAGCGCTCACCGTATATTCATTTTAGGAAGCCATTCAGTTTTGGTAGTGCCATGTGACTTGAGTTGAACAGCCTCAACTAGTCTCTCGACTACACCACCGTGATAATTACCTAATTCGTAAATGCACACCCTACTATTACTAGAAACCACTGTACTCGATTAAATATCATGAAAGCTGTAACACTTGCCTCCATCAGGTCCACTCGTAAGGTTAAATCACATTCACTAAAGGAATATATGCTTGCTTTTCTGAACCTCTTAACATTTGTAACTCTTACCGTCACAGGTAGTTAACAGATCTCCGTGTTGCGAATACTTATGTACTCAATCTCATGCTGATATGCGCTGACATGGTTGTTTCATTCATAGCGACATCGAAAAATTGGGTTATATTCGATTCGGGACCTCTTCAACAATACTTGAGACTTTCTTTTCTTCCTTCAGGTACATTAGTTCTTTTCAATCATGTGAACAGTGGCGATTCTGGCCAAATGCAAATTAAGTTAAATTCAACCTTTTTCTAACTTCCTCACTCAACTTGGATCGTCAGCTTTGGATCACATGCTCCCTTTGCCACGATCTACTCCACTGGGCACGTACACAAAATTATTTGTTCTGCGTCACACACCTATCATACCTAATCAAAAATTCTCAAAACTCGGTAACATTTTCATAGTCAACCACTTACATCGACTCGTTGATAATTCTGTCTGCAATTAAATCAATGGCATCTATTCCTTCGAATCTGCATGCATACACCACAACTTTGTTTTTGTAATACTCCCTCATATTTTCTCTTTTATGGAATATACGCGCTATCACCTTCCTCGAGCACTCAGTCATATTGATGCCCTTGATAAATATTTACGCTTAACTCTTGCTTCCAATTTTACTAACCCACCATCGCAACAATTATACCAAGTTTCTGCTGCTCATTTCTTCAGCTACGTACACGACATCATCACTCTGTGTTCCAGGTAGTTGGATCAGTTGAATCCATTTGATCCATATGTAGATTAACACATACTCCCCGTGAAGATTGAAAGCGGTGATAAGCTTGTACTTATCTTGCGACCTCGATCACAGACTGTTATTGCCTCTAAAACACCACCGAATCTTCTGCTATATTACCTATTCATCTTCTTGAAACTTCTTCTTAACTGTCAAATACTACATGTTCCTCTTGATGTTGATAGTGAAATTGTCGAAATGACTCAATTACATCGCTAAACGATTAATGTACTGATCGACGACACGATTCTTTAGTTGAAGAATTTCTCTGCATTATTTTCAATTTCTTCAATTTTTTCAATTTTAATGTAACATTACAAAAAATACTCAGAATACTTCAATATAATAAACAATACGTCTTTTACTCAAAACAATATGAGATATCACAAAGCTATTTTTGTACTTTTGGCATTAAGTTAAAATTGATGCTCAGCCCCATGTCACTTTGCAGAAATAACTGATTCTCACATAAAGCCTATTGCACCGCTTTCACTTTGTTCCAGGATTTGTTCGAGTTTGAACTGTGATACATATCCTCGAACAGTTCCTATGATAAAGTTTTGCACTATAAAAGAGATTTTTTAAAAAGAAATATTAAACATAATTTATATATGCACAATAATTATTCTAAATAGGTTTAATAGATCCACTATTATAAGATTATTGTTATTATTGTAAATATTATTGTTGTTTTGTCACTGTTGTAGTTACTTTCATTAGTATGATATATTTAATTGAAACCATTGCTTAATACTGAAAACTATGATTATACTTGAATATTCTATAAAAGATCCAAATAGAATTTTACACAAATTTATTTTTCGATATATAATTTTGTAAGTGACATTAGACATTAATTTTATTTGTCTTGTACACTTTTTCTTATTTAATTGAAGATTTTTTTATGCATTATTTAATGTACACTTACAAGAATCTTTGTCAAAAATTGTACGTCAGTGAGTTATTTCGGTACCAAATTTCTATTCAGTACACAATAAATATATGATAATATTTTATAATCTATATATTTAATTATCTATAATGAGTTTTTTGAAGTAATGCAATTACAACATTTTTTATGTATTTAATTTGCATAGATGTATAAAATTTATTTATTATTAAATAGTAGTGTTACCGCCAATAAATATTATTATCTTTAACAATTCTGAATTTTTAAATTATAAATTTAATAGTTAACCTGATGTATTTATCAGTAATGAAACTTTTCTTTATATAAATGTAATTTAGAAAATAAATTATTAAATTTTTATTTAATTATTATATTTACTATAATATATTAAAAAATTAAAATATCATTCATATTTGTTTGAATTATTTAATTATGGTATTATCCATATATCTTTGTCTAGTTTAAGAATACATTATTAGAGACTCCTGAATAAAAACACTTACAGGTTCCAATGTAAAAATGTTTATATTTTTACTCATTTTATTCAATAAATGATTATTAAATGATGAGATTATATCTGTGGAATTAAATTCTCATTTTTTATCATAAGTACAATTACAATACTTATAAATCTTTTTTAATTTTAAGAAACATATAAAAGACAATACAAATATTTATAAAAATATACTCTTAAAAAATATAAAGGATTCATGATTATTTTTAAATATGCTTATATTTTTCTATAAAAAATTCTAAGACGGTAAATAATCAAATAATTTCAATACAAGGAACAAAAATTACAGGTAAAACATAAAAATAAATTACATTTGATAAATTTAGATTTTCACTTCAGGTTTTTCAAATAAGGCTTAGAAGTACTATTTATACTCTTGTATTCCACTAATATTCTTTATTTACTCTATTTTGATATTATTTGAACTATTTTCTTTATTCTTACTCAAAATCTTTTTATATTCTATTTTAATATAACTTCCTTAAATTTTTTTATAACATACATGAATGAATCGATCTTTTGTTCCGGAAGAAATTGCATATTTATGTTTTTAAAGGTGACAAATAATGAATAATATTTATGTTATTAATGACTTTTGATACTTAATTTAGTATCCACTTAATTTAGTATAATATTCAAAAATATAATCACCTGTTCTGTCAAGTTTGAATATTAAGTATCCGTTGCGTCACCTTTAAAAATATAAATATTTGCCAAACAACATATGTGACTTAATGAGAATTTTCACGCGGATTAAACTTTCGACGCATGCATTATATGTATATATTGTTTAATTATTTTGTAACTGTGTCTCTTCTTATATGTATAGGGTATTATTATTAAATGTTATTTATATCAAATCAGAAATTATTCTTTTCATATAATTACTTTGATATTTAATACGTTTACATAATCACAATCTATTTTATGTTTATATATATTCTATGGAACTATGATTATATTATTCTTTATTTTATGCTTTTTAAGATTTAATTTTAATAAACATTTTTTTCACCTCTATAAAACGAATTACATGCACTACAAGTAAACTTGGCGACCACATTATGTGAATTCTATTTGACAATACTAACTTTACTTAATTTTATAATATTATTTGGTTTTTTATTAATAAGAGAAACTGTATCAAACTAAATGTTATGAATTGATTTTCTATAAAATGTGTCAAATATGAGATGTTAATTTGTATGGCTTGTTGTTATTTTAAATTTTAATATTGTTGTTGATTTTTCTGTGTTTTACACGTATTTTTTTATATAAGAGATAAAGACGGGTTATTGATTAGTAGGATAAAATAGGATAGGATACAATAAGTGTGGAAGGAAGGGGCGATGCAGTAGTTGTTGCAGGGGGTAGACTCAGTTTAAAGCCTATTGTATGTTAGCTCATCTGTATCTAACATATTTTTGAAAAACTATTGTTTGAAGTAATTGTTATGTAAAATTAGTCTGTTTGTCCTCAACTGAATTTATTTTGTTGAATTCTGTCACCAAGATAGGCAGAACTCCACCCAGATGGGTAACTGCTGTATCCATAGTAAGGAATTCTACCTTAAAAGAACTAATACATACGGTTAATCACCTTAATTTTAATTATTAGCGCTATCTCTAAACGCAGTTTCACCTGCTGCAAAAAGTGTTGTCGATTCAGTGATAAAAGATATATTTCGCTTCCATATTCGGCCTGAGTCTCCCCAATTTATCACTGAGGTTCATTTAGATCTTTAAACCATTGCATTCATGGGCAGTATCCCAAACAACAAGTGGACAAATAAATCCATTTTTGGAAGTCTGACTGAAGTAGTGGGTATGCAGTGTACCGTAACATTCACAGTTAGAAGTATTCCTTACTAGAAGATCTATTATTTTTTAATATTTCTTTTATGAAAATATTTAATACTTGCGTCATCAGCCCCATTTACTCTAGGAGCGATGTGAAAGTGCCTGGGTCTTCCAAGTTACTGACATACAATGCTCTGGGATCAGCTAGAGATCTCACGGAATGACATGTGAAATTTCGCTTGAATTTCCTATATTATTGGAGTTTCTTGAATTACCTAGCAGGTGTTTGTTTAGAAGTCGAACATTCGGCGTAAGGATGATTGAAACTATTGGTTAGTGTCTCGTTTATTCTCAATCGTATATCATAAAATTCTCAATCATATTACTGCCACCGGTACAAGAAAAAGGATCTGTAGATAGAATACATTCTGCACCATGTCGCTTTTTTATACTCGACTCGCATTAGGAACTAGATCAAGGCATCTAACCACTGTGTTTGATGTGCTCTTTGTACTCTTAGGGCCACCGCACCGAATAATTACTGAGATATCGTCTTCTCATCTAACTCGTTCCACAATGTGTGTATAGGCTATAAACTGATACCGAATGCTGTGGTAACTGAGTGAGCCAATTTTTAGTGTGAGATTGTCAATCGCATGATTTTGGCTGCCTTAGCTATCACCTCAGTTTTCAGAAAAATGTATCAAACTAATTTGGAGTATCATCAAAACTATCTAAAATAAGAGTATTGGGAGTATCGCATCTACTCTTAGAATACTAGCCGACGGAGCTGGTAGATGGGCTTCTACTGTCAAAGATTTTGACGTGGTGATTGCGTCCCTATGGAGCGTGTCTTTTGCCTGAATTCAAGTAAAAAGCTATCAATGGATTGATAATAGATTTGTGAGTTGCAGATCAGTAGCTGCAGTTTGATAAAAATGCTGAGAAAAACTTTCACCCAATAGTCATTAATCAATAGACTTCTACATTGACACCATGTAAATGGTAGATGTGTGTGTAGGGATAGTCTGAGCCATGACGATGATAATTTACAAAGTCTCTGATAAATCATCTACCAGGACCCTATCTACAGAAAAATAGTTGACTTGGAATAGTCAGTCTTATTTTCATCCTTAATGTATTTATATCGAAATACAAACGCTTTATGTAAACTCTCTGACGTATATTATTTTTATTTCTTTATATTAAATCCTTTCGTACAAGAATATTTAGATATTAAAATATGATACCTAATGTCACAACATTATGCATGCAAAATTCTATTTTACTCTCTCTCTATCTCTCTTTTCTTTATTTCTCTCTCTCTCTCTCTCTCTCTCTTTCTCTATCTCTCCCCCTCTTTTTCTTTCTTCCTCTCTCTCCTTCTGTTATATACACACATACATGCATTAACATTAAATACAATTAATTATATTTCTTATGAATATATTTATGTTGATATTTGTAACCATTTAAAAATACATATAAACTCATAATTACACAATTATGCTACGAAGATGAATATCTCATCCCAGAAAATTATATTTTTTAATACATATTAAGCTATTAGAAAAACTGATACATGATCCACTAAATCTAGAGAAGCAAGTAAGTTCTCACAAATCTAACTCCATCAACAACAAGTAATACTAAAGAAATGAAAAAAATCTTTTAATAAGAAGAAAATAGATAATTATAAAAAGAATGATAACGAAAATATAAATTTTATTTCATAATATTAATTTATAAATGTATTTTGATACAATATGTATTGATTATTTCTGTGTCCGTGCGTGTGTGTGTGTGTGTGTGTGTGTGTGTTTTTCTAGAAGTTTATATATACATGTATGTAATTTTATAAATCATATTGTTTTGAACTCATACATCTATGTCGTTAATTCAAAAACTTCCAGTCTCTTTAACAATTAAATGTTCGAAAACATAATATCCGATAAAACCAAATTTAATGATTTACGTAAAACTTTTTTAAATAAAAAAAAAAAAAATTGAAAGTTCTTAAAAATATAGTGAATTTTATAAAAAAAATTTTGGTTTTTAATGTTTTAAACAATTTACATCTCAGAAAAACAATGGAGCAATATTTGAATTCAAGAATTTACATTAAATCTTTTTAACTATTTTACAAAATGCATTAAAATATAAAAATAAAAATTATTTTTATTAGTACTGCGGTATTGTAATCGAAATAAATAATACATTAATAAATAGTTTTTAAGTTAAGAGAAAAATTTTGATAAACGTTTAATGAAATCCATTTAATTATTAAAATTATTCATGTTATTTTTTATTATCTAATATAATATAATATAAGTATAATATAAATATAAATATAATAAATATAAATATAATAAAAATTATACTGTAATCAAAAATATATAATTAAAACTAAAATAATAACAAAACGAATTTTCAATTTATTATATGGAATTTAAATAATAATTTCTATAATATAACTTTGGTCACTTAATAATTTATTTATACCATAAAGTTTTTTGTATTTTATATATTTTTTCATTGTACATTATTTTTTTTATCAGTTCAAATTTTCAAAATATAAATATTTAGAATATACTTTTGTTATAATTCAAGTGTATTTATTGATTTGCAACATTATTGCATAACTATAAATTTAAAAAGAAACTTTTAAAATAATTTTTAAAATGTAATTATTTTCAACACTAAAAATTTTATAGAATTAAATAAATATATGGTAAGAACATTTTTTACAATAAAATATACCATCAATTGTAAAAAAATTATTTAATACTTAATAATAATTATATTTCAAGTAAATATTTTATTTTTATTTAAAAATAAAAAATAGACAATACGAAATATAATGTTTCTGAAAAACTATTTAGGTGTAAAAAAATAAATCTTTTATATAAAACTAGAATTAATAATATAATTTATTGATTTAATCTGAAGTAGTACGCAATTTAAACAAGGTAATTCTTATATATCTGTATGTTTGAGAATTAAAAAAGGTAATATATAAATTATAATAAAAAAGATAACTTATTAATATGTTGTATATTACTTAAGCACCACATGGCTATAAGTTGTTCGCCACATGTAATTAAAAATTGAGATTTCATGTTAAATGACGTTGTAAAGTCAAATTGTCAATGTATAATAATTCAATATGATATTTTTCGCACTTGAGATTCATCACCATAAGCTTATGTTGTCCTATTTTACAGCGTTTTATACATTGTATTTAAATAATACATATTCTGTTGCTTATTAACAATGTGTTTGTTTATGTATATACATAATATTAAATATATACAAAATCTGCAATCATTGTTTAGAATCTGTTACTCTGTCTAATATTGGAGTGTTATCTCAATTTACATTATGATTGTAGTATTCGTTGTATGATATAAAGTGATTATGTTATTTAATTTTTATTAATTGATGAGATTGTACAGATAATATTTTTAAACAAATTTTTATAATAAGGTAAAGAAATTAATTTTCATTATTTTCATATGTCTAACATTTTTCTGTATTACTTTTTAAGAACTATGTTAATATAAATATTTTAGTAAACTTCTCAGGATAGTGATTTTTACTTAATAACTTATACTTATTATTATAAAATATTTCTAAATAAATAAATAAATTTAAATAATAAATAAATGTTTTAATAAATATTATTAGTAAAAAATGCCTTGTTAAGGGGATTGTAAACAATGTTTCGTTTTTTATTTATAATTTGACCCAATTATATTTAGAGTTCTGTTAGAGGAAAATGACTTTTGGACCCAATATATAATAAATATTTATTGATACTATTCCAAACAATAGAGCTCTTTTTAGATCGTTAGAGAAGTATAGCAATTTTTTGCATGAAAAATTGTAAACAAAATCCATAAATTCTAATTTTTAAAAATGTCAGTTTTAATATTTACCAACTAATTTTCTATCAAGAATTTGCATATTATTTTCAAAATTAATTAATTTAGAAGAAACAGTACTGTCAAGCCAAAGTATAATCCATGTTAGCAGGTAAGCAAGAAAGATCTAGGCAGCATCAATTCTTTCATGATTTAACTGGAATTCATTTATCTGTGGTATTTCAAAGCACGAAATATTCCTTATTTATCTTAAAGGAATCAAAAAGTATAGAAGATTAGAGGTTAATTATGGTTCAAAAGCAATCAGTTTGCTCAAGGGTTTGATAATACACTCATTATATTTATATAATAAATGTAATCTAATAATAAATCAATTATTGTAACCGAATATAGATTTTGAATGGATTTCTTATTAAAAGTTACAATTCAGCTCGATTGGTGTATAAAGTGATAAGAGAAACATAAAAGAAAAAGTTGAAGTTACATTAATAATAATAAATTATATTTATTTATTAATATTCAAAAAAGAAAAATGTTATCATTTCATATAATAGATAATTCATAAAAATTTTGTATATCATAAAAGTTAAAGAACAGTTTAAAAAACGTAACGTTAAGAAATATGGTTAATCGAAAATGAAGCTCAGTTAAAAAAAACTGTTATTTATTCGTTTCCAAGTACTTGAGAAAGAATATTTTTTTATCACTAACTTTATTGATTAAATTAGTACTTATTAATGCATAATTTCAACTACTTCCAAAGTTCAGCGAATAATTTTTAAGTTTTACTACTGTGGATTTTTATTCTTAAATGATGGTAATTGATTCGTAATGATATCTACACGAATAATTATCAAATCAAATTAATAATTTGTTTGTACCTTTTCATATATTTACATTTATTATATTTTTATTATATATTTACTTTTCATATATTTATATATATTTACATGTATATATATAAATCAGTGAACAATAGAAAGTGTTTCATAAAATTTTAATGAAAAATATAAAAATATATTTGGTAAAGTTTTATATATAATTAAATAAAGTGATAAAAGATATAAAGTAGATGTGCTGGAAACTGCTTATCCTCTGCTTCATCTGATCAGATATTTTTTATAATGAAAATGTGGGCATTGCAAACTGAATATACAACTACATAATTAAATATATTATTTATAAACTATTTTGAAATGAATTACGTGTCTAAAGTGTTTTCAACGACATAAAATTACTACAATTCGATTTAGCGATAAAAAACAAAATAATCTTTAAGTTGTAATAATCATCAAAACCCGATCTTTATAAACTCGAAGTAATTTTTAAAGTATTAAAAAAAATATACTTACAATAAACTGTAACACTTTTTAACTTCGTGTAATTTTTATTAAATTCTAATTTTAACTTTAACTAATTATTATTTTTATTCATCACCACCTCAAAAATGGTGCGAAATGAAACTAAACTACGATATGAAAACAATTTCGAGTTATTAAATTAAACTACATAAATTCGTAACATATTATACTTGGTTAAACACTATTTCTTTTCAAAATTTCGAGCTATATGGTCGACAGATAAAGAGCACAAAAAGTCAATAAAACACTTTAAATATTCATTTGCATTTCTTTAAAAAATCAATGACTATTGGTTACAGCCAAGGTAAAAGAAAGCTAGAATATTTACTGATAATGTACTAAATTCTATTAATTTAAAATAAAATTTATAAAAAAAATATTGATCTAATTATGTATTGATGTTAAATTAATAATTTTTTTAATGTATTATTAATTTACAGATAAACTAATTAAATCAAAATTAAATAAACTACATTTGTGTGATAAGTAATTTTCAGCATATAAACTGAGAAGCGTTTAATAAATATAAAATTTCTATTATTCTATACAAATTAGAAATTATAAAATTATAAATTTCAATACTCATATAAATGATATTATATAAATGATAAATCATATAAATCATATAAATGATATATTCAATTCAATACACATATAAATATTATAAATATTTCCTTGACATTTAAAATATAATTTATATAAAAAAAAAAATTTTACTATATTATTTTATATATTTATGGACAATAAATTTTTAAATATTCTAAACTTTTAAATAAATATTTAACATATAAAATAACGAGAAGGCATATAAAAAACTGATTTACATATATTTTGTAATTATACCTAATATTTGACAGAAATTCATAGCTGAAAATATAATTTGAAAAAATTAACATAACTTATAATTACAAATTTACTTACACATAAATTAAGCTTCAATTTATGTTTGTAGCATACAACAAAAAATTATAAAACCAAATAAGTAAAAAAAAAATGTTTTAATTAAACATATATATCTGATAGTGTGATAGTAACATTTTATGCGTTTATTTAAGTACTTGCAACAAGCACTTGACCAAATTCTTGGACTGACATTGAATGCTTTCTCTTTTAAGAAAGGAAGGATAAGTGGAATAAACAATGAATTTTAATTCGGTTAAGTGGATTACTAAAACTGCATACGATGAACTATTTCAAATATTTTTTTACATAATTATATGATACTTAAATTATAATATTAATGAAATATTTCAATTTGCTTCTATAAAAAAAAAAATTTTTTTTTTACCTATTTAATATAATTATTTATTTAAAATTAGAATATGTCAATTGATTTTTTTTTTTTACCTTTAGCAACATACGTCACTTCAAATATGTATCAATTATATTTTTTAATTTAGTATTACTGAATATAAAGTTTGTTTTAAAGTAAATAAAAATCATTTTATAATTTTTATAATTTCTTTATAATAAGGTAAATGCTACTAGATTTTCGTTTAGTTATTTTTCACAATAAATGTACATGTAAATAATTGTATATAAAAAGAAACAATTACCCACGCACCCATGCATACACACGCGCGCGCACACACACATGTATATATATGTATATATATATATATGTATATTTGTGTGTGTGTGTGTGTGTGTGTGTGTGCACGGGTGCGTGGGTATTTACTCGTGCAAAGATATAATCCCTAGAAAGTAGTGAAAAAGGGAAATGAGATATGAATTGTAATAATGAAGAAGAAGGAGTAAAAAGAAAAAGGAGGGAAATATAAAAAATATAAAAGATTTATTATGGGTGACGATGATGTTACAGCTGCGAAAGCCCACGTCAACTCTTTCGATACCTGGGGAAATGAAGAGCAATAGCATAGGTGGATGCGGCTCGATCAGCGAGGACGCAGCCATAGCCGTCGTGGGTGCTCACCCCGATTACCCAAAGAACTGCGTGGACGAACGCACCTTGTCGGGCAACACAGTGATCGGGGTCGGTGGGATTGGCGTCAAGTGCACCTCGGGGAGCATCAGCGCGGCTTCAAAGCATAAACCCAACGTCGGCTACAGACTCGGAAGACGGAAGGCTTTGTTCGAAAAACGCAAACGCATCAGCGATTACGCCCTGGTCATGGGTATGTTTGGCATCATCATGATGGTTATCGAAAACGAGCTATCCAGCGCTGGGGTATACACAAAGGTTCGTTCCACGACATACTTTTCTTTCTCTCTTATTAATTGCTATTCATTGCATTTATTATGCAATTATTTTTTAAGATAAAACTAGGGGGCATCTACTTGTATACTTTGGTATTCTTACAGTCACTCCTGATCCTTGAATATGTGTAATAATAGATCCTCACTACTCTTATTGAATTATAAACTCGGCAGTGTCAAATTTCAAAATTCAAAACAAAAAAAGAGAAATAACATTTATCTGAAACAATCAATTTTTTCAATGTTTCTTCAAAAAGTATGTTGACGAATAAAAATATTTTAAATATTCATTTAATAGACTATTCTTCCAACAATTCAAGGAAATCAAACTTTATTCAATACAAAACTTCTGAAATGAACCAATACACTTGAATTTTCGAGTTTATGAATCATTATCATTAGATAGTGCTACGTAAATTTTTCACCATAGAAGAAAATCTGTAAAACCCAATTTCTTCTTTTATATATAAAATGGATACGTGTTTCTCTAATCTGTCTTCCTTAAATATTCTTCCTTATCTTATTTAACGTATCAATGTACTAAAAAAAATAAATCCATCAGATTGGTAAAAATAATTTGTCTTTTAAAGCAAGATCAAAACTACTCCATCAAATTTTTTGATAAAAATCCAATTATTTATTCCATTATGAACTGGTATACACCAATTATGAAACTAAAAAATGTAATAATTAGAAGAATCTACAGCTAGCTAATCTTTATAATATTATATTTTTAGTCAGTAGTTTTAAAAACTTTAAATACAAATTTATCCCTATGAACAAATTGATATCAATTCAAATTTTTAAAGGAAAAATTAAAAAAACTAATTTTTTAATTCCAGGCTTCTTTCTATTCCACTGCTCTGAAAACGTTGATATCTGTATCGACTGTGATACTTCTTGGCCTTATATTTGCTTATCATGCTTTGGAAGTTCAGGTAAGCCATAATACAATAATACTTAAAACACATATATCATGTTAAAATATTAAGAAATTTTAATATAATAAAGTTTTAAATATAATACAATTAAAATAATTAAATATTTTAAGTTATTAAGAAAAAAAATTTTACATTTATAATGTTTTTTTTGTATTAATTTCAAAAATGCACTATACACTATAAATAAATTATGTTATGAGATTTTTAATTTCTAAATACATATTAAAAAACAAACATATTTTTAAATTTAGTATAAATTAATTTATATTGTTTTATATTTTTAGTTTCATGTACTTAATCTTAACTTATTATTAACTAGTTATTAGTCAATCTAATTATTACTAAAAAAAATAATTTATTACATGAATAAAGCATCATAAATTTATATTTTATAAATTTTTTAGTACATAGATGTATTAAAGAATTGTAAAAAAAAAAGAAAGGTATAATTGAATAGGTGCTATCAGATATCCTAATTCATTACATGGTACTATTCCAAGGAAGCGGAAGGTTTATAAAAGCAAAAAAAGTATATAAGAGAGTAAGAAGTTACAGGAGTTAATGAACGAGTAAATGATTGAGTAGATGATACAAGATCAAAAGTAACAAAAGCTTTTATCTTGAGTCAAAAGAAAGAACATTATATAATGTTAATACAAACGAGCGTGAGCCTTGTGAGTGAGCACATGTAGGAATAGACAAATTGATAATGTAGAGTTGACAAAAGTATGATAAAAGCAATGTATTAATCTGCAAAATCTCTTTAATTTTGAATAAAATTAGTTGAAACTTTTGAAATTTACATCTAAAGATTGAAACTTAAAATCGTGTACTTGTTGGGAATAGCATTACTACTACTAATTTCTCTAACAAGATGAACTATGTATTTTCCGCCGTTTCCAGAGCTTTATACTATCCGACGATCTGAGTGCACTAGCCTCAATTTTTTTCATGAATCCTCTTGAGACTTCTGGGATTTAGTATCTCGTTTAATTCCGTCTTTTGAGTATCTCCTTGCAATGTATCTGTTGTGAAAAGTATACATGTGCTGTAAAGTTTGTTCCAATTAGAAATTACTTCGTTTGTCCAGTTATGAGGTTACCCTTAGTTGCTATCTAAAAAGAGGTATCTTTGGAAAAACCTCGCTTTCGAAAAAAAAGGAGTATTCATACTACAATCTGAGAATCAAGCTATTATCGTGCATCTCTTTCAACATCATTCAAGGAAGAGCTCTGATTAGGAGAATCACTTCAGCTATTTCATCATCTCTACTTATTTACACTCGTTCAGCCTAAAATTAGATTGAATCCATATTTCATTCACTTATTTACAGTCTCATACAAACCAAAAGCATGTTACCCCATGCAATCAATACAACCAGATGCCTCCACCGCGACAAGGTAGCAACGCATGGGAGTAAATAATTATAACAACATAAATAATCACAACAAGAACAACAACAGTAATACTGACGGCCATGATAATGATAATCACGGTTATGATAATTGAGAGTGAATAAAAGGAAAAAAACAAAAAGAATTTATTCAGGGTAATTCACTTATATTTACTAGTACTGTATCTTACAATTAAAATAAAAAATATATTTATAAAAATTATTGAAGAGTAATTTTTTAAATTTACTGAACTAAAGCAAGATTCACCACTTGGCTGTGTTTATTTTCTTCAATATATATTGCTCTGACTGTTGTATTACAAGAATATTATATTTAATCAACTATCACTAATGTTAACTCTTTTTCGTATAATAATAAATATTATTATTGTTGTTGTTGTTGTTTTTTATGTTATGATTATTCATATAATACAAATAAGAATAAAATTTTCTTATAGATCCAAATCTACGATTGATTAATGAAAGAGTAAAATCCTTTCACTACTCAAAGAAATTTCACAACAATATAAACAGTAAAATTTTGTTACAACTCTTAGAAAAAGCACACTTGTAAGAATTAAAATTAAGTTCCGGTCTTAAACATGGATTCATATGTATTAATTTTTCATTTTTAATACAATTCTATATATCTAGTTAATTGATTTTACATGTACAATTTAAATTATATAAAAAATATTTTAAAAGATTTCTAAATTTAATTTTAGAGATATTTTTTCATAGAAATAATTATTTATTTTTTCACTAATTTATAATTTTATATACTTTTATTATAATATTATTTTATATATATTAATTTTTTTAATTTTTTTTAATTTTTAAATCCAATATTTTAATTATTATTTATATATTTATCAGTACTCGAGATTTATCAGTATTTGACAATAAAATAAATTAGAAAATATTATTAATCTTTCAAATATTATCCACAATACTAACATATATAGACAAGGAGATATCGGAAATTTAAATGATTATGATTCTTTTTTTGAAATTTCATCGAAGTTTAAAAGAATAATTTAATGCACATCGATCTGCGCAATTAAAACTGCAATGCCTATTACTAGTGTAATATTGACAAAACGACCATATCGTTTTATATAACCTAAATTTTCTTCAATTATTTTAAAGTAATTTTGTTTTCTATTCTATTAAAAAATAATGTTTTATTGTTGAACACGCGTGCGTAGATATAAAATAATTATAAAACTAGTATATCAATTTTTTTTCAAATAGAGTCGGTTTTCGCGTCTTATAACTTTCTGCGGTATTATCTTATGATATAAGACTCCTTCTACACTTTCAGCGCACGAGTCTTTAAATATTAATTTCGTAAAGAAAATGCCGACCATTTGTTTCTCGCTACTTTATATTAGAAGAAAAGTCGAACTTGCAAAACAACCTCGTAGATTCTAAAAACAAACAGAGCAGTCGGTCTTTTTTCGAAAATTGTTAAAAGAACATCGGCTCTTACATAATCTGTATTTCAAAATTCAATTAAGCAATTAAAGCCACATGAAAAATAAATACGAATTATTTATTTATCGGATTATTTTTTGATAAAGGCACTTAAAGTCAGTGCAATTTTAAATATTTCATAGCCTTTAATCAATTTATTCAACTTTGATAAAGGACAATGTATCGGTTGTCGAACTTTTAATTATTATTATTAAATTATTGAACAAAAAGAAAAACTTTTATTAGCATTACAGGCAGACTTGATCCTCATTCTAATTTACGCATATATTAAAATGCCAAGCTTTTTAAATAATTATATTCAAAGTATGAGTTGGATAGCAGTATTATATATGATAAAAATATGAAATAGACAAATGTTTGCAATTAAAAAAAACTTTCAATAACATTTGATTATCTATATTTTTCACTAGTCGTGATTTATACATGAAAAAATGAACTAGAATAGAGATTTTAATTTGACATTAATATTCCTAATTTGCAATATTTTATCATGTAAATTTGCGATAGAAAATGACTAAATTAGTTGTAATTCTATTTCAGTTATTCATGATTGATAATTGCGCGGATGACTGGCGCATTGCAATGACATGGCAACGCATCTCACAAATATCAATGGAACTAGCAATCTGTGCAGTACATCCCATTCCTGGTGAATACTATTTCTTATGGACAACGAAATTAGCAAATAAAGGCGGAGACATCGGCTCCAAATGGATTCCGTACGATGTAACTCTTTCATTGCCAATGTTTTTACGACTCTACCTCATATGCCGCGTTATGCTATTGCATTCTAAGCTCTTCACCGATGCCTCCTCCCGAAGCATTGGTGCACTTAACCGCATCAATTTTAATACTCGTTTTGTCCTCAAGACTCTCATGACCATATGCCCGGGTACAGTTTTACTTGTATTCATGGTTTCGCTCTGGATCATCGCATCTTGGACACTTAGACAATGCGAAAGGTACAATGGGTACATAAAACATTTATCAACCATTTATAAATTACAGCCTAATAATTATCCTTTTACATAATTTTAAACAAAACTGATAATTTATTTGTGTCTTGTTTCATTTATTAACAATATTCATGGTAATTATTAATTAATATATAATATTTGTCTGTTGAATCAAATTCGTCACATGTTTGCACACTGTCCAAACATACCTTTGTTGAATAAGCACCATTCCTAATGACATCTATGATTGAGTGCATTCGTACTACAGTTAAATATACACTTTTATGATTATGAGTTTCTCGTGATGAAACATTTGACTCGTCTCATCCACTAAAAATTTATCTACAAATGCACTTAATTAATAATTTTACAATCACTATCTATTCATTATAAATTTTCACTCAAGGATACAATATTAATTGCATGAGTAAAACCATTTAATATTTTAAAATATAGCATGCGTTCTAACTACATAATGGAATACGTACTACCCAGTTTACACTTCGATGTGTACCCTTTATTTAATCACATTGTGCACATGAATAAGTATAAATTGTCTGCTGAGACTCCCTCAAATAATTACTGTTAAATACACATACTCAAATAATTACTGTTTTTCACATTTCATATATTGACGTTTTCATCAACAATGTCTGATACATTGATAAAATCACTAAAACAAAGATTAGGAATAAAAAAGAATGAAAGGAATAGTAAAAGGTATAAAAATAAAACAGGACTTGCTACCAAAATAATAAAAGATAATATAAGATAAGATACGAAATCACGAATGAAACAGAATTCGAAAAAAAGGAAAGACACAGAATAAAGGGATGGATGTATTAAACTTATTTAGAGTATGGTACAAAAAAGAAAAAGAATAATTTAAAACAAAACACTTAAAAAGTAATAGAAATATAATGGAATGATAGAGTTGATTGGTCAGAGAAAAAATAGACATGCTGAAGGACGAGTTCAACAAGGTGGAAAAATAATTATAGGAAAAGGAAAAAAATCATAAGAAGAACAAGCAAGAATCGCAGGGCTAGAAAAGAAAAAGAATATAAAGAGAAAATAGAAAGCGAGTAGTTAGAAGCAAGCAAGAGGAGTACAAGATTGGTCTTTGTACAGCAGAATAAAAAGTGAGATTAACTTAGTCTTTTCGAATACAGTCTAAAGATATTAAACAGGTTACTAACTATATCGGGATAAAAATTAAATTGAGGAGATTTTTTAATAAAAGGATAGATATGAGGAAGGTAGAAGAAGTAAAAAAAAAAAATTTAGTCAAGGAAATATCATGGAGGTTTAAATAAAAACTGCAAGAGTAAGTAGGAAGATGATCGAGATATTGATTATCCTCTAAAACTTACAGAGATTACACAAATTATTTAACTTGTATATATAATAAAAATTGGAATAAGTATACAAATATATGTAATTGAAACTTATTATAGATTAAATTAAATAAATCTGTACGTACAGATATAATACATATTATATGTGTGCAATACAAGTTTCAATTCTCTAATAATTAGTTTACATTAATTATCGTTAAATACAATTTGGTGTTATGGGATATCAAGGAAAGAATTTGAATAGATCGAGGGTTTTCCCTTACATTAAATTTCAAATATGCAAATAATTCGCATATCTTTTTTTACCGAGCGAAATTACGAATGGAGAAAGATATTGGTCTCTCTACCTGTTTATTAACCTGGAAATTAACTGGAAATTAATACCTCTCCCACGGTTCGAATAATGGAGCACTAGAAAAATAGCAGCACTAGGAATCGCACACGCCGGAAATGGCGCTCAAGGCTCAACACGTGATCGCACGATTTTCACAACGAAATTTTACCATCACGTTTCAAATTAATTTAAATGTTTTAATACGATGCTTAATAATTTGATTTATTTATGTAATAAATAAAAATTATATTTAATAAATACGTAAATATAAATATTTAATGTGGATTCGTCTGAACGTAGATTTCACGATGAAGAGCACGCCAATCTTCTTAATGCAATGTGGCTTATTGCCATAACATTCCTGAGCGTTGGTTTCGGTGATATCGTACCCAATACATATTGTGGACGTGGTATTGCCGTATCAACTGGAATGATGGTAAGATTTAATCATAATTACACTCATTATTTTTCGTATGATTAAATTTTATTTTAATTTTCATTATTTGAAATTAGAATTTCAAATATATTTAAAAAATAAATGGGCACCCCTCGCACATGAAAATATTTAATTTTTAAACCAATACTCATTGAATTTATTTTTTTTATAAGCATTTATCATTATTTATAGTCTTTTTTACTATATATTTTTTGTCTACATTTTTTAAAGGGAGCTGGATGCACGGCTCTACTTGTTGCCGTTGTCTCGAGGAAACTAGAACTGACGAGAGCAGAGAAACATGTTCACAACTTCATGATGGATACACAATTGACCAAAAGAGTAAGTATTTCCATAATGCGAATTGTTAATAAAATATTTATACCAAACATTTTAGTCTATACGTAATTAAAACGATTAATTGCAACTTCTATATCAATTTTATTATTTCCGTAGCTAAAAAATGCCGCAGCAAATGTTTTACGTGAGACATGGCTTATCTATAAACATACGCGATTGGTCAAAAGAGTCAATGCTGGACGTGTTCGTACGCATCAAAGAAAATTTCTCTTAGCAATTTATGCGTAAGTAAATACATTATTAAGATTAATTAAATTAATATTAAAGTATTGTAGTAATCATACTTTAAAAATTTATAAAATTTAATAGATTACGAAAAGTAAAAATGGACCAGAGAAAACTAATGGACAATGCCAATACAATAACGGACATGGCTAAGGTACTGATATTCTAATTTTAATTCTCATATTTATGTACAATACTAAATTATACAATAATTGTACAATATTGTACAAAATGTATAAAAATAATAATTATAAAAAATATAATTATATTATTAAATATTTATAAACGTATTTTTTTTTAACTTCATAATATTAAAAATAGTTTTTGCAGTTTATTAAATAAGAATAATTTAATCAAATTTGAATTGATTTGATTTTTTTTATATTAAAATATTCAATTTAATTTTTTTATCTCATAAGTTTATAATTATGTGCTTATAAGTAATTAACATTTTATATCATTAGATATTTTCTAAAAATAAACATTGTATTTTCAACCTTTATATAACATACTTTAAAATAAGTTTTTTTTATTATCAATTAAAATTTTTTAATAATGTGTTGTTTATTTTTAAAACTTAATTTAATTTTAAATAAATATTTTCTTGATAAGAATTAATTTTTAATTCAAAATATTAACAAAATATTGAAAAGTATAGAATGTAGAAATAAACGTTTTAAATTTTTTTATAAAAATAAAGTACATTAAATTATATTATTGAAACTTGAAACTTTTTATACTTGTTTAAATTTATTTAAATCATAAACTAATTATAATTTAATAAAATTATTGATAATTATCACATTATTTTAAATATATTTTGTCACGTTATAAATAGTTGTAGTAAACTATTTTAATTTTTATTTTTAACAAAAATGTTTAAATAATCACATACGCATTTTATATTGATGAACTTGAACAAATTAATAAAAGTAAGAAAAGTGAAATAAAATGAATTTATTTAGAAATATTAAACCTAACTATTCAATGAAAAATGGAAGGTTGAGTTAAAATTAGAACAGTCAAAACTGATGGATGGCCTTCATTGATGAAGACTGTTTTATTTGTTTTTCTATTTTACGAAAATATTTTTTTTTCATTACTTATCTCCATCTAGTATGTGTATCAAATCATGGGATTTATTTCACTTGGTTTTTATTAGTTTTTTTAGATAAAATAGCTAATGATTAGAAGATATATTTTAATTTAAACTCAATAAGAAATATTGTTATTATGATATGAAACCCACTTTTCTGGAGCAGTGAAGTTGTACCCATTTCAAATTCGGATACAACCTAAGCTAATAATATATTTTGAGCCATAAGGTACTTTTTTATTATGAATGAGATAAAATTCACCTTAAAGATGGCATTGAACAGATTTCTTGCGATGGTTTAATTCATATTCTTCAAGTTTTATAACCTGGATTAATCAATTTAATGTCTTTCAAATGCAAAACTTCAATTGACAAGTACAAGGAATAATTTCTAAGAATCACAGAAATACAAATTTAAGATCTAACAATAGTAAATATAAACCATTAACATCTATGTATATATTTATTGTATATTGCATATATTATAGAGCGATTAACTTTGCGCTATTTCCATCAAACAATTACTAAGGACGAAAAAAGTGATATTCATATAATGATAAATCTAGCATATTATAGAATATTCCGATATAAGTAAACCTTTTTATTAATCCCCTATCTGTGTACATACATTGTGGAGTGATAAAGTGCATCTACGTGGTAATGAGATTATCCAAAAGAAGACCAATACCTTCGTTATGTGGACTTTTGTTTCTATATCTTTTCTGCAACCTCTATCGCATGTATATCCAGTTACAAAATATTTGTGAGATCCGAGAGGCAATAAATGTGCATTTACCAGATACTTGGTTATTTCTAACACAATATGATGTAATCATTAGTATTCAGAGAGTATTTGGAGTTTATTGAATTTTTAGAGTTATTGATTCATTTGCCATTTTTACACATCAACATTCATAAGTTTTCAAAAGTCTTGATAGGTCCTCAACGGAAACATACTATAAAACAATTATATTCCAATTCCATTAAATACGATTTCGTGAACTTTAGTATCCTCAAGCTCAGCACTTTGTTGACTTAAAATTATTTACACTTATTTCTTTCACTCCAAGAATATAATCTATTACAAAATTACTTTAATCATAAATAATAATTAATTTTTATTATAAAAAATGAAATAAATTAAGCAGCAAAGATTGTAAACAAAAATAGCTAAAATTACGCTGCGATTATAAATAATAACCTGAAGAAACTAGGTTAAGAAGTTAAACTATAACATAAAAACAATAGCAAAACTGCATATGCTGATGCTTGCTGACTCTTAGAAAAAAGAGTAGTATACGAATGAGAGAGAATGTATTTAAAAAAAAAAAAAAAAACAAAGAGAATGGTAGATGAATGAACGAGAAATAATGTGTAATAAAAAAGGCAACGTAAAATAAGTGAAAAGAAAGAATAAAGAGAGAGTAAGAGCATAATAGGTAAGAAAAAAGGAGAACTCTTGATAGAATTTAGACTGAGCAAATAAAAAGGAATAAGAGAAGAAGACAGTAGATAGTTGCAGCAAAGATTCGATGATGAATAGAGTGGAAAAAGAGAAACTTAAAAATAATGACTGCATAATTTATGGATAGTTTCAAACTTTATTTTGTTTGTGGGATCAATTATAGATCAATTGTATGTAGAGTTGATAGTAGCCACACACGGCATCTATGCGACACAAAATTTTTTGAAAAAACATCGGGTGTTAATTTTAAATATATAAGTGTCAAATTGAGGAATAAGGACAATATATTCATTTATTTAAACTACAAATATAAATTTTTTAAAATTAAAAAGTATAAAAATATAATCAATGAATGAAAATTTTTACAAATATATAATTAAACCATTGTGGTAAAAATTTATTGATACATTATTGTAAATAAATTATAATTAATTGCAAATTTATCAATTGTAATATTCACGAGAAAAATCATAAATAATTTAATCAATTTATAGAATTACTGGTTTATTAATAATTAATCTACTGAAACAAAAATTATATACAATAAATACCATACGTGATCATATTTTTTTCAACCTCATTTTAAATATGTGAAAGAACGTAATATGGGATAAATAAAGTGTTAATAAAGGATAATTATTTGAAGTAATAAAAATAATTATAAATAAATATATTGAAATAAATTATTATATGATGTCAAAACAGGGATTAAATAGATAATAAAATGTATTAGCGTTTTATAATATATTTATTCATATTTTATTTCTGGATATTATACATATTAAATATTTTTCCCTCGAGGGCTATAAATTTCAATAATCAAAAGATTCTACAAATATTTGAGCATTAAAGAAAATCATATACATTATTACATTATAATATTGTACAATAAATATTACAATACAGTTTAAATTTCTTCAATAACTCATCTTCTTTTTTTTTTTAATCATCTAATATTTTTGTTAATTAAAAGTTTTAATGATTGATGATAATTTAGTTTATTTTTCATTTAAAAGGTTTACCTGGTTTCTCATGCGTACAACATAATTATTATATTATAAAAAAACAATTAATTAAAAAAAATGTTTTAAAATTTTTGATGATTCTTAAATATTCCATATCTAACTATGTTATATACATATATACTATCTTTTTGAAGAACATTGCTTTAAGATTAAAACAATATGGTAATTATGAACAAATTTTAATGAGCGAGATAAGATTTAATTATATAGGTGTTGACCTTTTGATTGTCTGGTTATGAATTTTATAACTGTTTGCACAAAAATGAAGAAAGAAAATAAAAAAGTTTAAAATTATGAAAAATTTGAACAAAAGAAATGTAAGAAAAGTACGAGTTTGTAATTTTCGTTAAAATTTTATTATATATAATATAATGTTTTATACTTACTGTTATTCTTTTAGTGTAAAACTATATAATTGACCTTTTTCTTATTCCGGGAAGTGTTGTGCTTCAGTGGAAAATGCTAAAAGAGTCGGTCTAAGTATTCTTCGATGTATTCTCATATTTTTTCATATTATTATTCATAATGTATTTATTAATATTAACACCCATATTTACGAATTTAATTATACAATAAGGGGCTATTTAATATCTTTAAATCCTATATAGGAAAATTGAATTGCTTAATAGTTTTTCAACCCAATTGGAAAATATTTAAAAATTCAACTCTATAGAATTCATCTTCAATGAAGAAATTTAATATATTATAAAGAAATTTAATATATAATAAAAAAATTTGTTAGCAAAACTATAAATATTTATATTCATATTTCTGTTAATTAATAAATTAAAGCTTAAAAAAAATCGTTTGCTTTTTTCAATATTTGTCTTATTTTACAATATGCAACAGCTATTCTTATAGCCATATTAATACTTATTAGGAAACTGCATGTATAATCATTTATAATTTTTATAAAAAAGAAGCTATCTTATCTGTATTAATTGAGTATTAATAACTGAAAATAATTTATTAATAAAAAAAGTATTAATTACTGAAAGAATACTTTTGAAGAACGAGTTTTATTAAACCAATATAAATATATATAGATTGCAATGAAGATAATTTAGACGGAATATGCACAAATTATAAAGTAAAACATAATAATAATAATAATAATAATAATAATAATAATAATAATAATAATAATAACGTGGATATTTGATTTATTTACAATCTCATCTCTTTAATGAATAATTTTTTTTGTTTATTTAAGCCTAAAGTAAAAATTACTTATTATGTAATAGACACAAAACACTGTCTACGAGATAGTTTCTGACATGAACACCCATCAAGATGCACTTGAAGAACGTCTAGTAAGCTTAGAAGAGAAGCTGAGTTCACTACAAGAGCAATTGGATGTGCTACCGGAGGCAATTACACGTTGCATAATTCAGCATGCAGAGCGCTTGGAACAAAGACGGAATTTCCTGCATCCAGATACAGCATCCGGAAGTCTAGCTCCGACTTTAATGAGCAACACCACAAGCGGACCCATTATAAGCAGCCTTATTTTTGGTCCAACAAGTGCAACGACGAATTTCCCGATCATTACAAGCAGCGGGACAAGTGGCTCTGCCATGGGATCCAATTTAAATCAACAGCAACCCTTCATCAATGTTACCAACATGAGCACCAACAGCTTACTCACGAATTCGCGTAACGTACAAAGCGGAATTAATACGATATCGCTCCACCCCTGGCCAATATCACCGGTACTACCCCCAGTATCGAGTAGGACACCCCACTTGGTACCGGCGACCTGCAGCGACAGACAGTCACAGCAGTTCCTACCCACGAGTACGTCGCCGTTGACCTCGAGTCTACCTTCTCAACAACAGCCCCAACAATTAGGAATCTCGAGTCTCGGCACCGCTCAGAATTCAAATTCTTGTCCTCACAGCTGAGTTTTATCAGTGGACTCTTGTTAAAAGAAAAGACTATTTCCTCTCTGTTTTTGTATTTTTACAATACTTCCCTCTGTGCAAATCAATTAACTATACATTTTATGAACTTTTATTCGTATTCTTTCTTTTAATATATACTGCTTCTTTTTCTTTTCTTTTCTTTTCTTTTCTTTTCTTTTCTTTTCTTTTCTTTTTTTTTTCTTTAATTTATTTTCTTTCTTGATTCAAAATTGAAAAATTATAATTTCCTGCAGCAAGTCGCTGATGCTTTTTTCATTGTATCATATAAAAAACTATCATCAACATAATGCATTCAATTTTTCTTTTCTTAATTACAATGAAAATAAAAGTATTTAATTAAATTATTGTAGCTTAAAAGATACTATGTTGAGATTAATAAAAGAGAATTAAATTATTTGATGTATTATAAAAAAACTGATGCAAGCTTTCATTACTTTTTGCATATTTGAGAACTACCTGAGTAATAATTTCAGAATTTTCATTGTGATTATTTATTGATAATTTGTAGTTTTGATTTAAAAGAACATAAGTATGATATGTATAGTTTTAAAATATTAAAGATATATATATATGGTAAATAAAAAAAAATTACTTTACCATGTGCTTGTGCATTGCCAATTTTATTAAAGAATGATTTAAATTATTAATAATTTTGTTAAGATTATTTTACTAAGAGATTAAATTAATTATCTACCTTTACCGAATTATCAATCTATTTCACCTAAAATTTAATAAAATAGAAAATTATTGGATCTTATATTATTGTATTCAAATACTATTAGATTTATCCTAGTTATTTTTCAGATCATGTTAAAAATATAATTATAATTCAATAATACAGTTTTATTCTTCATAAAATTAAAAAAAAGTTATATCATTTAAAATTCATAACAATATAAATTATGCGTTTATATTTTATTGAAAAATAATTAAAATTTGGTAACTTATATACAATGAAGTAATATATATAATGCAATTGCTACAGCTTTTTATAGGACATGTATTTTTCATGCATAATCTAGAATTACTAATAAAAAATTTTTTGCATCAATATATTTAATAAAAATTTATAAGATTTGAATTAATGTTCTATATTTACAAATTTTTCTATAAATAATAATTTTGTTTTTTTTTTTTGATTTTTTTACTTAAGAAACTAATATCAAAAAAGTAAAATAAAGAAGTAAAATTAAAAAGTAATAACAGTTTTGTATTGAATGAATTGGAAACGGGTCCAATTATTTGTGAATAACTATAGATATTACAATCCCCACTCAGCCCCATTTGCGTGCCTAATTACACATTACATATAAATTCATGTACTAAAAAAACACTAAATCAAAGATTACGCGAGTTATTTATTGATCATTCAAATCCAATTACCTAGATAAATAGACAGAAAAAATGCATAGAAGTACAGAAAGATAAAATATGATACGTAAAAATGAAAATAAGGTTTTTAATTTTTTTTTAAATGCATGATTAAAATTTTTATTCAAATAATAATTAAAATAGCTACTATAATTAGAATTAAGAAATAACTGAAACATGCATTATTATAAAAAAAACATAAGCTTTCAAAATTAAACTCAATTATAACAATGAAGTGTATTTAAGACGAATATAATAAAAAATATCCAAAGCATACAGTCTTAGATTAATAAAACAAAATTATAATTAGAGAATTTTCAAAATAAATTTAGAAAGCATCTTAAATAACTAGTCATTTTAGGAAATTAATTGAAAAAATCATTGTAAATACGAAATCAAAATGATTTTTATTAATAATTTTTTATGAGTATATACTTATAATAAAAAAAATGAATTAAAATTAATATTTCTTATAAAACGATTTTATTCGTTAAAAATTTATAATTTTTTTATTTAAAATTTATAAAAAAATTACATTATTTGATCTAAAGATAAAAAAGATTACTCTAAAAGAACTTTGACAAAACATTAAATATGTAAATTAAATTTTAAAATATTATTGTACAAACTTTGTTGTATATTTTCAATAATTCAATTTATGATTAAATACTATTTTTATTAAATCTTTTTATGTATTCAGTATGAGTAAAGTAAAAAAAAAATAGAAATTATAATATTCCAAAAATTTAAATAATAAATTTTTTAATAATAATTTTATAATTTCGTAAAACATTATTTATATAATTAAATTTATTTCTAACAATACATAAAGATAAAAAATTTAGATTAAGTAAAATATATATTACAATATAAAAGTGTATTAAAATCAACAATTTGTATATTAATATATATATATATATATTTGTATATTAATCGTATAATAATATTTAATAGTAATAAAATACAAGTTGTTCTCAATAGTGGATCAAATTTTTTACAATCTAAAAGTACGCTATAAAATTTAAATGATAAAAAATAAAATAATCAATTGAGCTTTCACATAAAAATTTGTATTTATTTCTACTGTTAGTTTTTAAATAAGAATATTTTAAATCTATATTTTTAAATTATACTAACATTTTTTTTTAAATTATGTAAAAAAGAAACATTGTAATTATTATACAATATAAATATAAGATGTTATTTTCTCACTAAAATATACCATTAAACTAAAATAATAAAAAAAAATTTATTTAATTTTTTTAAATTCAAATATATGTAAAAATGAATATCTTAAATCAGTTTGATTAAAATTTTTTGAAATAATTATATCAATTTTTAATTTCCCTTTTTTATATATTACTTTATGTACTGATAATTAATTAATCATTAATGTTACTTTTTAATATAATCAAAAAAATATTTTTCATGCTTTTAGTAATTTTTAATAACCTTTTCAATCAATTTAAAATTTTATTTCCTAATCTAAAAAATTTTTAAAAAGGTTTGAAATATATTTTTATATATTATATTTACTCGTAAAATGTCAAAATTAAATTATTCATTAAAAAAAAATTATATTAATTAATTCATATAATGCACAAAGATATAATGATTCCAAAATACTCTTATAAAAGTTTCGTTACATTTTAAATAAAAATATTAGTAAAAATACATTTGTCTCTTTAAAATAAGAATAACAAATAAAAATTCGGTAAATTACTGAAAATTAATGCATGACTAAAAAACCTTATTACCTATTAAATCATTGGTTTATTACAAATTTCTATATACTTTTCGATTCCTACAAATTTATATTATATTAAATATTTCAAATTAAATTTATTTTCAAAAAATTTACTACATATATAATTTGCATTTAATTTAAGAAGAATAATTTTTGAAAATGAAAATTAATTTATATTGATGTTATTGATGAACAATTGTATTAAATTTTGTTTGAAACTCAATTTTTAATTCTATTGAGTTATATAATCAATTATACAACACATATATTCTGTTACATTTATAATATAAACCTTTTGTTTTAATGTTTATTATATACACATAATTATATGAGAAAATAGTAAAACCTAACTGTTAATTATAACATTAACGAAACATTGAATATTAAGCGAAGAATGCACATCTTCCATAATAAAAATATTTATTACCAGTTTTATAATGCTAAGACCTATTTGCTTAAATAGAACAGATATATAATATTAATTAATAATATTATATTACATGTAATTGAGTAAATAATACTTTTGTGACAAAATAAAATTTCTACATTAGATTATAATGAAATGGGACCAAAATATTGAAGTAAAGAGTGATTAAGAAATATAAGTTAATTAAGTAATGATTAGTGTTAGAATATAACTTGTATATTAAATTATAATATTGAATTATTTTCCAAAATCATTAATTTTTTGTAAAATGTTCTTTTCGCATCTACTGCTGTAAAAATAAAATTTCAAAAAAAAATTGTTTTCACAAACTTATTTTATTATTATTAAATTATTGTATATATTATTATATATTATAAAATATTTTTATATATTAAAAATAATAAGAAAATTATATATATTGTATATATTTTTTAGTAAATTATTAAGAAATTAAAGTTCAATTTAAAATTAATTTATGAGATTAAAATTATTTGAATTGTTAGTTATATATTAATTATTTTATTAATCACTCTTAAATACTTATAAAATTTACTATTAAATGTTATTTTAGCAATAAAATCTGTTTAAGAAAATATAAATAAAAATTCATATAATAATTATTAAGATTAAATCTAAAATTAGTGCTACATAGAATTTAATCACAAATCTTTTAAAAAAATAATTATAACCTTGATATGATAACCAATAAATGATATTTTTATAAAGAATTGTTGAAATTGTATTCTAATATCACAAAAACATATGCCAATTAAAGAAGTAAAGAAAATAAAATTCCAGAACGTACATAAAAAATAATTTAAACTAATTTTATTAATTAGATAAACATATTATTTTTTAGTAATCATAAAAATATCCTATAAAATAAATATTTTCAATATTAATAATTTAGATTTATGCATGCAAATATGTAAATCGATTAAATTTATCGAAATTAAAAAAAATATAAATAAATTAAATCAATAACTGATATAATACATTATTTACAAAACTTATATTATAATACAAAAATTTTGTGTGATATTATGATACTTTCTTAACTAATAGTATTAAAAGCATATTAATATTAAATACAATATTATAATTCAAATTTAATATTTTTTATTGCTTTAGATTTATTTTATAAATTTCACCATTAAATAACGCAATACTTATGGAAAATTTTATTTTTTATCATTACATATTTTAAAAATCATTCTAATATTAATTATTGAATTACGTAGTTTTTACATAAATTTAAAATAGAGAATAAAAAATAATTTTTAAATAATGTTTAATAATTTTGTGATTCATAGTCATTATTTTATTTTTATTGTAAATACAATGAATAATATGATAGTATAAAAATTTTATTAAGTAACTCTTAAATATAACAATATATTTAGCCATAATAAATTTTAAATATTACAAGCTCATTATAAATTTTATAAAACATCAAGAAAAAGTAGTTAATTATAACAAATATAAAACCTAATATTTTATCTTTTTCTTATATTTCTTATATTTTACATTTTTTTGTAATATTATTTATATTCAATTATTTATATATAAAAAAATAAATAATATTAAAATATTTCTTTCAAAAGTTTTTTTTAAATACCCAATTATTACAAAATTAAATACAACTGCATAAGTTTACTCGCTTACTTAAAGAATATATTACTTAGTTAATACCAAATAAAATATTTATGATCAAAATAGGTACATTTATAAATTTAATTCTAAATATTCAATACTTAATTTTATAAAAAATGTATAATTAACTATATAAATTATATTATTTTAATTTAATCTTAATAAATCATAATTTTTTTAAATAATTAGATTTTTGTTGTCTAAATTCATGAATTTATTATAACATAGTATTATTTAACACATTTCAAAAATGTTAATTTTATTGTAATAATATTTGTTAACAAGCACATAAAATCTACAACTTTAATAATTATATTTTCCAAAAACCTAACATGGCTTTACTTACTATTTATTACCAACAAAATTTTTAATTGCAAATTTTTAAAAGTAATTTTATATAATATATATAAAATAGAATATAATAAACTATTGCATACAATAGGTTTATGTAATATAGTACAATATAAATCTATAATAATTATACTTGATTATATTATATATAATTGAGTACCTTTTATTAATTTAATGAAATGGTACTCAAATACAATGATGAAATATATAAATCGATTTTAATTCACTATAAATAACAATTTTTAGTAATTAAATAGCGTTTCCGTATAATTGAAATTATACATGAGTTTAATGAAATGATCTACGATATATAGAAATTCGAAAAACTAAATTTTTTAAAAAATAATATGTAAAATTTTAATAAAATTAAATTTTTATTAAAATTTAAGTAAATTTTTATTACAAAAAAAAAAAAAAATTCAAATGCTTTTCATAATCTACAAATCATGAGTTTATTTTTATATTTTATATCTTTGTAACTATTACTATTATTATAAAATATGTAAAAAAATTTAAATAATTAGATTCAAATTGTAAGTAGGCCAATTTTTAATCGAAACAATTATAATTATTATAATAATTTCTGTTTCGCCTAATATTTTTATGTACAATAATTGTAAAATCCCTTTACAAGAGATATTTTAACAATTTAAAACATAAGAAATACAATAATACAAATAACTGTACAAAATAGCAACAATATTTCGTTATTGATATTAATAAATTTTAAACAATACCAAAAAAAAAAAAAATAAAAGCAACCTTAATCACGCCAAATGTAGCCTTATTACGAATATTTTATATAAAACAGAAATGCATGCAATCAAATATATTATAAAAATCTGTGTAATCTTTGTCTTAATATTTATTTATTTATTAATTTTATTTTTCGCAAATAAATAAAATATATAATATCGTTAAAAATGTTTATTAGGAATAATACAAAAAAGACAAGATATTAGAATTAATTTTCTGCGTACACTTCGAAATATATGTTTATATTTATAATTATTCTTATTCTTATAACTATGATAAAGAAAGTGAAATAAACTTACATTAGTTACATTATATTAAAAATAAATTGTTATTAAACACATTGTTTATTTAGTATATAAAATTTTCATTGTTATCTATATGAATACTTTAGTGATTTTATTATAATGTACTGATTTTAATATTATAAAAAAATTTACGTGTATAAAAAAATAAGAATATTTATGTAAGAAATTGAACTAAAAGTAATTGAAGAATAAAATTGATATTTGATTGGTATTGATTGATTATTTCATATAATATTAAATTATAAATATTAATAATTGTAATAAACAAATTATTATGAAAGAAAATAGTAAATAATGTAAAAATAGAAATATGATCGCAAAAACAGATTTATATACAAATATTTAATGTAAACAATAGATATTATAAATTGAAAAAATACTTTTCCATTAATTTTACAGATATTTAAAATTTAATCGTCTTTGTTTTTACTATGTTTTTTAATGAATCTTGATTAATTTCTCATTTTCTAATCATATCTTTATTTATCATCTTTTGAATCAATGACGTTTTAAATTAATATATAATTCAACGTTTTATTAAAAATTATGTATATTTGCTCAAAGAGTTAATGAAAGAAAAATAGAACATTGATCAGTTTTTTTCTAGATTTTTATTAAATAAAAAAAGTCATTGAGAAATAAATACAACGTTTTAATAAATATCAATGATAAATAGTAATGTGATAATTTAAATTAAATTTTAGATAAAACCAAAAAATTATTATATTCAATTCAATTATATAAATGTTAAATTAAATTTTTTAAGTGAAACGCAAATATTTTGAAACTTTTACGAATTATATATACATCATTAAAGGTAAATTTTATTCTTATTATTTCTATAATACGTATTGAACTTTATTTATAAGTATTAGACCATTCATTATAGAAGAAACCTGAAAAGATAATTATATTTAAAATGGAAAATATAAGAATCATTTCTTAAAAATAATCATATAAAAAAATAATTGTTATGAATGATAGTTGATATATTGTTAACTTTCAACTTTCTTGTTTTTAAAGAGCTTACCCATAGTTTCTTGTGCATAAAACATAGTTACTATTTCGGTCTTAATATTAAAAAAATGTAGTTATTTAAAAATTTTAAAATTTTTTAAATATATTTGCATACAATATATCTGCATTTTTACAAAATTTTAGATAAAAATATTGTTGAAAAACTAAGAAAAATGATACACCATCAGGGTAAAAAAAAATGTTGAACGGTTGTAATGATTATTATAGGATGACTGTAGAAAAAAATTTCTCTCCGCGTTAAGCTAGATAAAATTGTACATATCGTGAATTAGGATCTGTTTAAAGTATTAAAAAGTTTAAAATTTGTTAAAAAAGGGACAAAATAACAATGTTCTGAAACAAAACCTTCAAAAAAAAAACACTTGCTTTTTGCCATATTCATAATTTTTTTTTTTTAATTAATCAAATCCAAGCTCGAAATATATATAAAAACGTTTTTAATATTTTTTCATAATTTTAAATCAATTCGATATCTCTTTATACTATAATGACAGATATTTTTGAAAATGTAGTTTTAAGAAAAACACATTTTAAATTTTAACTAATGTTATCAAATAATAAATATTAATCTTTATATCATAAAGTTAGTATTTATAAACTGCCTCTAATATTTTAATATATTGTTACTTAAATAGTATCAAAATAAAAAAAATTCATTTTTTAAAAATAGAAAACTAGTTAAGCTCTTTAAACCTGATTCTCAATATAGGATATAGATAACAAATTTTTATAGTTAATGAAAAAAAAAAAATCATATTATATTACAAATTATTTATGAAAAAAATCTCACAGAATAAAATTTGGCATTAAATTTAAATACCAATATTTTTTATTGAAAATATAACTTATATAAAATACTTTGATATTATGCAATATTAAAACTTGTTTTAATATCTGTAAAAAAAAAATCAAAATTATAATATGTGCAAGAATTAAAATGAATGATATTACGTTTTCAAATTTGTTAACTTATGTTAATGATTAGTTTAGAATTAATTATGTATTTTACAATCATATGCATAAATCTATAATAATAATTGTTTGTTAATAATTTTTTTATTTATTAATAGAAAATAAATATCTGTTTAAAGAAAATACATTTTTTAATAAAATATAAATAAGAATATTTTTATCATTGTATCAAACATACTCTGATTTACATGTTTAATTAATTATATAATGTTTATTATTGTAGAAAAAAAAATAAATTACTAAAATATTGTACGGAAAGCATAATAGGGGAACAACTACTGTAATTAAATGTAAGTATAAAAAAGAATAACAAAAAATGCTAAGATCTCGCTTGTGAGATTTAAACGTAATAATGAGATACAATTGAAACTAATGTAAATTAAATAAAATTAAATCAATCTAAAAGAAAATAATGATAAACATGAATAAATAAAAAACGAATTTATGAAAGTAAGAAGAAGAAAAATAATATCCATTAAAATGTTGATTTGAATAAGGTGAGATGCTGTAGTATATTGATAATCTTGTAAACGTATGTAATACACGCAGCTTTAATGTTATTTATACAAATTCGATGTACATAGAATGTGATCGATAATGTCTTTATATTTTAGAATGAAGCACAATATTTGTTACAAAAAAATTGTTACTCTATAAAACTCTGATATTAAATTTATTAAAGATAATAGTAAGTATATAACATAAGAAAATTTTTTTCCTAAACTTTTTCCTCTACCAAATTATTCATATTGGTAAGTATGTAGTGATAGTTATTAAAAATTAGAATATAATAATACACTGCATAAATTCATAATTAAAAAAAAATTATGTAAAAAGAATTAAAATTTTCATGTATAAAATTGAATTCAAAATACAATGAGTATTATAATATAATATATTGTAATATTATATAAGCAATATATCTAAATTTATTTGTTTCCATTGAAATAAAAATAATTAAAAATTAAAATAAAAATTTTTTAATAATTTTAATAGTTATACTTATAATAGTTATATTTTTGAATTTTTATATCATTTTGTTAATTTTATTAAACAAACTTTTTATGATAAAATATTTTGTAATAAATTTATTGTATTTTGTTATAAATATTTTCTATTTTATGTATAATATTAATAATAAAATTCACAATTTTTTAAATGATTCTAGTTCAATTAATTAAATCTAACGCATCTCCCATTTACGAAAACTGCAAAAGATCTGACAGGGTAATTTACCGCGGTTGTCTCTAGGTTCCAAAGAGAGTCCTGCATATCTGAAACTTTTCTATGTCGTTATAAAAAACTTCGAGGGTTTTTGAACTCACCAATAATTCTAAATGACGATTTTAAACATTTCCTAGAGCTCTCAATGTAATTACATAATTGCTTGCTTTTTAATTTAAATATCTCTCTAAACCATTATCTCAATATTAATACTCCTAACTCTCCCATTCATTTTTCTATATATCCAAATAATATATCCAACATGCTTGTAATAATCATTTCTAATTGTTCTCGTTAAAACACCGATTGCACAATTATTTAAGCACTTTCTTCGAATTATCTTATTCTCAACTTCCACTGGATCTCGACATCTCAATTATTCAATCTGTGGAAGTCTCCAATTCTACAAAAATAAATTGATTACACTTGTATTACCTTGTAGAATCCTCTTCGTATAAATGTTGAATGCCCAAGTCCTTCGTAGAAATAGATAAAAAAAAATCACAGACCTCATATTTTGCTTAAATGATGCCGAGAATAGAGCCTTTGAAACTTCTCCAATTCAGAAGAGAGACGCTAATCTTTCTCCGAACGTTAATGGGATGAAAAACGCGCCAGATATCTATTGCAAAAATTTAGACATTTCAGTTTCAAAAAGCATGTCAATGTTTGCCTTCTCATTCTCTTCAGAACAATACTAATCTCCTAGGAGAATCCTTTAACAATTGCACGTCCGCAACCCATTTAAAAAATAATCCGGTCCCTTTGAAATCTCTTCCTACCTCACTCATTGTCAATAATTGCTCAGTTTCTTCAAATGAAGTCAAAGTAAAAGCATTTGTAGAAAACATCAACAATCGATGCTCGTGTCTCTCTTCTCCACCATCTCGGTCTACTTTCCATAATTTGGTTTTGAATACGTCTAATGATATCTATTTTTCCCGACGGGCATTCTTTCAACCCATTCTCAAGAGCTAAAGCGCATTATTAGCGATCTTCTCCTGAGAGGGACGGATTACAAAATGGTATTTTAAAAATTCTTTACATTAAGTTTCTTGTAGCCCCTTCAAACATAATCAATCACGAATGAATCCAATCCTGCAGGTCTGCTGATACCAGAAATATCCGAAAGCGTGTGAAAATATATTATATAATGAAAAAGATTAAACAAATAATAAGAAAAATCAATAAATTCAATTTTCAATGAACGATTTTATTGCGGAAAGGATTGGGGAAAAAAAGGCCATGGCAGTCTGCCATCCAGTGTAATGAAGAGTGCTGATCCGCTGAGAAATCTCAGTTTTTACAGTCATCTGGATAACAGACTCAAGACTCAAGGAGATCAGGGGATCCCTTAGACCCAGGTTCCGAAGAACACAGATGCGCCCCTGAGGTCGCTACGTGACCACAATTGAGAAAAATAGTAAAAGAATAAAATTGAGTTAAGCTTACGGAGGGACGTAACGAGCAACGTAAGTCTGTCTTAGCTCCTCAAGACACTTCTATTACAGAACAATATTTAGCTTAATTTAATAAATAATATTTTAAGACGACATTTAAAATTAACTAATGTACAATTTTTTTAATTGGAATGTTTATTTAACTATTTTTTATAGTTCAATTTAAAATGTACAATGATTTGAAACAAATAATAAATAACATTCCAAAAAATTTTTCTCGTTTTATAAACTTTCTCATTTACAAAGAAATATTTCTCGCAAATTACAAAACCATCATTATAATGATTAATCATTTTTCTTGAATATTAAAATAGTTTTCAAGTTAAAATTTGTTAATATTTCTATTTTTCAATTATTAATGTATTATTCTAGAATTTTAATAAAATTTCATTTTTCAGATATTCTAACATTATATACATACACATGGAATTATTAATATCCAAAAATAAATATTTTATGAATTTTAACATAGAAAACAAATAAAAATTATATCTCGGTTACTTAGTTTTTTAATATAATATTTGAGTTAAATATAGTTTCAACATAAGTTTCATGATCACCTCATTAAACTTTATGATTTAATTTTCTACACAATTTTGATTATAGTTGATATATAATTTCTTTCGTCATTAATCTTAAATTATTAGGAGAGAAATATAATTTAATAAAGCAATATATAACTGATGTCTAAAAGAAAAATAATTTCAAAATATAGCACTAAATTTAAAACATATATCTATAAATTATTTAAAATAATACTGGAATAAAACGTTTCTTCAAACTTTTATGAATTATTGTAAGCATTAGTTCATTAATTGTAGAATACCTGTATAATTAAGATTATAATTACTCAGTCATTTAATAAAAAATTCATCAGCTTATACAAAACTTTCATAAAAATTACATTAAAAATTTTAAATTACATTCATTTTTCAACATCCTCACAAAATCGTCAATATAAATTTAATAACACGTAGCAAAAAATTCTACATAAAAATAATCTTCATTTTAATTAAAAAAAAAAAAATTTTTTTTAATTTTAAATGTAACAAAACACAAGAGCTTCTGAATTACACAAGAGAAATACCAAAGATTACTTTGAATTTTTAAGCATTAATAAAATTTGAAGATTACTTTGATATACATTTATTTGACAATTTTTTAAATACTTAAACTCTCATAAATTATAACTTATGAATTTAGCTAATAAGCATTCTTTAGTCAACTTTCTTTGCATCCCACCTATGCTAACTCATAACTTTGTCTATCCAAGGTACGAATTTTTGGATATTAGTGTATACTCCCGGTAATTGTTCTCGTCCACAACCAATTCCCCAGGAGACAAGACCAATGAGTACATGCCTGCCCTCAACAGACATTGTAAGTGGACCACCTGAGTCTCCCTATTCATATAAATAAATATTTTAGTTTTGTAAGTTCATCTTAAAATCTAAATAAAATAACCTTTAAATTCATATTAGTTGATTCATATATTGATATATATGGAACTAACAATGATATATATGAAACAATTGTAAATCACATATAACTTTTGTAAAAAATAATTTTATCTAAGAGTATTTATCAATATTTTTTTTTAATATTTCAAATAAATATATCATGGATGAATAAAAATATATTAAAAATGATTTTCAAGAATATTTTTATAAATCATATGCTTTCGTTTTCTAATTTGCATAAAATTTTAACAAATATATATAATTATAAGAAAATTTTTTAAATAATATGTATAGTTTTTATGAATAAATAAAAAAAAAAAAAAAATTAAGAACATACGAATTTTTCGACTAATATTTATGAAAATTTATTTTCTAAAAAATTATGGATTTGCAACCAAATTTTTTGCTCACCTGCAAATAATTTATAAATAATTTTTTAACCGTTATACTTTATTATTAGAAATTTTTTACATTGTTATAATTAAGCCCTATAAACAAAAATATTGCAATTATCATTTATTATCTGTAAACACATAGTGATAAATTAATAAATAATTAAAGCAGCTTCAATGTTTAGTTAAAATTATCAAAATTGAATCATCAATTAATGTTATTTAAATTTAAGCTTATTTTATTAGTAAATAGATGAAAATATAAATGGCAAAATAAACGAATATGAATAAACATTATAAATTATTCGTATGTATCGCATGTTTACCTGGCAAGAGTCACGTCCGCCTTCTTTATAGCCAGCACATAGGAAAACATCATGAATTGTTTCGCGACGGCCTGCCGCTCTAAACCATCTCTGGCAACGTTCATTGGGAATTACCTATAAATAAATAAACAATAAATAATTCAGTTATTTTTTCATTTTTTCTTAGAAATCTGTTCTTTTTTGTTTTCATTTTTATAAAATGTAATGAAAACTAAATTATAACTTCTTTACTAATACTATAAATTTCAAATCATTATTTCGCAATTTTAATCAGATTATAATGAACATATAATAATGCAAATGTGGATATACACAAACAGATATACCTGAATTTAAATGAAACTCAATAAGCATACCTTAAAATAACCACAGATATACATATTGTAAATATTTTTTGTTCCGTTTTCATTTACTATACAAAGATTCAAGTGAAAAGGCAGTATTCATAACTTCCGATAGAGACTATGAATACTATTATTTATTATACGCTTGACAGTGGAACTCACAAATTCATCAATTGTATTTCAGAAAACCAGAAAATATGCGTTAGCAAATATGGTATGTAATTATTCAACTTCTTTTTTTTATAGTATTATTTTATATGAATTAAATGGGTAATTTATACGTGATGAATGAAACTTTTCTTTTATTAATGTATCGGTTTTGAAATTTTGTTTGATCAAGAAAAAAATGAGGTTATAGAAGGAATCATGGTATTGAATGGTAAAAGCGAAAGTTTAAGATTTATTACAACTTCTTAGGTGAATGTACAAGTAGGCACGTAAATATTTACTTTCTTTTTCTATTTTTCTTCGTATAATTATAATTTTGATTTAATTTATATTATGTATTGTAGTGCATTAGCACAAATCTACATGCCACTCTCGATCAAAAACTTGTATTGTTGTTGTTATAAATGTTCTAAATAAATGTATACCGTAATTGATAATAATTAATTATTAACTTAATTAATTAACCTATTTACTAAAGAAAAATTCTACTTTGGTATATTTTCACCTCAACATCGACTTCTTGAAGGACTGTTGGTGCAGAAGTTTGACCATGCCTAGTCCTACCCCAACCAGCAACAGTTGCAATACGCCCCTGCAATTTAAGATTCCTGGCAGGTAAACAAACTGGTACGATATGTTGTTTGAATGTAACAACCCTTGAGAGTTTTACTAGAGCCACATCATTGCGGAAATCAGTCGCAGAGTATTGCGGATGTACCTAGTTGTGTCGATCATATTTTTAATAAATAAAAAGTTTTTATTTTTAGTGTTTACTTATTAAATATGTAAGAATCAAATATTATTTATTGAAAATAAAATAATTTAAGTGCATATTAAAAAGAAATAAAAATTAAAAGGTAATACTTAACTAATGTTAGACTTCATTCGTCTTTACATTTATAAAAATGATTCTAACCGAAAAAAACAAATATAAATTATTTTATTATTAAAAAATAATATTATTAGTAAAATCATGTTTATTAAAATAGATAAAAAAAGTTATTAAATTTCTTTTTTCTAATCATTTATAAGTTATATACAATTTTTTTAAATAATTCAAATCCATGCAATAAAGCATAGACTATGAAAATGTATTAAAATAAGAATTGAAATCAGCTTTATCTATGACATGTACCATATGTATATATATATATATATATATTTGCATATTTACATACTCGTAGCAATATAATTAAAATTGATATCAGTTAAGAAAAAATTATTAAAAACATATAGATGAATTAACCAATTAACTACCTCTTTTCTCTCAATGGTATATTCCTCGTGAAGTAGTCGCTCAGCTGAATCTCTAACATCCCACTCACCGAGTCTTACTTTAAGATTATTGTTCGAAGTTCTGTGAATGAAAAAATAGAAAACATTATTTTTACATTAAAATATTTGTTATAAAAATAAATATTTTTTATAAAAATTATATACAATAATTAAAAATTTCTTCTATGAAATAATTCCAATTACCTGCGGAACATGCAGAAAATATATCTAGAATGCAATTTCAAAAACTATAATAAAAAAAATAACATTAAGATTTTCTAATGATTAACTATCAAAGAAGCTTAATCTGACATTAATGCATAGGAGCATTCAAGTATTTTTATATTCGAAAATAAATGTTTATATAACGTAGGAAAAATTAGGAATTTATAAAATGTATTATTATTATATATATAATTAGTATTTAACTATTTGCAGCAAACGTGTCAAAAATTAAGAGTTACAAGATTGTAGAATTTTTTGCCACCAAATCGATTTTACGCAGTACGTCGGATAAACAAGAGTCAATTATTGACAAATTGAAATGGTAACTTAATAAATGTGTACAAGTTATATTTTATTTATATTTATATGTTAGAAATAGTTAAGATTCAAAAGACTAATGAAAAAATGTAGACATTATTAGAGTATTTATATATGTGATTTAATAATTTCTCATTAAAGGACAAATGATAAATATTCCTAATTGTAATTCCTCTCTTTAAATGCAATTATGTGTTAAATATTTGAGCGATATAGTTGTGGGTTTACTTACGTGGCTACACAGTGAGCTGCTGTAACTACCCACCGATTGTTTAGGAGAGCACCGCCGCAGGAGAGTTTCTTGGATAAAAATCCTGACTTAATAATAGCGGCCTAGCAGACAAATATATAAAATCCTTTCTATAATTACACAATTAAACGAACCTACCAATAATAGTCAATATAATATCACCTTCATATATTCCATACATACATCAATATACATAAAATACTTATTAATATTGACAAAGACGTGTATTAAGCACATAATTAATGTAAATTTTCTTAAAATTTTAAATATATAAGCAGCCTATTCTTCATATACATGGTATATTTATTTTTCCTTATAAAATATTATAAAATATTGATTTTCTTGTGTAGCTAACAATTCTGATATTAAAAAGTAAAACAAATGAAATATACATTGATTTGTTTGGCTGAAAATATTTGAATTTGGATTCAATTAAAATTATCAATTTCTATACTAATCTATAATTACGAAATTATTCAATGATATCAATTTTTATATTAAAAACCTCAAATAAATATTATAACAATTATTTATTTTTAATGTAAAAAGTTCTCATTGTTAAGAATCATATCCTACCATAAAAAATATAAAATTTATTTCAATAACGCACTTCCTCCAGATTTAAAGACAAATATATTAATTATAATTAAGTATATATTAGACCAAACAGTACAGCACTTTTTAGGTCATTACTGAACAGTAGCGAAGCACAAATATCAAAAATCATAAAAGAAACAATAGATTCTTATTTTCTAAAATTCCACTATAAATATTCAGGAATTTCATTTATTTTATCTATATATAAAAAATAAATATATAAAAATAAATAAAAAATTTAACAAATTTATAATTTTTTTGTTGTAAAATAAAAATTTATAATTTTAACACTATAGCGTCAATGAAGGAATTATAAATAATAAAATTATGAAGAAAATTTATTTTTATATAAACCACTAATAAATTAGTAGCGGAAAAATTTTCATATAACCGAAAAGTTTATAAATTAATTAAAAAATTTGTAACTTTGTCATTTTTTAATATTTAGAACTGTAATTTTGGAAAATTAAAATAATTAATATACACTTTATTTGTGCAAAATTAAAATTTTTTAAATTGTACAATAGAAATTCGAACGGATTAATAGTTTTAGTAAAACACTATTTTTAATTAAATTATACAAAAAATTACTAAGTTATTATTACATAATATTTATTATATAAAATTTATTATTATATAGAATTTAATTATATAAAAGTTATTATTGTATAAAACTGTAAAGTTTCTTATTCAGGAATTCCAACGGTTTCGGAGTTTAAGTTTCCTACTGTCTCTAATAGGTAAAAAACAATGGAAATTACTGGGCTAACATACCGTAAATTACAAATAACCTTATTTCCACCTTACAAAATAATATCTTCAATATTTAGCTCTACATTTGAAAAGTAATTTATTTTTCATTAAAAATTCAGAATTTATATCAAACACAATCCCTTATACTCTAATATTTTATTCTTCGTTGTATATTTGTATATAATATATTTTAATTTACATTCAAACTTAACTTTTGTATTGTCCTCTATTATATCCTTATACTCAAAAAGATAATTATCTGACTCGCAATTAATTTTGCGCTCTAAATAATGAAAGAAAATATTCTTTTAGAGACATTGTATTTACATTAAACATTTCACAAGTAGTTGTTTCAAATATTTATTGCTTGAATCTCATTACATTTATAAATAATAATAACATTTTTGGTTTAAATAAATTTTCTTAAACTCCCTTCAGTTGTAATAAATTTAACGTTTAACCCGTAAAATTAACACAAAAGTAATTTTTTAATGAATTAGTAATATTAAAATAACAAAATTATAAAAAGAAGATTATATAACAATATAATTATATTATTCTTAACTAAAAAATAAATTGTACACGGAAATGTTAAAAATAAAAACTAAAGTTTAATTGAAACATTTTTTATGATATTTTTTATATTTTTATTATCAACTAAACAACTGCTACTAAATAAATAAAATCATAACAAATTATTATATAGAAGACTGTCTTGAAAATTTATTCCAATAAAAGTTGCATGGAATAAAAATAAAACAAAATACTTTGAAAATCAATTTAACAATTAGTTAATAAATGGATATCAACTGTAACAAATACTGCTGTTAATGTTACTGGACAGCATGAGAGTAATATAAAATGACAATAATAGGTTAATTATCTAATATAAATACAAATTTATAATGCCTAATAATCAACTGAATATTTTCTAATTCTTATTCCATTAGGAATATAAAAATTTTTTGCTCGTCTTTAAACATTAAACTTAACTATGTACATTTGTACACCTCTTATGATTAATTACTTAGCTGTTATAGTTACTATTAGATATATACAATTAAATGCTGTTTTATAATTCAAACAATAACATAAATATTATATTCAGAACTATGCTTAAGAAATTTTTCTAAGTAAAATAATTACCTGCCAAGGATGACTACCGAAATTTGAACTGTGACCACCAACAATTCTATTACTTCTTGTATATAATTCACCGCAACCTAAAAATTAATAAAAGAAATAAATAATTTGATATAGAACTTAATAAAATTGCAAAATTTACAAAACATTTTTTCTTTATTATACTAGTAAATTTAAAACATTAAAATGATTAAATATGCAATAATCTATGAATTTTTTTTCTCGATTTTTATTTTTTATCTAGTATAATATTTTATAAATTTTAATCGTCAACATTCATTAAAGCAGCATTCACGTTTTATTTATTAATAATTAAATGAAATTATTAAATAAATTTCATATGCAAGATATTTTTTCTACTAAAAATATAACAAAAAATTTTTCTTTTCACTTAAAATATATATTAATAATTTTTTTATTTGAGCAGAAATAAATTTAACATTAATCTACTAAGAAACAGAAATATGCTCAGATAAAATTGTTTTAAGTAGATGAACATAATACATTTGAAGTATTTAAGATACTTCAATATTCAATTACTTTCTTTGATGTTCCATTAGCATTCTATTCATCAACTACCATAAAAATGATGTTATAAAATGTGTAATTCAAAAAATTATTTTATTAATTAACGAATTAATTAATCATAAACATTTTTAATATCTGCTTTAATATTTTTTGTATGAATCAATTTTTAAAATACTAATTTCTTAAATTATTTATACAAATTATGGATGGTATGCTAAAAGAACTGTCTTCAAAAATACCATTTAATAAATTGTTTTTTCAGTTTTCCGAAATTAGCAAAATGTTGTTTTAGAAACATGTGTTCTATTAATACAAGAAAGTGCCAAATGCAAAAAAATAATATTAAATTTTAATCAATACACAATTACAGCAGTAATTTAAGAAAAAAAAGAAAATTTTTTTAATTTTTTCAAACTAATATTAATTTTTCCATTGTATTATATAGCTGATTCATAATATATAAATGTAGAAAGTATAATTTTGCGTAACTATAGCAAATTTTTATTTTCTATAATGCGATTAAATATTCTCAATGCGTACCAAATAATCACGTTATTTAAATCATGCAATATTAATTTACATCTATAAAAATTGAACGCGATGGGAATATTTAATGAAAGATGCATAGAACATTTTTTTTGAAAATAATAATTAAATAAATATTTTTGCATTATTCTTCAATTAAGTCAACAATTTGGATAGAAAATAAAAATATTAATTTTATTCTACAGCATTGTTAGCTCAATTTTCATTAAAGTATATTAAAAAAATATGGATGAATTTTCTTTATATAGATATTACTATGTACCATAAGAGTTATTTTTAATTGTATTTTATAGATAACTTTTGATATTAAATTTACAAAGTTAAATGCGATTACAAGTGTTACGAACAGAACTCGAAGTTAATTACCTAGTGTAGATTACCACGTATATAGTTAGGTCATCATTCGTAAATAAATTTTCGTAGGAAATTACTACATATCCGAAGCTTGTCAAGAAATCATTGCAAGTTTCAGTAGCTTTTACTGCATTTAGAAGATATTAATGTATTCGGTAATACATATTCTCACTTCACTATTTCGCAGTGGATACATACACCATTGCAAGCAGTAGTACAATATCTTATACTATAAAAGTCTCGTAGAGAGTCTTCTGTTAAAACGAAGATCTGTTAGAATTTTTAATGCTCAAATGTGTATCTATAGCTATACAATTATTTTATTTTTACTTTGACAAGTTATTATTTGACTATAAAATTCATCTGTATCATGTACCATAAAATAGCTGTCCACAAAGCTTACAAAAATACATTTGAATAAGCTTTATTTCATTGTTCAGACAATCCCATTAACAAATTTTATATTTTATAAAATGTAGACGAGTAGAAACTTTAAACTATTTAAATAATGCGATACACATATTACCATTAGTTATATATACAATAGGATATATGTAACATGAATATTGCTGTCAAACTTACTTAAAATAGATGAACTTGTTATTCACTTTAAAAAAAATTATGCAAAATAAATGTAATTTTATTTCTTATATTCCAAAAGACTATAATTATATAACTTGTTTTTATTTTAGAATATATATATATATAATTTTATTATTATCTATATATTTAATGCTAATAATTTAGATTAATTAAAAAAACAAATAAATAAATGAAACTAAATTTTAATATTGGCATAAATAAAAAAAATTAACTTACTAGCATTGTGTAATAAACCCACGATTGGCTTTTGAATTTTATCTGGTATATCATCATCATCCACGCAGCAACTCCATATCATACCTCCGGAACACAGATCAACCGGTCGACCTCCTCCCAATATACAACTGATACTTAAACCACATTCAAATTTTGCACCCTTGTATTTGCAAGTTTGAGGAATCACTGAAATACACATTATTATTAAATGTTATTTTAAAGGTTCATGTAAACATTTAATTAAATATTAACAAATATACAGAAATTTTTAAAAAATTTCAAATCAATTGCTTTTATATAGATTAAAAAACTATTTTTCCTTGATTATGGATTCGTTGACTTCAATATATAAAATTCTAATAAAATAATTTATATTATCAAAAAATGAAAAAAAAAATTGACATCATTTGGAAAAAATAAAGTAATAAATAGAAAAACAGATAGTTTTGTGTAATTAATACTACATAACAATAAAATAGTTTATTACTTTATTGATTATTTATAAGCAAAGAAAAATAGTTTCGACTATTCGAAAAAAAAGATTGTATTTTATATTTATATTAAATTTAAAATCTATTTGTATTATGATAGTTTGTCGATTCTTTTTTTTAATTTTTATTTAAATAAAAAAATATAGATTTAATGATTAAACGCTGCATTATTTTTACATATTCCAATCGTCATAGAATAACGTATAATTGGTCAATTTTTATTAAAATATAATTTAATCAAAACTACATATATATATATATATATATATATATATATATATATTATATATTTATATTATAGATAAAATAAAATACGTCTAAATTTAATTTTTAAATTTCATTCAATTTTAAAGTCATTTTAATTGTACTTTAATTTGAATAATATTTATATAAAAGTGTGTAAATAAATAAATTACTAGGAAAAGTTGTTCGTAAATTATTTATATAGGATAATTATACAGTGTCTATAGAAGAAAATCTAGTATTTTATAAAAAATTCAATAAAAATTATAAAAATATAGCATAATCAAAAAAAAAAAAAAAAAAAAAAAAATAATATTCATTAATATTTTGAAGTTCAAGATGTTTGAATATATTTTTAACAAAGCCTAAACTAAATATACATTTATTGTATTGTCTGATAGATCTGCTCTGTTTCGCAAAGTAATTGAGCATCTCAATAATCACAATGCTGTACAGTCACTTTCATTCGAATGAGACTCTCTGCCAGTAAGTGAAATTGAGAGCTCAAATCATAAACGAGCATCAACTTTTTCTTCATCTCTTTTCACTACAATATTTTCTTTTTTTATTACTTCTCGGGTAATACACATAGCTCAAAATACTAATTACTATTCATTGAAAAAAACATTACATTGGACAGGTGCCACTTCAACGAACTAGTTATTATTACCGATAATTTATGATCATTTATTAATGTTCATTAATAATAATTAGCTAATAATATTTGATACTTAAATTAGAAAATGCTTAATGCACATTTGTATTTTCTACGTGTATTTTCATTGTTTTCTTAGCGTATTATTTTGTGCACATCGTTTGCAGAAGTAAACGTGCGCTCAAAATTACACGTTTGTGAGTTGGTTTTTAATGTCATGAAATTCATATAATTAATTTGACAAACTTGGTGTATCAAAAAATTCAATGAAATTAAAGTATGAAGCAAATAATAATAATGTCTTGGGAGAAGAAAATTATTCTCGAAAATTATTCTCGAGCCGTAATTTGATTTATTTGAATAGAGTTGGAGAATGTTATCGTTAAAATGAGATTGATTGAATTTGGTAGGTTTGCAGGCAAAGCTAAGTGTTGGATTACAAGTGAGAGGATGCTTGTAGTTTAGATTGAACCGGTATTACCCATTGCAAAGACTGACAAACATTTCAAGTTTCAAGCGTGTATTTTAAAAAAAAGACACACCAGCTGATTCCGAAAAAGTCATTAAATTCTATTCTATTCACCTGGAAAAAAATAAGAAAAACGAAGTAAGGCTAACACCACGACGTACTTCGACCAAGCATATCCATGATGCCATTTTGAAGATGCTCTTGAGAGGAGTGATGGCCCCGATAATCGTCGACACCGAAACTGAAGTTCTGCCTCTTCCCGAGAGCTTCAATCAAGATCAAACCTTGCTCGTGACTACTGAGTCGGCGTCTACGTGCGAACCTCGCCTTACTCCAGCCTCCTTCTCCCATCCGCGCGAGCTCCACGAGAAATCGCGCTAGCCGCGAGTTTTCCACATTGATATCGTGCTGCGAGTCCGGGTGCACTCTGGTAACTATGAACATCGTTGTGAACACACTAAAGACAAGGCAGCGCATGATGACGAGAGACACCAAGGACACCCCGACAATCCTAACTCATGTCAACGGAGCCTTTATTCGGCCGGCCAATTTTCAGCCTCCTCTCGAGCCTCCTTTTCAATACTACCTGTCCTCAATTCAGACTCAATTCTTAGGATGTGTGGGACGTGACTGTACAATGGCTTGCTTGACGAAAGACTAAAGAATCACTAGCGCTCCGGGCCTCTGGTTCATCGTTCACCCGGCTGCAGCTTTCACCTAGAGGACTCAATTCCACCGGCCGTCCCCTTGCTTTCTCGCTATACTCCCATTACACCGTAAATATTCCTCCTCTGCTAGTTCAAATAACTTTATCAGCCATTATCTTTTTTTCTTTTCTAATCCTCTTTCCCTATCGCATTGTGCTGCGCAAAAAACACCTTTTGGTTTAGTTTCTTTCTTTCTTTCTTTCTTTCTTTCTTTCAACTTTCATATTTTTCTCGGCTCTTTCATTGCGCATTAATAATAATAGTCCACCGCTACATCAATATATTTAAATAAAAAGCAGTGTACCTCTATATTGATAATACCTATATTGATATCATCGTCTATTTAAATCACAAAAAAACAAACATCTCCATTAATGATTCGTCCGATAAAATAAATGTAAATAAAGATTAAAGTCAAGTGTAAGTCTTTATAATGTTGGGCAAAACAAACATTAAACAAATTAATATTACTACTCGTATTATTTTTATTGACATGATAAACATTCAATTTCCTCTTAAAACAAAAAGTTTTTTAACATTGCTATTTCAATAGATAATAACACTTCTGTATTAAAAGGAAAAAAATCATTTATTTAAATAAAATAGAATTTGATTCAAAATGAATATAAATTTTATAGCGCTCCAAGTCAAAAAAATATTGTGCAAATAAGGATATTCATATTAAAAATAATACTACAATAGCAACACAACACTCAAACCGTATAAACTTCAATAAAAATTTAATAATATATTATGTGTATTTTTAGACTTTTAATGTTTCCTTTATTTACTTAAATCATATTTGTCTTCTAATTAAATTTTTCTACATATGAATATAAATTGAAATTTCAAAACGACTTAATTTTAAATAAAATTTAAGAAATAATAAAAATAAAATTCATCTTTAAGAAGAATTTTAAAACGATATTTAAAAAAAATTAAAATTAGATATACTAATCGATTAATATTATATACAAACTTATTTCAATTATTTCAAGAAATACTTTTCATATTGCAATAGCTTCAAAAATATTCACAAATATAAAGACAAAATATTGGAATAGATATTTTAAAAAATATATATTAATATTATAAATAGAAAAAAATGAAAATTCATTAATAATTTAAAAAACTAATACAGAAATCTTTCTCTTGATAGTTATAAAATTATTAATGGTCTTCTCATAAATTATACTATTATTGTCTCAAAAACGTCAAATTGTCTTTAAAGAGTTTTATCGAAGTTTGACTATTGATTTTTAATTATTTACATATTTTGATCGTTAAACGAAATATTCATCGTGTAATCTATTTCAGCGATTTTTAAATTTTATTATCAACTTTTTCAGTTGTTGCATTATTATTCAATTGTATGAATATAATTTTACTTAACTTCATAATGTTATATGATAAATTTTTATAATTTTTTTTAATAATGTAAGTTAAATAGTAATATATAATGTATTATGTAATATAATATATTATGTATTCCCTTAGTTATAATTTTTTCTAATTTCTTTTATTTTGATAAAAATTTAATCTTTCAAGAAAAAATTTCTTAAATTTATTTAAAAAATCTAGTCATACTTTACATTTAAAAAAATTTTGAAACTAAACATTGCAGAACAAAAAAATTTTTTTAAATAAATATTCGAAAAACAAAAAAGAACAAATTGAAATTGATATTTTATTTATTATAAAAAATAAGCATGTACGATTTTTTAAATCGATAATAATTGTGAATACATACAATACAAAAACATAATAATTTCTCTTAATAACACAATAATTTCTTGTAAAAAAAATTAATTATCAAACATTTTAATAAATTCAAACTACAAAGTTTTATTTATTAACTGTTTTATGGTAATAAGTGAATTTTTCAAATTTTTCACAAGATCTTGCTATTATACCATTTGCAATTCGGCTTAAAATTACCTATATATAATTTCAATCAAAAAATCGATCTTTCTGTTATTTTTAATTGTATTCTGTGATATAAATGAGAAAATATAGGAAAAATATAAATATAAAACGAATGCTACAATTTTTTATTTTATTTTATAATAAACGTATTAAAATTTTCATGAATATTATATCTATATACACAACATCTTTTTGGTATCTGAAAAGTAAATAAAATCTTTATAAATCTATCATAAAATTTATAATTTTAATGATCATTGAAAAATATGCTACTGAATAAAACTGTAATTTAATAGTTTCATAATCTAATATATAATTGAAATATCATTGGTTTTTTCGAGTCCATTTGTCTTTAAAATTAGTAGGAAAAGTGTTAATTACAATACATATATTTATCAAAACATAAAATATCTAAAAATTCTAATAAGCTATCATAGAAATTTTATTATTTTTATCGATTAAGGCACACAAAATGATAATTTAAGAAAAATTATAAATAAATGAAAATGCTAGTAAATGAATACTGATTGTGAAACTTTAAAGAAATACCTGGAAATGTATTAGTCGAATTTTGCTAAAGCATTTGACTTATATTTTATAAATAGGCATTTTTTATAAAAATGATAGTGGTAATTTTCTCTTCGAAAAAGTAAGAATACATTCATTTCTCTATTAATGTACCTATCAAATAATTTACCTGTCTACATTAAATATTTGTCTTTATATATAGTTTTTGAATTGTAATTGATAGAATTTTTATAAGACATTATGATTTAACAATTCTTTAAAAAAAACACACACACACACAATATCTATCAAATAATTATTATTGAATATGAACATTCCGTCTTAATAATAAGAACCTTCTAAAAATAACAATAATAATAGTACCGACAATAACGATAATATAATACTTAATTTTCTTTCTACTCTTTCTGTTGTTCCAAGTCCCTTTGAATCTTGGGCTACATAATAGTCCTGTACTCAAAAGCTAGGAGGTATAAAAAAATCGTACATTAAAATAGTCCTGTGTATTTACAAGTAGCGATAGATGATATTTTAGATGAATATTGTATTGACACTTGTCATAAATATATCTTTTTTATAGTTATTGTTGCTTCTTTCTTACTGAATTGATGTTATGCATTCATATGTTTTACTTCTTACTAAACTATATTCTCGCTATGCAAAAGTTTATCGTGCGTGTACCGTATTTAATAAATTTTTTTTTTCAATGGAATATTTGCCCATGCGATCTTTTTCTTTCACTTGAGTATGTGTCAACTTTTATCAACCTCAACCAAGCACTTGTGTTAAAATAGTGCGAACACCTTAGTTTTTTTCAGTGTTGACTCCCTCTAAAGAGTGTCAACAATGAACTAATAAAATTAACTAATAAAAATAAGTTATTATTAAGAAATTATATAATTAGAGTAGTTATTCCGCCAACATCTAATATTATTTTATATTTTCTAAATTAGAAAAATAATATCAGTAATACAAATTAAAATTGATAGCAATTCATTTAAATTTTACGATATATTATACAATTTCAGAAGCTATTAATTTTAAAAACAAATCAATTTTAACTATAGCAATTAGCACACTAAAAAATGTAAGACGTAAAATACACTGAACTTTAAATTGAATTAATGCTGAAATATTTGAATTAAAATAAATTAATGAGTAAAACAGAAATTAAAAAATCAAAATAATTTAATTGAATAAGATAATATTCAATGACAAATTCGAAAATTCACAATAGTATATAGCATACATTTTAATTTCTTTTTAAGAATATAAACAGTATTGTTTATTACATAAATCATTCAGATTATTCAGCAAGATATATCAATGAAATTAAAGAATATATAAAGGTATTGATTTATTGAAATAAAATACTATAGTTATCACTTTACCCAGATTATATCACTAGTTTGCACGTAATATTTATCAATGGAAAACTCACGTTTAAAGAAATAAAATTCATTTATCATGAATAATTGTATTATTTATTTATTATTCTAATTTAAAGCTGTTTTCATTCGATTTTTTTTGAATTGGGTTAATTTTTTAACGTAAAGTTGTTAGTTGGCATAAATAAAAATTTGTATTTTTCATTATAATTGATTACTGTAAACTGCATAATAACGAATGTAAAAAATTATTTTAAAAACTATTTTAAAGACTTTTCTAAAAACAATGAGTTAATATAATATAATAAATTAAATTACAAATAAATTGATATATCAATTGAAATTTTGTAAGAATAATTTCATTTGAAATCAATCTTCTACATACTTAATATCATTTCATATTTGTAATCATAATATAATATTAAAATTAATATTTAGCATATACTAAATAATTATAAAAAATAAAAAAGTTAATTGATTTATATATATATATATATATACGTGTGTGCGCGTGGGTGTGTATATGCATGGCTATATATAAATTTATATAATATAAAGCAAAAAAAAACTTTGTATGAATATGGAAATAATACTACGAGAAACTTATGATAACATAAAAGCTGCAAATTTATATTTTCTTATACCAATGTTTTCTTATTCTATAAATTCTAATTGTAGAAGTACGTCTTTACGTATACATATACTTATATAATATATAATAATATATGCATACGTGCTTACATACTTATACATTATAGACTCCCATGAATTTCTCTTACATCCAAGCTCGTCGAAGAATCTTAGTTGACTATGCAAACTGATATCATTTCCTAAAGACGTCTCTTGCTCCGGAGAATCTGTAACAATAAAAAAAGTTCATGAATATTAATTAATTATGTCTCGTGTATAATTATTTTTTAAATGCTTATTTTAATTATTATTGAATTATTTATAAATAAACTAATAAAACAAAACGATATCCGGGAAGTAGTATACAACTTAAAATAGAAAATTTAAAAAATATTTTGAATAATTTGTATTGCATTTTATTTTTAAAAATTTTAATAATATTATTTTTATAAATTATATATTTAAATTATATTTGGCAATTTGTTATTTTTAAAAGTCGGTTTTTATCTGTTATTCAAATATTGCATGATAAATCATGTTTTTTCTTTACAGCAATTTCTATTTATTTTACTCTTTTTGTTAATTTGATGCCAAGAAAATTCAACGATATAAAAGTTTTCGCTTTGTGAATGAAATGTAAATGATTATTACATTTGTTTTATTCTAATCAAGTATCATCCACATATTTGATGTAAGACAAAAAATATTGATTTTCTTTTTTGTGAATATTAAAATAATTAGCCCTTAAGCTATTAATTATTATATCTGAAAAAAATAATAAAATCAAAGACTGTAAAATATATAACACCATTAAAAATAAAATACATATATTTAAAAAAAAGTACATTGTATCTATAATATTTTTTAACAATATTCTATAGGCTTTAAAATGTTTACGATTTTCTATGCTTTTAATCAAAAGCTTATGAGATACATCAATAAGTAAGAAACTAAAATATAATGAAATTAATATATCATTGTTTGGTTAATTTATATTATTTTACTTAATTATCCCTTAAAAACTATTTTGTTTAAACTAGCTGAAAAAAGCGTTTTACGTGCAGTTTACAATATTTTAGATAGGAAATACATTAGATATTGAATTAATAATATTATGGAACTACATTGTACACATTGTTTTTAAGTATAATACTTATTTTTATGAAAATATTAAAATCTTTCGTTTTTAATTCGGTAAATTGTAGATAAACAACAAGGTATATTGTAAATAGAAAACAAATTTTTGAAAAATAGTTAAGTAATGAAATTAACAAAAGAATACGTACATGTTTATAAATAAAACAACAGTTGAATTAGATTAAATAATTCACCTTTAATAATTCTGTAAACTTCGTACATCAACCATAAGCAATAATCCTATATATGCTGCAACAGTTCCATTCATGTTATTTGCGAAATATTTAAACGAGTAACTTTAAAGCGTCACATGTATTAATACCGACAGATATATAAAAATATATAAAAATAAGTACAGGATATATACAACCTCAATATATTTAAATGGTTTTTTTATCTGTGACAGCTTTTTTTCAATTATCAATCATGTATCTAATATATTTATTAATACTTGTGAAGGTATTTTTATAATTTTTATCTCTCAATTTATTGGGCCTTAAAAAACATTTATCACAAAAACATTTGTTTATTTATATAGATTATTCATTTATTTTATTTTTTACGATTTTTCATGTAGATTAATAAATTTTTTTTCGTATCATATAGAGAAAAACAAGTCATCGCTTGTCAAGACATAATGGTTATATTCTAAATTAATAAAAATGAAATATTACAAATATTATATACAAAATTATGTAAATTTATCTATAAAATTTATAATTAAAGCATAGAATTAATTATAATAATTATTCAAGCGATATATGCAAAGCACAATATTACACCTAAATTTAAAGCTTAAAAGATTTAGAAACAATGGTTTGATTATAATTTCACATTCTCAAGAGCAACATCATAAAATACATTTAAATAATTAAAAAAATTTTTATAAAGTAATAATTATCAGAAAATATATATTTACTTATTATTATTTTGGTTATAATTTTAATCATACTATGCAACAATTGTATCATATTGAAACATTTATATTTAGAATTATTTAAAAAATGTTTATTCTTATATATTTTTGTCATTGCTTATTAGTATATTTTTGTATTGAAAATTTTAAGACAATCGAAAGTAATTCTCTTGATAAATACAGAAAATTTAATAATAATTATGAATCTTTTAAACCTGAGTTTTTTATTGACGTATTATTTGTCAATTCTTTTTAATCAAATTTAAATAAATTTGATTAACTTTTGATTTTTATTCTATAAAAATCGAGTTATTTTTATGAATATTTAAGTAATCAAATGTTTGTAAATAATCCATAAATAATTAAATCATAGTTTATTTTAATGGTATAAATTCTATATAACAAAAAAAAAAGTATAAATTTTAAAAGATATATTACTTATTGATGTAATACCTACATCTATTTACTGTGTGATTAATTAATTCTTATTTATAAATATAAGTTTTATGTTAATGGATAAATATTCATTTTAATAAGAAGGACTATTAAAACCAATTTTATTTGTCATTCGTAAATTTAAATATATTGTTCCACCATAAAAAAATCATTTTACTCAAGCATATGAAGATAACAATAGAATTTAAGATAAAAATAAACAAATATAAAAAAATAAAAATATATACCATAACATAAGCAAAATTAGTACTAAACGAATAAATTTTTTTTAATATTACATTATTATAAATTAATTTGAATGATATTTATTGTTGCGACTGATACATATATTGAGGTAATCAAAAATACTTTTACAAACTTTCACTTTATCTTGAAAAGAGAAAAATTTTTAGAAATAGCCCGTTGCACGAAAATAAAAAATATTTTTAATTGCTTTGCGATTGTAAGTGAAAAAAATCTCTGAACTCTGGAAAGTACTTGAGTCTGATATTTTATATTGACCATGGCTAACCATCAATCAGACAATTTTTTCACGGTCAAATTAAGTAAATAAATAATTTTGTTAAGATAAGAAATAGCTAAAAGAATTGTTTTATTTTTTACATGATAACTACAAAAAAATTTACCAATCTGGATCAGATATTTGTCGTTCCTTCGGCACTTAATTTTGTCCAATGACATGATTACCACCCAGGCAATCATTGCTAAGGTAATCCTCATGTCCCTGCGTGTAAAATTTACAAGCTCGTCGAAAAAAATGAAAGAAACAAGAAAGATTGATTGTAAGCGGCCATCAACCAATCGTGTTATTTTTTTAAATCCGCCAAATTCGTTTTCCCCGCCAACGGTATTTGTTTCCTTCCTTGCTAATGTACATACGTGTATGTAAACATACGCTTAAGTATATGTACATGAACGTGATGTACAAAGATGCGATGGTTGTGATGTAGAACACGAAACCAGGCCACTGAAACAAGTGGAATGCACTCTAAAGAGAAGACGAAGTAGGAGAAAAACGAAACTGCCGTCACCACTAATAAGCACACCAGATACCCTTTCTCTCTTTCTACTTCCATCTCTCTCTCTCTCTCTCTCTCTCTCTCTCTCTCTCTCTCTCGCTCACACACTCGCTCTTTTAACCACGTGCGCGCATCGAAAAAATCAGAGCTGATTTATTCACTCTTGTTTACTTAGTTTTAGTGAAAGTTTTACAAAATCACTATTTCTTCTAGTTCTATTTATTTTTTTCTCTTCTCTTTATATTCACGTTGCTTCATTTATATAACTTCTTTTCTCTTTTGAGCCACTCAATGCTTCTTCTCAATAAAATATTATCAAATTTATAAGAAACTTGTACATTTCTAATTCAGAACATTTATAATACAAACAAAACTTTGTCATGATTTCGTCTATTCCATGCACACATATGTAAAGGAAAATATTATCCATGTAATTGTATAACTTTCGAAAGGCTTGACCGATTTTAGCAATTTTTTTTATTTCTGAACATATTCATACAATAAAACCAATGGTTTGCATAAAATATCAAACTAAACTTAATGCAACGTAATAAAAACATTAAAATTGATAATTAGAATATTCATTTTAGTAAATTAATTAAAAATTGACAAAAAATATTTATTTAATGTGAATTTTTTTTAATATTTAAAAAAATTAAATGGTTATATATTGACTAATATTTATATATATTTTAAAAAATTATTTTATATAAATAAAGGGTAAAGCAGCATCTACTAGACGAGTTTTACGCTAAACACTAAGTACTGTACAATTACTTTCAAAATAATGAAATAATATAAGACAAAGGATAAAGACTAAGAATAAGGACTATCAAAGCTAATTTTATATTTATATTTTTTTGCAACTCATACATTTATTAGTTTTAATATAATTATAGTAAATATATAATTTTATTACCATTAAATAAAATACTAATCAAAAAAACAATATTACTCATTCACTAATTATAATAAAACATTTCTATGTGTATTTAACAACTTATAAGTATATACACATTAAAAGAATGAATCTGAATAATTTATTTATATGCATACAAATACTTTCATTTGTTTTGATTTAAATTTATTCAATTTTTTACTTTCCGTCAAATTATTATTTTATAAATTACTTAATATTCTTTTTAACAAATATTTATTTATTTAAATTTATTTACTGTTAATCCTCTAAAAAATCATTAACATTTCATATCAAATATTATAGAGGATAGAGAATAATAAAAATAATTGTTTTATTAAAATATTCTTTAATGTTATATTTATATGTATTCAAGTTTATATATATTAAAATAAAATAAAAAATTTATTTTCTAAATTTTTTTTTTTTTTTTGTAAATGACTAAATATATTTTAATAATAAATAATTATACAATAAAATAAACATATTAAACAACTATTCTATGCTAAATCAATCACTACATTTAAAAGTTCAATTATATTTTTTATTTATACAAGATATGTACAATTTTTAAAACAATAATAGTATGCAATTTTTTGAGGGCTTAATATGTTATGATGTATCGTATAATTTACAAAAAATATATTAAAAAAATAATTAAAGAATTAATATAAAATATACAATTCATTTACATTTTATATTCTTAACTTATTAGAATAAATATAATGAAAATTATGTTATGTAATTTTTATTTCAATATTTTTAGTATAAAAAAATAAAATAATTTAATATTTTATTAATTAATTAAATATTATTACCATATGATTTTAAAAATTATTTTCCGTGTTATTTTTTTTGTAATTAAAAAGAAACTTATATTTAAATTAAAAAGATTTGATAAAAATGTATAAAATAAAATTAAACTTAAAAATAAAATTGATTAATTAAAAATACATTCAAAATACAGTATGTACAAATTAACAATATTTATATATATATATATACGTAATTTATTTGATAATAATTCTTTGGTATTTAATACAATTACACTTATTATTTTAAAACTACAATAAAAAAATTATCTAAAGTTGTTTTAATAATTAGTTTTATTTTTATAAGAAAAATTTAATGCTAACCTTTCATAATATTAAATACTGAGAACTGCTATATGCATTCATGAATTATCTATAAATTTTGCACTATATTTCTATATTATAAAATTTACACTCACCATTTAATGCGCATAATATATTAAACTATTTTTTTAAAAAAATGGTTTATTCGCTTTTCTCAAAGGAATAGTTATTATGTTTCCGTAAATTCAATATGAATTAATATGTAATAAATAATATACTTAAGTGAAATTGTAAAATGCATATATTCTTCAATTAGTAAAATGGTGTATTTGAATTTCTAATTATTTGAAATAACTCTAAGTAATAGGTAAATTTATTAAATAAAAATAAAGACTAAAGAACGGTTAGACTTCTAATAATTTTACATTTCTTTTCTTTGAAAGAAAGTATGGAAATAAAATGAAATAAAAGATGAATAAAACTATTTAACGATAGCTTGAGGGATATAGAAATTTAAAAAGTATCTGTACGTGTTTGCTTTCGCAGTTTTGTTTTATAGAATACCAAAATGACTATCTACTCATTAATTATGCTAAAATGTCAAATAAAACGTGCCCCAGGAATGGAAGATTCCTCCACGCTCTTCTGTAACTTTCTTCTTTTTTATGTCATAAGTCATTTTTTGATCAGACTCTAGTTGGCATTTTATTTAAAGAATTCGTTATCGTTTTTGTCATTAAACCTACGTCATTTTTATATAGTTTTATATTTTTTGTTACTATTTTTTTTGGTCAGACATTCAAAATATGTTGTCATGTTATACTGTTTTTTCACATAGAATTCAAAGAATTCAACGCTCTTTAAATATACTCATAAATTATTTTTAAAATGATAATCTATAATAAATTGAAACTTATAATAATATCTAAATATAATTGGTAATGCCTTGTTTTTTTTATGTACTAATGCTCTTGTAACTTATAAAAATAACCAGGACTGTATTAAAATACATTTAAACAATATATATTTATACTTTTGCTTCTCTTTCTATTGTACTTTACAGAATACTAAATGTTTCGTTAAACTAATAATGAAAAAAATATTTATTATATTATAATTATTTATTCATTTATCAGTTTTTTTAGCAATTCATAATGAAGATGTCAAATATTTAATGCAATAACCTAGTTTTATTTTTAACGTATGTAATAATTCCAATGATAAAATATATAATTAAATAATTTTGTTTATTAATTTACTAAATAAAAAATTTTTTAAAATTTAGCATATTTTCAGTTTAAAATAGGTAGTTTTAAATCTTATTAATATTATCTAAATTAACTAAAATTAAAGCATGTAACAACGGAAAATAATACCCAAAAAATCGTTTTATTTTTCAATGAATAGTATTTTAATTTTTTTTTTTTATTAAATTATATGTAATTTTAATGAATAAAATTATATTAACAAATTCAAAAATATATTTAAAAATTTAAGTAATATATTAATATAATTAGAATAATATATCAATATAAATAATATTCATTATTATTTTTATTTTTTTTTTTAATGTAATAAAACGTTTAAATTTATTGTATTATAATTATTTTTAATTCATTCATTTAATTTTTTGCATATATTATTATAAAGTTATTTTAATGTTATTCCTTTCTAATAATATCTGTAATTAAACATTATAATTTATAACCTAGTATTTGATCAAATAAAGCAACTATTCGTTTAATTGCGTAAATATATAAAAATAATTTCTATTTAATATTATTGTTACTTTTAGACCATTAACAATAATATTATAAATATTGAATAGAAATGTCAAAATAAATTAATTATTATTAAAAAAATTTCAATAATTAATAGTCTAATTATATTTTATAAATAACTATAATTGTAAATAATATAATTTTAAAAATTTACTTAATTATTTTTTTTTTTTTATAAGTTCCAAAAAAGTAAATTTTTTTTAGTGTGCTAAACGTAGTAATACTTGCGTTTACATTTACTTATAAAAATATTACTGAATAAAATTAATACTATATCAATTCAAAAAAAAATATTTTCATAAATTATTATTATATTTAATAACATAAGTAATGAAAAACTAAAAGAAAATTTAAACAATAGTTTTTGTTTTATTTTAAAAATTATCAAATATAATAAATATTCAATTATCTGTACATTTTAAAAGCTCATAATTTTATTTTTTATAATTTTAATGAACAAATATTTATTTTTACAAAATTATACTGTTGTTAATTTAACTACTTTATATTTCAAAAAAATTGCATAAAATTTCTTAATTATAAATGGAAAAAAATATAATATAAAATTAAAATTGATTTTAAGTGTTATAAGAAGAAAAACACAATTAAAAAATAAATATAATTTATATAATTCAGAAATTTTATGCAATTTTTTTGAACTATAAAGTAATTAAATTAACAGTAGTATAATTCTGTAAAAATAAATATTTGTTCAATAAAATTATAAAAAATAAAATCACGAGCTTTTAAAATGTAAAATTTTCAGAAATATTTACATTTTTCTACAAAAAAGTGGAAACTAAAAATTTGAAATACAATTGATTAAATGTTTAGAAGCGTAATTTCAATGTATCTAATAAATAATTAATAAAAATCACAAATCAAATATAATAAAATAGAAATATATAAAATATTTAACTGGATCTAAAGAGCTAATAATTCAAATAGTTAAAAATATTAAATAATTTATACAATGTAGCATACAAAATTGCTTTAATAATTTATAGTAAATACTGAAAGTTCTGAGGTAGTCAAAGAACATCTTTGTGTTAGGCATATGATGTTTCGTCATTCTTTTAAATTGAAACCTAAATTACTATAAATATTTTTAAAAAATACCTATATAAAAATATACTTGCACTTATAAAATAATCCGAATTAAGAAATCTCTTGTAATTACTTACATTTTAGTATCAATTTCAATTGGGAACACGGTATTTTTTGCACATTTGTAAAACAACGTTATAGAATGCGTAAGGTAAACGTATTATCCTAATATGTATTGAATTTATCGGAGTAAATCATTATCGATGATAATTACTCTAAGTTTGAGTTGAGAGCCTGAATCGAATGATTTGGCCCGCAGCTGACTACTGATGAGTCGAAAAGAGAGTAAAGACAGACCCCAACTCTCTGTTTCCCCAATCCAGCATCATTCTTTCACCTTCTCTCTTATGAGACAAAGAAAGAAAAAAGTGCGAAAATCAGAGAGAAAGGAATATGCATATATCTCAAAAGTCCCTCTCTCTTTCCGAATGTTTTTTCGCTCTCGCTTTTTTTTATGTTCTTAAGCTCTTTCTGTCTTTCTCTTAATCAAAATCGAGATATAGAAATTACAAAAATAACTGTAACAACAGAAGCAATAAAGTTTTCATTTGTCTTATATATATATATATATATATATATATATATATATGTGTATATATTTTTTTTTAATTATTTCTGAGATAAATTAGGTTTCAAAGAAAATATATAAACCTATGCTGACTTTGTAAAAAACAATGCGCTTATAGTATAGTATAATTAATAAATTGAGATGAATACTGACTTACGATGATTAACATTATAGAAATATGTTATGAAATAAGGCTTGTTTTAATGAAACGAAAGGTCTATCAAATAAAGTCAGAATATAATATTTATTATAATAATGATATAATGAAGAAGAATAAAATAACTAAATAAACGATAAAACTATTTTCTATTATTAACCATTAATACTTCAAATATACCTAGATACTACCACCTGTGTGCGGTAATAAAAATTGTTTTGAATAATTTTAATATTCTCATTTGTAAATCGTTATACTTTTTAAAATTTGACACTTAAAAAATTAAAAATAGCAGAATAATGACAAGAAATCGGAATTATCAATCAAAATTTATCGTTAAAAATTGAAGCTTTCAGAATTAATATTTAAGAAAAATTAATTTATGTTAATTATAAAATATAATAATCTTTATATAAAAAAATATTTATATATAATTATTACAAACAGAATTAAAAAATTTGTTTTTTTTATATGTATAACAGCATGTTGAACTTAAAAAAAATCAAATACATCAAACATGCTGTTATAGTAAAAAAATAAAAAATTGTTGATTCAAATAAGATTAAAGTAAGCTATCCTTACAAAATAAGAAAGTTTAATAATCTGAAATTGTTTTTATGAAATATCATACCACTAGTTAATTGTATTAAAAAATAGATAATATTATCTTTGATACCACATCGTTGAGTTTATACACCACCAAAAGTAATTTTATTAAAATTTTATTAGAAAATTAATAAATTTTTAACGGTCATTGTGATATAGAGTATTCCGGAAACTTGTTTTTTATACCCAATTTTTTTTTGTTTTTTTATTCTATCAAAAACATCACTCAGACACACGCGAAAATGCACGCGTATTATGTGACAAGTAAAAATAGAAACAAATGAAGAAATAAATAAATAAATAAATAAATATATGTGCAATACTTGTAATTAAATTAAACCAATTTAAACTAATTACAATATACGAGCGAACGTGAGCAACGCACAGCCACCGGAACAAGCGCGTCTAACACACTATACTGCCTTTAACGTGGTCACCGACAACACGTCGATTCATGGCTAAACATAGGATTCAGTGACACTTTCAAAACCAACGCACTTTCTTTTATCAGGAACTTAGGTACCGCGTAAACTATAAAAGGGCGACGACCTCCTGAGAAAGTCATCGGTTAGGTTTGGCGATAGATGGAAGCCTAGAAGCTTCCGAATATCTTGGCCAAGGGTTCTTTCAGGGAAGTTGAGCTCTTACCTGGGTTATAGACAACGAATATTCTTGGACATCTCAAATTTCCGACGAAAGCAAGAACTTCTATGCTTATACACGAGTCCCATAAACTCTACCTACGCAGACAAAAAAAGCCTATATTGTCACATACTATCTATTCTATCGTATTCTAGCGACACCTGTAAGCTTTTATTTATTTTTGTATTTAACCAAGGTTAAGGTTACCCCGTTACATGGTGTCAGAATACAGGCTATTTTAATAAGTATAAAAATGTTTACTTATCTTATTCTTATCCAATTCTATTGTATATACATGTTAATAAATACATAAAAAATACTAAATAAATGAAAAAATTAATTTGCCTACCACTTTAATTTATGCTTCTAATTGACAACATGGATAAGCCAACGATTGATGGTTTTACAAAAAATAATTCGGCTAATCAAACTTCAGAAGCTTCCCAAAAGCTTACCAACAACGGCATTTTCAAGGTTATCCGTCAATATATTGTACAATTCATAAAAAAAAAAAAATGCGAAATATATTGAAATAGCTAACTTGATCCCGAGAGATACATTATGATGTCATATACAAAAAGAGCTATACATAAGAAGCACACGTCTTCACGCCTTTTGAAATGACAACAGACCAAAACAGACCTATTGTCACCCGACCTGTGATTATGCACATACATTACAGAAAAAATATAAAATAAAATGCGACTACAAGAAATCTTCTCGACAAGAAGTGGTAATAAGAGAAACGCGTGACTACGAGCTTCAAGAACTAGTTACTTCTTGTATAGGATGCAGCTTCCGAAGAAGTGAAAACGAAAGGAATAAAAGGAAAAGTTGTGTTCCAAACGAAGATACTTACACCATCGTGCATGAATCTTTTTTGAATAAATAAGCAGTTTGAAACATCGCTAGGTGAGAGTTTATTTAGCCTTAACCTCCATCGCTTTCTCCTATTTTTCAGATGAAGAAGCCAAGCTATGGCTTCGACGAGCCGCCATTCAGCTCAAAAAGACAAATATTGATTGAAAATTAACTGATATATTATTTTTAGTTTTGTTTATGTTTTGAGGTTCTAGTTTTTCAATTTTGTTCAGTTTAACTGATTTAAAATAAAAGACATTCTATAAAATAATTATATTGCAATGGAATGCAAAAAATCTCATTACAAATGGAGGCTAGCGCGTATTGCTTCAATCTGCACTGTTGCTACCACGACAACCTAGAATCGCAATTCTTCTCATACTTCGCAATCGGTGTAGTCCTCAAGGCTAAAAAGATCGATATCTCTTATCAATCGCGTGATCGCTCGATACTGTGACGGGATATACAAATTATTCACGAGCATAGAAATTCATGTACGCGAGAAGCACCTTAAGCTATGCCATTACTCTACCTAATTGCACGCCAATCTCAAACTTTCCGGTACAAACTTCGGCCTGCGTATCACAACCCGTAAGGAAAAAACGCGGATCATGAAGGTGATAAAAATCTTCCCAGTAGCCATGCTCGGAAAAATTGATATCCCAACCTTATCATCTGTGAAACATTTTTTATCGAAATATATAATCTGAGGATAAAAGAAGATGATACCATCGACATAAAAAAACGATGATGCAACAAATAATTCATGAGAAGATAAGTGAAATATTGCAACAACAAAAAGACACCGAATAAACAAACCTTAACACCAGAATCGTTAACTACGACTTTCATTAATTAACTAAGTTTTTAATATATCAAGAGTCTTCACAATGTTTTTTTCAAGTCACACACAATATTTTACCGCATACCGCTATTCCAATAGATTCTTCATCATGCCGTGCTATACCTTTGAAAAAACACGCTTCGCACAAAAATATGTCCTGCTGTTTCTAATTATCTAATTATAAAAATTCTAATTATAGAAGAAAAACAAAAAGTTGAACAAAAAAAAAAAATTTCAATACTTTCAGAACATACTCTGTATGTATATATTTGTATATATTTTTTAATTGTTAACTAAAAATTTAATAATCTTGCAGACTCAACATGAGAATTCATAGAATATACGTTTTTATCACTATAATACGCTTATTCATTTCAACAGACCATTTGTTAGTTTCTTTCAATCAATGATTTCACAGACTTTGTATATCATTTATAATGACTAAATCATCTACTTTCAGAAATACCTCACTTTCACGCCATTTTTTTTTTTTCAGACACTAATGTTGCTAAATCTTGCAACTATCGTGACCAAAAAGGCGTTGAATTCATAAAGTAAGTTTTTATAAAAATAAAAAAGTTTTTATATCCAGCATCGAACGTCCAAAAAGCTGTTAAAATCTTATTAAAGAATCCATTCTAATAGCTAAAACTACATACCTAGAAGTATTTTTCAATTTTGTATTTTTATAATACAGCTTGTATAAATAAACAATCGTACCGAAAATTCATGTATGTATATTGGCAATTGATGCTCTGCAGAAGTTTTTTTTACTAAAAAATACTTACGTTTCCGAAATGATTCATTAACATATATATAGCAACTATACATATAAATGCATATTTACAGATTCAGTTTAATATGTATGTTTTATATTTGATATTATTATAGTACATACATAAGTTAGTTGTAATTCGAATGCATTATAATAAATTACAATTAAAAGATTTATCACAAAAAGAAATATTAATATAAAAAGTAAATGAAAAAAATAAATAATATATATAAAATTAATATCTATGTTAATATAGCTTTTGAGTCATTAATGAAATAAAGCAAACTGCACGTATTAACAATCATAAAATTATTCGTAGATTATTATTTTCTAAAATGGTACCGTTTATTTTTTATAAAAAAACATAACGAAGAAAAGAATTTTTTTACATTATTAAATAAATCTGTAAAATAAATCCGATGGCTACACTTGAATGATGCTATTTTACGTAGTCTTTACCACGAACAATAAACTCGCTATCAATTATAAATTTATGCGTGTTTTATATCCAAACAAAGTCGTTATATTTTTCCTTCGACTCTCTTATTTTAAATTCCCCTTCGCGATTAGTCTTTAATCTATTAGTCTTTCTTCTCTTTAGTCTTCATTAGACTAGGCTTCTAGACTAAGGATTCCTGAGACTAGGAATCCTTATCCTATCTTAGTTTATTCCAGGATATTACTGGACTATTGCAATATAACTTAAAATAAGACATTATGACGTCGTCTAAAATCACAATTTATTTTATTTATCAATTTTCAAACTCTATTGGGGTAACTAATTTTTTTTTTATAAATATAATTTTTTCTATCAGAATTCTTTAATTATAAATAATTTTTAACCGGACAATTATAATGAATTTTAATTTCAAATAATAATAAACATATTAAAAATCTTTTTATAAAATTGTTATAAATACCCATAATAAAATAATTTATTTTATTACTCACTCTATTATTTATCATTTATAAAAAATTTTATATATATACAATTTTTTTTAATCCAATAATTTATCTTGATTATTCAATATTTGTATTTTTATTAATAATGAAGCTTTTTGTGACGTATTGTTACACTATTTTGTCTTGTCTATGACAGACAATGCTGTAAACAGGTTAGAACTTTTACAAATGATTTCACACTCTTTATAATATTACTTTATTCAATAATTTATATACTTTAATATTCTCGATTTATTTAATTTTTTTATACATTTTTATGATTCAATGATTGCTTTTAAAGTATTTGGTATTTAAGTCATCAGTTGTGAAAAACAGCAATATTAGCGATAACGACTCCATTGTTATAAATAACGCATAAACTTATTTTTCTGTATTTATTACAATATTAGAAATTTATATATTAAATGAATAAGGTTTTGGAAAATCCTAATCCTAAAATATATCCAAAATTAGAAGAAAAATTAGGAATCAAAAAGCAATGTGAAAATTTAATCCAAAATACAATTACATTCGATGCTCCTGGTATTTTCGGTAAATCGTTTTGTTTATGATATTTCTAGTATATTATTGATTTCAATAAAATTGTAATTTAATTAAATAATTTTTTTTTCATAGAATTATTACGAAATATAACTGATCCCGAACATCCTTTAACTCTGGAGCAATTGAATGTCGTTGAGCAAAGTTTAATACAAGTATGTACATAAAATAATATATTAATTAAATTTTTTACACGACATATTTTATTTCAATACACAATATATTATAGATTTATTTAAAATTATTTGTAAAAAATACATAAATACATAATGAATGTTTAAATTTCTTATACAAAATTATATTTTTTTCTTTATGTTATAATAGGTAGATAATGAGAATAATGAAATAAATGTTAAATTTACACCTACCATTCCTCACTGCAGCATGGCTACATTGATTGGTTTATCAATAAGAACGCAACTATTAAGAACTATTCCTGCAAAATTTAAAGTAAATGTCACAATTACTCCTGGAACTCATGTCGCTGAAGTTGCAGTAAACAAACAACTTGCTGATAAAGAAAGAGTAGCTGCTGCATTAGAGAATAAATTTTTACTAAATGTTATAGACCAATGCCTCGAAAATGTTAATCAACCTTAAAAAATTACATTGAACAAAACTGTTTTGTATTTTTATTATAAAGTTAGACATTAATTTACCAATATTGACTCTTTAGATCTTATCAAATGATTTTTATCCATATAAACTTTTATACATACATATGTATTAAACAATCAGTACATAAAAAGTTATATTTTAATGAGTTTTGTACATAACTTCCATAAAATAAATTTTATATAAAAATTACTAATATTTAAAATATATATATTTATATACCCTATATTTTTATTTAAATTTTATATAAAAATAGTAAGTTATTATTTATTAAATAGAATTATAAGATTCAATTTATTTCAATTAATATCTTTTTATAAATATTGAAAATATATTAATTATTAAGCCTACAAAATTTAACATTGTAATTACTATTAAAAAAATAATACATACAATAAGATAAATTCTGAATTTTTTTAGAATTTTTTTCTAGAAATTATGAAAATTATTGGATATAATAAATAAAAAAATGAAATGTAAAAGTTTTAAATAACAATTGAAAAATTAAAGTTTAAGAAGACATTTCATATAAAAGAAAATTATGTATTGAAATAATTGATATGGTTGATAAAAAAATTAATATAAAAACAAAAATATCTATTTAAATTTGATTAAAAAATTTTAAATACTTATAGATTACAGAAAAAAATGAGAAAGATCAACTTAAATATTTAACTCATTTTGTCTTATAAAATACTACTTGTCAAATTAAAAAAAAACTTTCTTAACGTTCAAAATCTTGTATGTATGTTATATGTATATGTATTCTCATTTAAAAATACAATTTAAGTAAATTCTGCTATAATTAATCAAAAGAATGTATGACTAAAATGTTGAAATTTTATACATAAAATTAAAAATTTAATTCATATTTGTCAACAACACACTTACTTCAAAGAATTATGTATTTGAAAAAAATTTGTATTCACCTTCATAATTTGTAATACTCAAAGAACTTCTTCATTATATGTGATTAATATTTGCTTAAAATTATAATTTTAATAATTAAGTATTGTAAAAACTAATATATTTTATGTATAAATATGTTTATCTATTTAAAAAATTTTTTGGGGTGAAACATTTTAATAATCTAATTATTATACATAGGCATTAATTTACATAAATTAAATAAAATGTAGTAATTTTATTTTTAACAAGAATAAATTAATTCTTTGCACTATTTCTTTGTTTTTTTGAAAAAGCCAATTGATTATCTTTAAATTTTAAAGGATTAGATTTGTACGTTTTTGGTACAGGTCCTTTACCAGCCTTTTCAAAAACCGACTCATCATACATTTGACGAGAGCCTAATTCTCGTACCATTTTTATATTAGTCCATGCTGAAATTAAAGAAAAAGTATTTATTCAAAATAAAATTTAATAGAATAATATTTTTAATTCATAACATTTAATTATTAAGTAATTGATAGAATAGTAACGAATTAATTAAAATTAGAATCTAATGAAAAATTATTTTTACTCAAACTGTTTGATATAATGTACTATTTCTGATAATTAATTGCCTTAAATTTTTTTAAATTATTGTGTTTAAATAAAAAACGTATTAAAGTACTCAAAAAAAAATTATAATTTTTCATATAAGTATTTTTACAATTTATTCAAAATTATCAATACTTTCTAAAAGTAATATTTTTCATTTCAATGAAATATCATAAATTATATTTTTAATTAAATAAGTAAAAATCTTACATTCTCTAAATCCCTTATTAAAACTCTTTTTTTCCAATGCTGCTAACATTTTTTTATCATGAACTTCTAATGGTGAAATTTGAAAATATGTTCTCACGGCAGGTATTCTAAGAACTAAAACTTGTATTAATGAAAGTGTATTTGATGTAAGCCAATAGCAAAGTATTGCCTAAAAAATAAAAAAAAGGAAATTCTTAATTTTATTGCAATACATTATAAGTAGCAATAGATTTATTCAAAACTAATTTATTGTTTTAATTGTAAGTTAATCTTATACAATTTTATTTGATATAAATGCAATTAAACATTCAAAAAAACTTGAAAATGTAATACATAATACATTTTAATAAAATATCTAGTTATGGTTATATTTATGTATTTTTTATTTTTTATGTATTATATGTACGAATAGAAAGTAATTTAAAATTTTTAAATAAAAAAAAATTTATAAAAAATTTAAATCTATATAAATTAAAAATTCTATATAAAAGATATTATAAAAAAAAAATAAAAATATAAATCTTTGTACTGAACTAATCTTAAATATATATATATGTATATATATTTAATTTGTACTATAATACCCACTAAACAATTTTATGATTAATATAAAAATATTATTTATATATATATTTACTACCTTTCTATTAACAAGAATTATAATTTTTTTTAGCCATTATTTTTTAAATAATTCAGTTTTGCTTTATCTAGATATTACATAATATTTACTGTATTTATATATTTATATTTTTATATTTATATATAAGTTATATTTTTATATTTATATATAATTTATATTTTTATTTGTTATATATAATATATATATTATATAATTTATATACTGTATAATTATTTGGAAACCATTAATTCTTTTAATAAAATTAATCATTTTAAACTTTCAAAATCTATTTTTCTTTGATGTATCAGTTTAATTAAATTTTTACAAACTATTTTCCTAATCTTATGAATATTTTATAAAATTTTATTTAAATTAATGAAACTATTCATAAGTAAATTTATTACATCAATTTAAATGACTTTTTTTTTACATATATATTAAAATATAATAAGCATGTCAGCAACAATTTTTTTTTTGAATTTTTAAATTCAAAAAAAAAGTTTAAAAGAAAAAAAAAATAAAACCATAGCATATAAAAATAAAAACTTTTGAACTCACTCCTTCAAAATTGATAATGAAAGGAAACATTATAATAGGTAAACACCTAAGAAAATATCTCATTGCACCCATAGCTTGAAGTTTCATTGTATCTGAACCAAGTTCAAATGTTAAAGAAAGTGTAATACTTGTAAGTATTGGTAGTAAATAATATTTGTCTGGAACAGTTAAATTTTCAAACCACCAAAGGCCTCCATACTTTAAACTCTCTACAGGAACATTAACCATTCCACGAAGTCCATAGTAAAATGATAAAAATACAGGAGCCTAAAGTATTAATTAATACGTAATAATAATTAGAACCTATATATTTTTTATAAAACATATATATATTCTACAAACAAACCTGAACAAAAGGTAACATAAATGCGTGTAAGGGATTAGTACCAGAATTTGCCATCAATGCTTTTAGTTCATGTAATAATTGATAAGCTAGGCAAAATAATATTTATTTTGTAATCAAAATTATATAACTTAAATTTATTTTTATTTAATCACTTATTTTTAATTAATCACAGAAACAACAGTTACCTCTTAACTGATCACCCATTCTGCGTGCTTCTGTTACTTGACATTGTATATGTTGCAAGCGAGGTTGTATATTATGCATTATTGCAGAGTGCCTTTGCATTTTTACATTTAATGGAAACATCAACAATTTTACACATACAGTTGCTGAAATATATTAAAATATTATTTGAAAAACATTAAAATAAATAATACATATATATACAAAGATTACATTCTATATGAAAAAAATATTTTTTTTTTAATTAACTTAAAAAATTAATTATAAAATTTAAATGCTAATATAAATTAATATACAAGTATATTTATGCACCAATAACTATGGTTGCCCACCATGGCATATAAGCATTTACATGAAGAAGTTCAAGAAATTGTTGAATTAATCCAGAAGGATACCAACTTCCAAGACCCAAACTATGCAATGAAGGTTCTGTTAAATTTACAGATATTTCTGATTGAACTGGCAATGGTGGTTCTGTAAAACACAATTTTCATTTCTGAAATTATAGAAAAACTGGACCTTATAATTAAATAATACTTACCAGGAATTTTCATAACAACATTTTCCATTTGTACTGAATCTATTTTATAATAAAAAAAATGTTAATAATAGGATCTGTACATTTTAAATCAAATGAAAAATAATATTAATTATTGTAGTTTTGAAAAATAAGAAAAATTAATACTATAAATTTCATAAAAAATAAATTTTATAAAAAATACTTAATTTAAAAGATTTAAACATACCCAAATTCAATGAATTTTTTTCTGCTGAAATTAAAAATTATTTTTTTTTAAAAAATAATACAATTTAATAAAAGTAAATAAACATTAAAAAATTAAAATAATTAATACATACACAAATTACTTGATGTTGAATAAAGATTTTTTGAAATAAATTCATTTTTATGCCTTATACAATTTGTATCAAGCACTGGCACATAAGATCGATGATTGTGAATAGTGTGAACTGTAAAATTCCTATTCAATACTTGAGAAGACACACATGGAAACCTATGATATATTTTTTTCTGTAAACCGAAAAAGAATTAAATATATACAGTAATTGTTTTTAAGATTTACAAAATTAATATTATATTATATAATTCTTACCATAGTAATAAACCTTGATTTTGGTAAATTATGGTAGCTAATAATTAAAAACGTTCTTGTAAACATATTGTCGTTTATTTCTTTCGTTTTATTAAAATAAAATTTAAAAATAGGTAAAGCAATATAAAAAATGAATAGAGATTGGGTATTAAACTACACCGGTCTTGATTGTTGTGAACATGACTGATTTTTTACAAACAGCTATCATTATCGAAGAACCTATGAAATGAAATAAAATTTACAAAACAAGAATTATAAATGAATCGATACTCTTCTTTCATTAAATTCGAATGACAAAAATAAATAATAAAGTTAATTTGAATTTCACTATTTAAATCAATTTACTTATAAATGCAATTTTAACCTCACATTAGAAATATGATTATGTGTGTATTAAAAACGGAGAGTTTGCATGTAGAGAAAATTATATGCGAATGGTAAATACCCGCAGATAAGGTCCCTATTTATGAGTGTGTGCGTATGTACATGATTTTATAAGTGTGAATTTGTACAATCCTATGCAAGAAACTATTTTTCAATTGCAATTCCTATACATTTTGAATCATTGCATTAAAATAATTAAACATCATTGTATTTTTCTATTTATATTTGCAGAATACCAAAAATAAATAGACCAATTACCATTCGCCAACAATTATCTAGCTTAAAATAATTTTTTCCTCAATACTCGGTAAAATAAAAATATCATAAGATCGTTTGAGAAATCCTGCAATTTGCTTGCTAAAACTTAAATTTTAGCATCGGACAATTAGAAAAAAAAAATCAAAGCTACAAGAATTTTTAATCTCCAATGATTATAATTATCATTTTTAAAATTTGGAAATAACTTGAAACAAATTGCTTTATAATTTATTAGATTTGATTTTTTTTGAAAAATTTTAAAGAATAGTACTATTTATTATTATTATTATTATTATTATTATTATTATTATTATTATTATTACAAATGTATTTAACTAAACAAAAAATAAATCTACGAACCATCGTATGGTGTTGTACCATATTATATCTGTAACTAAAATTAAATTTAAAAAAAAAAAAATTATCATACAAGAAAAAGCATCAAATGTAATATTTTTATTTAAATTCATTACAAGACTGTATGAAATATTATATTGTATATGCATGTAAGCGAGCTTAAATTAATACATATTATATTAATTTAAATTAAATCATATTAGATTAGATTGTGCGCAAAAATAGTTGCATGTGCTTAGCCTAGCTCATTCTATACTATAAACCTATTTCTTCAGACTTTATTTAAATTAGTAAAAATCAAAGAATAGTATTCGGGAAAATCTGGTAGATGTGACAAAAACTTTTTTTCCGTCGTCACTGGAACTGTTTAACTAAAACGGCGCTGCCTTTAATACTACGTGCTAACTCCAATACACTAGCAAATGACACAGCTAACTGGTATTGACTTGTTCAGCTTTTGAGCTTTTTTAAACAGTAACCCTAGCATCTTATCGAGAAAGGAGAACACCTATTTAGCGGTAGTAGAATAATTAGATTGATGAGAATTATGGAATGCTTTTACTTTATTTATTACAAAAAGAACCTTTCTCTAATAACTGTTTATTAATTTACCACTTGAGAATCTAAATTTACTTAAAACTTGATCAATAATGTCCAAGCTTTCCTCTCTTTAATTGTTGAAATTCAGAGTTAGCGTTTTCCGAAATATCCACCTAATAATTGTAAAGACAAGTAGTATACAAGATGCTCAAGGGTTTCATGTTCTTCAGTTTGAATTACCGATTTTTCGAATTATGTCCTTAATCCAATATATATTCGAAATGCCATTGAATGACTCTTTATGAAGCATACAATCTTGTTTGAGATGACTCATTTCTAGGCAGAAACATCGATTCTGTATTTATTTTTACAACCATTTCTGAACCAAGAATAATTTATGTTAAGTAGCTTTTGAACCTTTGATTTCAGGCTTCATTCCAGGAATTATTACATAATAATATTTGTTTACATTTGTTAAAAGAATATATTTAGATTCTTTGACATTTCCTAATTTGAAATTCATGAGCGTAATTACCAGAGGATAGAAACTCTTTAACTCATTTTTGATTCGTATATGTCCATTCAATGTTCACGAATATATAATTGTGTTGACATATAAAATCTCTAGTACTGGATAGGTTGGCCAGTCAGTTGTAAGCCACGTATAACGTTGATCTTCTACCTGTTTTTGAACAGAAGAATCTTTATTTTATCCGGGTTGACTGACTCTCCATACCAATCCAGGCGGAGAAGCTTTAAAGAATATTTATAATAGAACAACTTGTATGGTTCCAGTGACCACACTGCAGTCATCTCCATTTGCTAGAATTAATACATTGCTTACATAGGTCTGCGTATAGAAACTGATATTTTGTAAAAACCTAAATAATTCATGTATGATCCAACACCAAAAGATAGGAGAAAGAACTCATGTAAGTAACCTTTGTTGACGCATCCAAGAATGCCGGCTGTTTTCTTAAAAATGCAGTAATATTTCTAGTGATGAGCCAATTTTAAATCCAGTCACAGATCATATTAGGGACATAGCCAGACTTGACAGTTTTGAGGATGGAATTTTTGTTACTCGATTAAATGTCCTCTACACGTCCAGAATTTGTATCAGCATTACTCTTCTATTTTTCAAACCTTATTGTATGAAATCTACCAGTATCAACAGTATAGTATCAACAGATTTGCCTAATTGATAAGGATGTTGTCTTTAGTACAAAAATTAACTGTATTTGCATTATATATAATGTATTTATACAATATCTTTTCAATTATTTTAAGTATTAAGGATATCAAACAGATCGGTCTGCAATCCTTGGGTGAACAAAGTTCAGTTTTGACAAATTTTTTAATGAACACCACTCTTACTAAACTCTCGAAAATTGGATATATATTTGGTTACCAGAATAGTTTTGAACAAGCCGAATACTGTTACTAATAAACCATTATCTCCTATTTATAGGATTGACTGGAAAAATACCATCAAGTCTTACGGCTTTTTGTAGTTTGAAGCTTTGTTGTGATAATCTACTCTTTATCAGATATATTAAGAAATTTTTAGACTTTTATATTTATCCACTATTTCTACCTGTGATGGTAAGATTAAGTTTTGCTTTAAAATCAGGAAAGTTAATTTTTTTTTACTAATTAATTTGCAGTATCTTTTTAATAATCAACAAAAAGCTTTATGTCTTTATTGAATGTAGCATATGAACACTATACATTATCAAATTTATAAATAGGAGCTTCAAAAAAATATTCGTAAATTCGATGTATTTTCGAGCATAAAATAATACGTATAAAGATAATTTTAAAAGATTTTAAATTTATAATGAAAAAATATTGTTAAATTTTATAATGTACGTCTGTTAATTAAACGTTAGTTTAAAAATAACAATTAATAAATTATTTACTTTAAATTCATAAGTCAAGAATTTTTTTTATTAAACATTATTCAATACAAAATATTTTAACAATATTCATTATAATAATATTATGATTTATATTTTTTAAATAATAAAATATTGTTATTAATTATATAATTGAAATAAATAATTTTAATAATATCAATAAAATGAGAAGTTGATCTTAGCATTTCCTTTCCACCATCGTATGCTGAGGCCCAATATCTTTATGCATCTGTGATGATAAATAATTTTATTGCTATAAAATAAAAATTGTAGAGTCAGTAAGAAATAGAAAGAAAATATAATTAAAAATATCTAAACAATAAATGAACAAATAAATTATTTTATCATCGAACTCTTTTTTTTATACAAAATAATTTTACGTGTAAAAGTAAGTCGTAAAGAAATGTAAAATTAATAGCAAGCCACGTAATGAATTATATTAGCAGTTTAGACGCTTTCCTCAAGTTTTAAATGAACCGTAAAAATAGTTTTTTAAAAACCCGCTATAGTTAATATTCCGATTATTGAATATTATTTCTATCTTTTTGCTTGTGGCTAAAATATGCACACATGTAATTTTTTTTTTCTTTTTCAAAAATTTTAAATTATATAAACGAAAGGAAGAAGGTAACAGAATTAAGATTGCATCTGGAACATCTCTGATAGTCTATGGTAAAAATTAGTTTCAGATTCTTGGTAGTTTTTTATGAGCAATTTTTTGTTCTTCTCTAATCCAGTTAAAATATTGAAGGCATTGTGTATACATTTAAATTATAATAGAATTTCGATTAGATATTTATAGTAATGCAGAATAGATATTAATACTGTTATAGAGCCGACTATAAGCAAGTACACATTAATATATCAGATTTAACGTGTTTGCTTCAATTTTATCAATTTTTATGTAGAATGAATTTAATTAATTTATGCATATCAATTATATACACATGTGCACACGTGTATGTATGTATATTTGGGTAACAATTGTACCCACATATATGTGTGTACATATAGTTTATACGGTCTATAATTGTATATCAATTGATAAAAAATATTTTAAGTATAATAGATCGATTAATGAAAATATTAATACAATAAAATAATATTGCTCAGTAAGGTCATTTTTATTTATTAGGAAGCTAATCAGGTTACTGAATTATAAAATGTTTTACATTTTACAAATCTTAATCGCATCAACGTATATACTTCCACATATACGGTAATTATCAAAAATATTTATGGGCTTTGACTTTTGGCTATGCTTATTGCGCGCGAGTTGGTTAGATGGTGGACATGCGCATATTCATGACAATAGCGTGAGAGAAAAATATTTTGGCTTTCAAGAGCCTGAAAAATTTTTTCTTTAACATGGTAAGTTTAAAATTTGTTACATCTCTTATATGAAAATAATTATAATATAAATTAAAAAATAAAATTCAAAATCTTTTTTGAACATTCATTGTTCTTACGTTTTTTTCTAACATTCTGATCTTACATAAATTCTTGGTATTTTAAATAACCTATACCTTGCATTAGATTATAACGAAATATTTTTTATTTTTTATTCTAATTTATGATTTTAAGAATATGCTAATCTTTAAAATATTTCATTTACTTAAAAATATGTTTTTACTTTAATCAACAAAAATTACAATTAAAAAATTTATAGCAATATTAATTTATTATTTAGTTGTAAAGTATTAAAAAATATTACAGAATTTTATACGTTTTTTTTTAGCACAAGTTAAAATTTTCTCAGAGAGACAAAGTAAAAAAATTCATAACTTTTACACATACAGGAGAACAAACTGCTATATATTGTTTAACACAAAATGATTGGAAGCTAGACCTGGCAAGTGACAATTACTTTCAAAATCCTGAAGCTTATTACAAAGAACCTAAGAATTCAGTAGACAAAAAAAAACTTGAAATACTCTACACTAAATATCAAGGTAATCACAAAATTATTTATTTAAATATATATATACATATATTCATTTAAATACTTGTGATAGAAGATCAATAATGCCCTCTGTAATTTTGTAATTTAATATTAGCAAATATTATTTATTATTAAAGTATAAGGGTATTTATTCACATTGTATCCATATTAATATTGCTTTAAAAACTAAACATTCTTTAATTATTTTATTTAGATCCAAATGAGACAGATAAAATTACAGCAGATGGAATAATGAAATTTTTAGACGATTTAGGTCTTAGTCCAGAAAGCAAATTGGTTTTAATTATAGCTTGGAAATTTAGAGCAGAAACACAATGTGAATTCACTAAAGATGAATTTATGAATGGTATGACAGACTTAGGGTAAGCGAATAAATTGTATTCAGTTAAAATATTTTTTACAGTTATAAAAGATTAATTTTAATTTATTTTATAAATTTTCTTTATAATATTTATATATATTTTATAGAGCTGATAATATAGAAAAATTAAAAACAAAATTAACTAATTTAGAAGGTGAATTGAGAGATCCATTAAAATTTAAAGATTTTTACCACTTTACATTTAATTATGCTAAAAATCCAGGACAAAAAGGATTGGAATTAGATATGGCTATTGCTTATTGGAATATTGTGTTAAAAGAAAAATTTCAATTTTTACAATTGTGGTGTCAATTTCTACAGGTATGCTTCATGAAATATATTTATTTTACAATCAATAAAAAATGATTAAAAACAATGTTAACTTTGGTGACTATATGTATTTTTTAAACATTGTTTTTTTATCTGTTGTAATTTATATTTAATATAATATTAACTTGTTTTTATACGTGCAAAGAGAACACTAAAAATTAATTCATCTTTTTTTATTTTCTTAGATATAGATATACTAAATATTGGAATGAGATTCATTACTTTGTATTTTTTAATATTAAATCTAATTATAATTTATTTTTTCAAAAAATAGAAAATTAAAGTACAAATGCTTCAAAAATTCTCATGTATTTTTATATACATAATGTTTTTATGAACAAATTGTATATATATAATTCATATTAATAGTTTCATCTGTAACATAAAAAATTATTAATTGAAATTATAAAAATTATAGTATATTCAACAATGTAAAATGATTTGCAACATTTTTTACAAAACTTTCAAAAATAAAAATTAAATTTAATAATAATTCATAAAATATTTATGGAATTAATTAATTAAAAAATTTTATACAGTAGTCTGAAGAATTTATAATACTTTATTAAATTAAATTATGTCTAATTGTATAATTTAAAAGAAAATTATTAATTTTTTAATAATTCCTCACAGGAACACCATAAAAGATCGATTCCAAAGGACACATGGAATTTACTGTTGGATTTTGCACTTGTAATAAACCCATCAATGACAAATTATGATGAGGAAGGTGCTTGGCCTGTACTAATCGACGATTTCGTTGAGTGGGCGCAACCATTGGTTCGTCAATCTCTTTAACGTTTCAATAGATAATTTTCTAATTTTAATTTATAAATTTATTTATTCAGTTATCAGTTGAGCCTATAACCATTGAATAATTAAATTATATTGGGCAAATTCTTATTCGAATCCTGGTTGTTATAAAACGTATAAAATACTTTTTATATGAGATAGTTTAACATAAAGAAAAAGTAAAATGAAATGAAGAAAAAAAATTGTTAATCTATGACTGGAAAAATGATTTATATGGAAAAACTTTCTAATTCTCTCATATTTTTTTTTTTTTTTTTTATTTCTATCTCATTGATTAATTATTCATTTTTATTAATATTTGGACACATGCATTGACTCATGGTACATAGTATACATATATTAACTGTGTGATTATTGATGAATCCATTTTGTATGAAAAAAAAAATATTTTGTAAAGATTGATTTACATTTTGCGTAAATAAAAATATATATGTTTCTTGTTTTTCTTGTTTACAAAGAAAAATATAGACCAAATATTAAAATAACTTCTCAAGAAGCTTGTAAAAAAATTTATATAAAAGTCTTAAAGTAAATCATATATTTTAGTAACATAAATTTTTGAAATTACAACAATCAAAAATAACTATTTATCTTTTTTGCAATTTTTTTTTTAGTTAAAGAATATAAAATTATACAAAATATATGTTTTTATATAAAAATATAAATTTACTTTTATTGGATTCAGTAAATATTGAAATCCTGCTTTATTAATATTTTAAATAATTTTAAATATTTATCTGAATAATTAATGTTAATTCCATAAATTACCATTTTCATACAATTTTTAAATAAATATGAATTAAAATATTAAATATTTAGAAATTATATAAGCAACTTTTGTGTATTATATTACTTTTCGATATCTTGTGAATAAAATGATAAATTTTGTTAAAATCATATTACAGTTTCTTCTAATAATTTTTATAAAGTTATAGAATATCATTTTTTAATATAAAAATATCAAACAGTAATCGAATGTACTAACTGTGATTAAAAAACATATTTACTTTTATTGCTTTAAACATTAAAAAGTAAATAAAAAATTACAATGTGTACTTTTAAGTTTTTATTGATAAGTTTAGTCTGTAAGATATTTTGTGTATACCTAATAATTTGCTTATTTTGTAATTATGTACGTTTTTTTTCTAAAAGAAAAGAATACAATGTTTTTGTTGATACATATATTAAATAATGCTGAAATGAAAGCAAAAGACATAGTTGATGTCATTAATAAACAAATTGAATTAAAAAATTATCAAATATTCAAGTTTCAATAACAAAAGAAAAAGTTATAATTTTTGAAATTAAGACTTTTTTTCATATTCAAAATAATACACATAAAAAAATATATTTACTTAGAAGAAAAAAAATTGAAGAAGCTGCAAAAAAATTTGATTTAATTTAAATTTAACGTATGTAAAGTACTTATAAAAAAATATAATGTATTAATTTTCACTTTTGTAAAATGTTAAAACAAATTAAGAAAAATATTTACTTTTATATTTAAATATAGAATAATTTTGTGAACCCAATTTTGTTTCAACATTTTTTTTTTTATTATTAATGACTTTTAGAACCGTAAATATACCTGTAAATAATGTAAATAAATGTGTTGTTACATTAATCAGAAATAAATCGTTCAATAAAACTAGTTCTAATGAAATACCTCATTCTAATATTATTTTCATATTAATTATTTAATCAATGATATTCATTCCTGTAGTAAAAATAGAAATATTAAAATGATCTTATGTATTATTAATTTTATAAACATAAAAATATTTTAATTATATTAAAATGAAAATAGTTTATATGAATTTTATTAAATTTTTAATAAAACAAAAATAAAAATTATTAAAATTTTATCTGATATTGTAAAAAAATCATGTAAACATTGAAAAATAAAATTTGTAAATAAAATTTTGATGCTCTTGTGATTTCATTCATTATTTTCTTGTATTATTAATGTATTCCGCTTTTTTAAACAAATTGCACTTACAGATGGAAGTATTTGAAAACTGTGGTTCTCGATAATACAAACAAGCCAATTCATACTGATATGAATCCTGTGCATAACAATTATGTATTTTTTTTATAAACCAATTGCATAACTCATCTAAGCTTGTATTCAGTGACTGTAATCAATAATTATAACTATATGTACATGTATATTAAATTATCTAATTTAACTATTTATTTAGTTACAAATTTATAGAAAAATAGAAGTATAATCATTAAAAAGCTTTAAAACTGATAAACCTATACACTGATTAAATTATTTATCAATAAAATTTACAAAATACTTACATTAAATGTATATCAGAAAAAGCCTTTTAGAATTTCAGTAGTCTGAATAATTTTATGATAAAAAAAAATAATATACCAGTTAAATTCAAAAAAATAATTGATTAAAAAATCAGAAGTATCGGAAACAAATACTCCAAATAAAATTAATAAAAAAAAATGATTTAATGATTTAATGAAAATTGTTTACTAAAATGTAAAAAAAATATTTTTCATTGTCAGATACTAATCATGAATTGGACTATTTACAATCTAGTAGCCAATGCATTCTTTACCATTGTATATTTAACACAATTTTAATATAATAAATTTACATGAAAAACACTGTGTTTGTATACTATTGTTACATAAATATACTTATTAGTTTTGATATTTTTTAATATTTTCATTTATAATTTTATACAATAATATTATAAAAACATTGAGTTAATAATTATATTTTTGACTTTATACTATGATATCAAAGCTTACTTGAGCCACTACAAGACCTCTATTTGAATTATTTGTATTATTATGCCCATGAGAATCAAATAAAATAACCTGTTAAAATACATTTTTGTAACTAATATTAAAGAATTATCAAATACATTTTTGATGTTTAATAATAAGTTAGTTATACCTTTTTTGTTTGTTGTTGAAATATAAAAAGTATTGTTCTACCACAAGTGATTAACAGCATAAATAAATTTTGTGATATTGGATTTTTATTCCATTCGTATAAAAAAGATCTTATATTTTTATAGAGACTACTATCAAGATTTTCATGAAAAACTTCAAATTTCTTTAATAACATACATTGAATTACTTAGATAATTGTTGTCATAATCAATAAGTATAATTAATAAATCATAAATTAATAATATAGCCTTGGATGTAATAGTTATTTTCTATTTATAATAAAATAATTTTAATAATTTACCCATTCTTTAAGAGTAAGTTGTTTTCCTCCAAATTTCAATGCTTCCTCTGTATTTAAATAAGGATTTGAGACTAAATTGTTTTTAACGATATATGAATGAATTCTATTACCCTCTATTATAGCTTTAGCTATTATAACATTGAATTTTAAACAAGAATCAATAATTGATATGTGCAAATTTAATTCACTAATGTATTGAGCCACCAATAAACAGATCAGAGTACATGCTTCACTAACTGTTCATAGACAAATATATATTTATAAAATATTATTTTTGATATCAGAAATGTATAAATAATATTTATACTATAATTTTATAACAAAACAAATTTATTATTTTTATTCATAATTGAAGATAATTTGTATAAAATCTATTAAAACTTATTGTTTAATTATGAATATAAAGTTTTTCTTTTAACATACATTATTTGCCAAGATCAATACAATTTGAATAAATGATAATTATAATATGGTAAAATGATATGTACAATAAAAAATGAAAATTCATAATAAAAAGATAAATCGAAAATATTAAATAAGATACAAAAAAAAATTATAATTTCCGATAGACAAATTCACAAACGCGATGTACGATAAATATAATTTAACACTTTAAATTTAATAAAAATACACATAAACTGAAAAATCGTTTGGATTACCCGAATACACAATTTTTGTTAACAACTTTAATATTTCTATTATAAAACTCAAAATAATTTTAAGAAATAATTCCATTAAAAAAGAAAGAAACCGTAAAAGGAAAGAATGTAACATGTTGCATATAGCAAATTAATACATAAATTTGCATAAAAAAAAAGTATTTTTTTCGCCAATTGATCAACGTAAATTACATCTATGAAAAAAGCTTGGGAAAAATATCATTGTAGTGAAATAATAAAAGGGTGAAAAATAAAAATCAGTAAATTATAATATAGAATAATTTATGAATATGTAAGGTACTTTATGATCTCTGAATAATTTAAAGAAGCAATAGTTGCTCTCAAAACTAAAAAGTTCAAGATTCAACATTAAATTATTATTTTTAATCATTTGATACAGCTGTAAAAAGGCAAATGAATTTTCTCTTGTAGGACTACTAGAGTATTCGAAACACCAAACAGATTGAGAGAAGGTCAAACCTCATATTAAGCAGAAGAAATAAATGAATAGATGAAGGTGAATGACATTTTCGAATTATTTCGCTCATAAATATTCTATTCAGAACTTCTGATGGACCCGTGTCCCTATTAAACATTTTTTATTGATATTTTAAAATCTATTTTTAAAATACTATAGACATATGAAGTTTAAGTGAATAATAATTTGACGTTTTAAGGTACTTCTAGTTCTGAACTAATATAATATAAAAAACAATATTAGTAAGCACAATATAGTTATAATGTATATATTCATATTATTGTGTAAATATATACTTTTATCATATTATGATAACAAATGATTTTATCTGTATCATATTAAGTACATCACCAAAAATAGTTTAATATTTCAGATTATTATTCATTTACACTTCGTATATTTATAATTAATATTTTTTAAAAATAGATTTTAAAGCACTTATAAAAATTGTTGATATGGCCACGGGTTCATCAGGTGTCGCTAGTGTATCTATAATAAAAAGGAAGAGAATATAATTTCACTGGCCATGTTTCCTGCCCATACTTAATGTAGGACTTGATATTCCCTAAATGTGATCTGAGGTTTACAACGATATTTTATATTCAACACATGTATCAATAAAAATAACAAAATTACATAATAACATTGTATTAAACTTAATTTTGTAACGAAGATAAAATTACATTTTATTTGTAAATTTTTATTTATATTAATTAAATATTATAAAATTGATCAGCCAATTCTTCTATTCTTTCTTTCTAATTGTTACACACTGTTTATGCAATAAAAACATGTATTTATTATAACTATAAACTCATGAATACTTGTTGCTGTCTAAATATAATTTACATTACTTAATGTATAAGTAGCATATATTAATTAGAGAAGTGTTACTAACAAAATCACATGTATAAGCTTTAACAACTAAATATTACTCATATAAATAAATAAATATCGTTAATAAAAGCACAATCAATATTTGAATGCTTTATAAAAACAGTTCACTAATGAAATAATTAATTTTATTAAGCTCTATAAATTTTGTGCTTAATGCAGTATAATTTGAAATTTTCAATTTTAATTTCGCTAAGCTATTTAAAATTATAAATTTTACTAAAAAAATTTAAATACAATTCGTATTAATTGATCAATTTGATACAACAATATTAATATTATTCATAACTGAGCAATAAAGGCTTGGTAAGGTTATCAAACTTATTTCATCATAACATTACCCACAAAATAAAAATTTCGTTTCTTAATTTTTCATATACCAACTACTTAAGAATAATTTTTTAAAATCATTTTAATAATTTAAGAATTTACATACATAATAAAAATTACATAAGTATTATATAATTACATATAGAATTGTACTACAATTGGCAATTACTTACTTTCCTGACCAGGTGGATACAAACTTTGCGTAAATTCAGTTTGATACCAATATATTTGAACATTACGATAACATTCCTTAAAGTAATTAGGAAAACCTTTATCAAATAATGGTGGAAGAGACATAATTTTTTTTTTTTTTTAATTATAAATATTATGATTTTACCGTCTTAACTTCATTTTACTGATTAATCTTACTTATTTTTTGTTTTTAAATACTTGAAATCAAATGTAAAATACACTTTTTAATTTTATTATCGCACATTTTTTTTTTATTTAATATTTCTAAATTATTTAATCATCGAGTTAAATAAAACCTAATCATTCACTTGTTAATTAAAAAGTTCTATTTTTTAGATTCAAATTTCGCGGCATTAAGTATCATTGTAAAAGCAAAAAAAAATTATTTTTTTTATATTTCACAAAAACTTTGATACTAAATTTAATAGTATCAAGTCAAATAAAAACTATTATTAAATCAATTAATATTCAAAATATTTTATTTCACCATAAAAATATAATAATGATTTCAGCACTATAGCAGAAGTAAAATATTTTATATTAAAATAACAATGGCAGCGTTCAAGATACGTTCAGTATTTAAAGAAATACGTATTTTGTTGTGTCAGACGTCAAAATCCAGTGAAGGAGCGAGGTAAAATAATATTTATTATATTTACATTTAAAAAATATTTTTATTACATATATTTAGCATAATAAATTTTTTTTATGCACATACCTTTTTTATAGGTTATTTAATCATTAATATATTTTTAATTTATTTAGAAAGTTTATTGAAGATAATTACATTAGTTTAAAAAAATCAAATCCCAAACTGCCAATTTTAATACGTGAATGTTCAGAAATTGAACCAAAGATTTATATACGTGCTGGTATGTATTATAATATAAAAAATTTATCTTAATAAATATAATATTAATAAAAATTTTCAGAATTTGGTAAAGAAACATGCATTCCTTTGACCAATGTTAGTGCCACTGATATTGCAGAAAAACTTAAACAAACTTGTTCATGAATTCATTGTATTATATAATTAAATGTACATCATAATTTATTTATTTTCAAATAAAATAGTTATTTGATAGTTCAATTATATTTATATGTAGTAAACTGTTTTTATAAATTTCAATGTAATACTTAGTAAAAACTTTATATTTTTTAATTGCAATTATAAATTTTTCAATCAAATTTTGGAAGACCAAAATCTTCAGGTTTGAAATCGTTTAAACTATTTATTACTAAAGTTGCTTCTTTAGTAAATTTCACAGGTAAATTTTTATCGGGCACCATTACAGTTTGCATTCCAGCACTTAATCCCGCTTGTATACCATTAGGTGCATCTTCAAAAACAAGACACTATAAAGAAATTATTGTAGAATTATAGATTAATATTTTTCTTACTATTACAATGAAATAATTATAAATGATAAAACCATAGTTGGATCAGGTGTATCTATAAAGCGTTTAGCAGCAACTAAAAATATATCTGGATTTGGTTTTCCTCGTTTAACATCTGGATCAGAGCCTCCAAGCACTTTGTGATCAAATAAGTCAAAAACATTTGTTAAATGTTTAGTCTTTAGTACAAAACTATCAGCACTAGAACTTGTAGCTAGTGCAATAGGAATTTTATGTTTCTTTAAATGATGTAAAAGTCGTTCGACACCTATACACATGCATTAATTCTTTTTTATTAATTTTACAATAAAATTCAAATATATTCATGTAATAGCTGTGAAACTCTAAACATTATTTATAAATATTTCATTAATTACTAAGTTATAATCTTATATAAACATTTTTCATGTGTCAATAAATGTTATTATGGATAATATATTTATTGACATAAGAATAATAATAGTAAGAAAAATTTTATATTAACATTCACTTAATAATTTAAAAAATTTTTGTCAGTAACTAATATATTGCATTTATTATAAAACAGAAAATCATTTAAGAAACTGATAACGTTGTATCAACTGTATATCATGTACAATTAATCATTGGAATAAGAGTATATAAGTTTGAGACATTTAAATAAAATTAAAAAACTCATATCCATAATTAAAACTATTATATGTATTCATATATTTGTAAGATTATTTATTGCATATATTAATCATTTTTCTGGTTGAAAAATTAAATGTTTTATTTCACTATTAACACTTATAATACTCATAAACATGTAGTAACATAAATACTTTAAAAAAAAATAAAACATTCTATTTACATTCTAATTAAAGTATTGAATTTAAGTCCAAATAGATTTTGAAAATCAAATTAATCAGATTATATATAACTATTAATATTTACATACAAATAAATATTTTAAGAAAATAGTATTTATAAAAAAAAAAAGGAAATAATTTCTACATATTTTTAATTTATGTAATTTAAAATAAATTTAATATAATTTAAAAAAATTTTAATTACAATGAATTAAGAAATTGCAAAATTAATTGCATCATATATTTTTTTATGTATTACCTAAATATTTAAGTTGCATTATAATTTTAAAAATATGTATATATATATCACACATTGATTGGTATTGCATTTCTAATTAAAAAAATGTACACGTATAAAATATTTTTTTCAATTATATAATTAAGAACCTGCTCAAATTAAAAATAAAAATCTTTTCAGAATTTATCTTTATTAATATTCTATTTGAAAGAATCGTTTTGAAAATAATTGATATTAAATAATTTTTTATAATTTTGTATGATGAATCAATAGTCAATGTGATAACATGTCAATAACATTTTAATTATTTTTAATTTTTTTTTATTATTTAGTTATTATTAAGTTATTTATATTATTATTTTTATTATTAAGTTATTTTTTTATTCATAATAATTAAATTATTAATTAATGGTGATTTTTCTGGACATCTCTTTTAAATCTTTAGAATATAAGTAAAAAGGATATTAATAACATAAAAATATATAATTTACCTGGTAAAAATTTAGAGCTAGGAAATAATTCAGCATAGCCAATCAACAATTGCTCTGTTAATTTTTGTGGCTCTAGTGGTAATTCAAATGTATCTATTAAGTATTGTACAAGTTCACATGTATGAAATCCCATAGTAGTAGCCTTATTTTCCCATGTAAATTCTTTACCATAAGGACTAAGAATTTGATTAAGAACTTTTGTATATAAGAACTCTGTATCTGTAGAATTAAAATAAACTTAATAGTTCTTACAAATTTATTATTTGAAATTATTATTAATTGAAAACTTTCAATTAATTTTTAATTAATTAATTTCATTATTTATTTAGAAAAAAAATATTTAGTATGAAATTTAAAAAATGTTAATTATAAAAATATTTTTAAAATATATAAAAATTTCACATAATTGTTTAATTTAAATTCGTTATTTGTTAAAAAAAAAAAAATGTTAAATGATTAAATAAATGAAAAAATTATAAATTTAAATAAATTGTAGTAGGTCAATGGTAACGAAAATAATATTTTTAAAAATAAAAAATAAATTTCATAAGTATTGATTTTAATTTTGAGTTCTAAAAATTAAAATAGCAATTATTGTATTTTCCAAAATTTTTTAAATTATCTTATAAAGTTATTTATAATGTTTAACAAATATTTCATTGTGCTTGAATAATATAAATTCTATCATATAATTATATATATATATATATATTTTTATTTTTATAATTTAATAAAATGTTTCTTTATATTATATTATTTTATTACTTTATGAACATTTGGAATAATTTTTTAATATATTTAATAAAGATAACTTTAAATTATATAAAAGTGTAATAAAAAAGTATATTAAAAGTTCAATGTTAATGAAATACAATATTAACTGTATCAACATTCAATTTGGATTAAATCCTTAAAACCTTTTTTTTTAAATATTTAATAAATTTTCTGTTTTTTAATAACTTTGATTACACAACTATTTTAAAAATAAATATTTTAAATAACAATTTAAATTACAATTTGTACTAAAATATTATCATTAAGTATACATATCAAAAATAAAAAAAAATATTATTATTAATTAAAGGTATTAAATGTTTTTATTACTATGTTTTTATTATAATATGTTATTAACCAATTGTAAAAAAAAAAAAAAAAAAAAAAAAAAAAAAAAAAAAAAAAAAATTTAAATGAATATAAAAATTTACAATTTTAACATGTAATTCCATAAACATAAAAATAATATTAATTATTACCACTATTTTCTAACTTATTCATGGGTTATTTTAAAAAAATTTAATAAATAGTTGTTGAGTTTCTTTAAAATTTTATTATTTAAATAAAACAATAATATTTTTAATTTTAAAAATAACATATGGATTATAAATATGTTCAATAACTAAAAAATTAACAAAATTAAAAATAAAGATGCATGTCACACATTTTATGATATGAATTATTAATATCCTGGCAACTCTTTATTGTCACTATTTTATTACAGTTGAATGACTGCAGTTAATTATATCATAACTACCAATGATAAATAATGGTCTCCAATTATTGAATTTTATATTACTATTCTGTAAAATAACTTGAGAAAACCTTAAACCTAATGAATTAATAAATATGACTTTCCCAAAAGTATAATACAATAAAATTTTATTTTTTATAATACAATACTTATTACAGTTTATATTACAATTTAATAATATATCAAACTGCAATGCAGCAACAACATGATAAGTCAACGATGAAATTCATTTTTAGAGCCAAATTTGATCAGGATATAAAATAGTTTAATCAAAACGTAGATAATTAGATAATTTGTTTTTTATACACTAGCCAAGTTTTTATCTTTAGCCACAAGAAATAAATATTATTTATAAATTTCTATAGATCAAATAAATACGTATTTAAGTTAAATGTCATAAAAATTTTTAATAAAATCTTATCCCAATTAAAATACCGATTTTTTGTATTCGTAAATGGAGTAAATTTGTATGTAAACATTTGTGTTACTTTATAAAATTAAAAAAAAAAATGTTTGAAGTATTAAATAAACACGAAAAACAAAATTTCTCACCAATCAAGAGTCCATCCATATCAAAAATACAGTGTGTAACTATTTTAAATTTTGATTTTGACATTTTAAAGCTTTCAAGATGAATATAATATCATAGTTACAAAGATCTAATATATACCGCAACGCTACTTCCCGCGAATTTAACTGCAATACAAAGTTTTTTCCCATTAAACTATAACTATAGATAAGTACGTGAATACAATGTTAAAAAATGCGATTGGTTTGTCGGTTATATTTCTAACGGATTTTTCATCAAACTTTATTAACTGCTATATAGGAAAATAAAAAAAATTATAAAAAAAGAGACTAGAGCGAATTTAAATGTATGTCCAAATTAATTACTGTTAACGAGAAACATGAGAGATAATTTGTTTAATTAAAGATGAATGGGAAACTCGAAAATCACAACAAATACAAATAATTATACAAAATTTTTACTGCATATATAATGCTACTTCAAGTGTCATCTAAAATCGTTTTCATGAAGATATTAAAAGATTCCAAAAATTTGGGGTGTAATAAGTATAATTAAAAAATACAAGAACTAAAATTGATAAATACACAAAGCTAATTTTAGCGAACATTCGGTAACTAATATCATTCTTTGTGGAATAAAAGGAATTTAGAAAAAAAGAGAATAATAAAAGGGAATCGTATGAAAAATCTGATTACTTTTAAAGATGAAAAAGGATCGTGCTTTGCTTGAGAAATAAAAGTTTTTATTTATTTATTTAAGGTATTTCAAGATATTATCAGAATAGAATTACTTAGAAAATAAAAATTAATTCAACTATATTGAAAATCTATTTAATCGCTTTTACAAGCTTAAACGCAATTTAAACTTACCGGGCTATAATAGTACTTCACTCATTTACTAGGTGGGTAACTACTGAGTTTGGACATTCCTCATGCAAAAAGTTAGATGAGAAGATATTTACGAGTTCCTCTGAGTTAGCTGTAGATATATATTCAATATAAGTAGATACACTCTTTTAATTACATATTCATAATCATTTATACAATACATACAAACTTCGTTCAATTTAATAATGAAGTAATTTGTGTAGTTCACACGAAGGGTTAAACCGTCGACTGACTGATTTAATGAGTTGAATGATACGAGTTTTGAATCTTGCGGTACTCAAATTTTTCATTCGACTTTTATTAAATATTTTTATAGTATTGCTTTTTCCTTATTATTTTAGCAAACATTTACTCTACTTTGTAATTTATTTTACATGCTTTATTTTTTAACGAGTCATTAACCAATAAATAAAAAATAAATAAAAAAATATAAAAATAGAAAATTAAAATTTCAGTAATTTTGTTTCGAACAGTCAACGTCTACCCGCTGCTTGATCTATATAAATTTTAATATTAGTTTTAATTATAGGATAGTTATTAAAAATTAAGGTAGAACGTTGTATACTTCCCAGGCAAATGCTTTATTCAAATATATTACAAATCGCCAATACAAATCCGTGAAAGCAAGAAGGAACTTCTTAGGAGAAATGCTTTGACGAGAGCGACTCGGAAATTTTCCAAAATTTAAAACTACCCTTCCTCGACGATCCTTCTCCCTTTCACGTCTCACAAGTTTTCAATACCGATCATTATTATGTAACTTATCAACAATCTTTCTTATTACTAATATTTCCTATAAATACGCTTTGTACATAGTATCGCTTATACCTACGCGGCATAAAAAACTTTCTACTGGTCTCAAAGAGGAAACAGTCGATATCACTATAATAACATCAATTTTTAAATACAACATGCATCTTACAATCTAAACATCTTAATATTACATTTCATTTAAATATTTGATTTTGGAATAATAAGCAACTATAATTTATGAGTTTACTTAATGCTTGACTTTCATCGCCGAACATTATCTTTTCCCGATTTTTTTTCTTTTTCACAGACGATTATTTATACTTGGCCTTACTGTGACACAATACCTCTTGCATCGCGTCGGGATTCTAAATTGGAATCCCACCGACCTATTGGGATCCTACCGACGCATATTGTACGCCGCCGTAATATGCCGGATTTCTACGGGAAAAACACTTATAACTCATAAATTATTGCTATTAGTTTTGCTTCTCGATACCCGAAACCCATCCCGACCTTCATTTTATTCCAATATTTATATTTAACAGCACACAATACTCTAGCGTTCATTTTCTTTCAATGCACAATAATAAAACAAAAAATATCTATTCCAGCACACTTAAAATTATTTTTATTTATTTTGAAATCTAAAATATACATACACTTCGCTTAAAACAGAATATTTTAATTTATCCGTAACTAATTCTAATCTCTTATCTATAACTTATAATATATCAGTCACAAAATTAATATTTCTCAAATAATTAACGTGTTCTCCAAAAAAATTATATTTGCTATAAAAATATTTATAGATTATGGAATATTTTGAGTTTAAAACTTAAGTATTTTTAAATTGTACATGACTCTTATTATCCTCTAATAAATAGGAAATTTTTTATATTCACCATAAAGGCTTTCCGCATAAAATTAGCATACCCTATGGTCGCAGCGATAAATAAAATAATCTTGAAATTTTGAAAATAAGCTCAATGAGTTATTAGAAAAACATGTTTCCAATTTAATAACTATTCACGACTTTTAATAAGCTCCGTTTATTTAACACACATTCTTGTGGAAATAAAAATCTAGATAATTTATTATAGAATTCAGTAAAGATATAGTAACATTTTTTATCGTATTTTAGCGTAAGAATAATAAGTATTGTAGTTGTAATACTATGTATTTTATGTAATGAGGGTATTAAAAAAAAACATGGCAACGTCATATATTGTCGTTGGCACCAAGAGTAATAAACAAAACATAATACAAAGTAAGGACTTTGTGTCGTATTTTAAATTTAATCATGCCAATATCAAAAAATTAAAAGCAACATTGCCAAATTTATTCATTTTTTTATAAATAATTATATTTTAAACAATATATTAAAATAATAAAACAACTAAAAATTACTACTAATTGAATAGTGGTCGTGCACATTTAGAATGTGTTTTCGTCAGTTTCTCATAGATGACCTTTTAAACATTTTAGGAGCAAAAACGCCACGCGAGTTATTTTATACATCAGATGACATTAATGTGAGCAACAAAACCGAGGGATGATGTAAATATTAATGTAAATATATAGATTACTCTAATATATTGTGTAAAAAATAAATATAAATATTGAAAATAAGTAAAGCGATAAGTTAAAGTATAAGTATCTTCGACTTATAAATTATGTGTTAACATTTAACCTTTTTATTTATTAATATTAATATACAAAATTTATTATATATATCATGAATCTTTTTTTCCATTAAAATAATGAACTACAAAATCTCTCTAAAATTTTTAACATTATTGTAGTTTTAATGTAAAAGAAAATTCATCATTTTCATTTTCATTGCATATTATCACATGTTTAATATTAAACATTTTTCGTTCACTTGTAATAAAATTTTAGGCTCATTAAGTTTATTAAATCAAGTAATTATGTTATTTGATAATTATTATTTTAGTTTATTTTAATTAAACATTAATCTAACAATTATTATTTAACCATGTGTTTTAGAAAAATAATCAGTCATTTAATTGTTATTAAAAAAATATTATAAAATAAAATTACAAATTTGACTGCATTAAGAGTGGAATAAGAAAATGATATTTCAGAATGATACTGCACAAAAATGTATTTTATGTAATAATACAAATTTTTATAAACAAGATGGATATTTTTTTTGTACTTCATGTCAAACCCAAAATGAGGTAAATTGAACAGTTTATACTATAATGTTTTTCTTATTTTTATAAAAAAATTAATATATGATGTATATTATTAGAACATTATAGAAGAAGTATTTGAGGAACGATTTGATGTCACCACAAGGGTTAGAAAAACTAAAATAAAAACAATAAAATCAAATAAAACTGGTAATTATTAATTTAAATTACATATAAACTTTATTTAAGGTATATTTATAATATACAATAAATATTTTTAGATATCATTGATTGGACAAGTTGGGAACTTTATAACTTTGCATTGCTAGGATTAACAAATCAACTTATTGAAATTGGTGCAGATCCTAAGATAAAATTAACTATTTTACAATTATGGACCCAATATTTATCAAAATTAGAAGTTGCCTTTACATCAAAAAATAAAAAGTGTGTTCCAAAATTAGCTCGACGTTATCATAAAAAGTATGCAAAATTTTCTTAAATACATTTAATAAATTTCAATTATTTTATTATAATTCATGGTAAAATTTTACTAAAGTGATGCAGATATTATTTATGGTAAAATAGAACAAAAGAAAAAAAAAAGACGAAAAAGTCAAACTAGTAAGGGAACTTCTTCGATATTATCAAATTCTGTGAATAATGAAAAAATTTCAACCAGAGAATTAAATAAGAGTAAAGTTAGTAATGGATATACTTAATTTTTATATTATTTATTAATTGCACTTTATAAATTATTGATAATTAAATATTTTATTTTTTTAAATTTTTTTTAGAAACTCTTAGTTACTTTGGAATATGAGCAATATGTTCAAAGTCAAGGAAGTTCTGATACAACTGGATTACATTCTCTAAGTCAACATAGTTTCCATAGTTCAAGTTTACATAGTTCAAGGTAAAATTTTACATGTTTAACAATGCTATTATAAAGTAAGTCATTTATGAAACTTGGTATTTAAATATAATATAAATAATTTTTACAGAATACATTTTAATAAAAAAGCAAAATTAGAGGCTAAAAAAATAAAAACTATGCCTAAAAGTTCACCTTTTACCAAAAAAATTAATTATCGTAAAAAATATGTAACTACTCAATATGCTATAGGACCAGAAGTAATTACACCATTAAAATTATTATCAATTATTTACTTAGCTCTAAGAATTGATAATTCAAATATCTATATATCTGATATATTAAGGTTAGATCATGCAATAATTTTTATAATTCATAAAATAATAAGTAAAATTTAATTTAGATTTAGTAAAGAAGGCCATCTCTCATATTATAATTTAAATCACTTGATTCCATCTGAAATAATATTAACAAAAAACAATATTAATCTTTTGACGAAAACCACAGATATTACACACAAAGGAGTAAGAAGAACTACAGCCAGTTTGGCAAAATTCTTAAATGCTTATGAACTTTCTAATCCTGATTTAAGAAATTTGATAGAAAGATTTTGTACAGATCTTGAATTACCAAGTATGAACTATATATTTCCAAATATAAATAATATACAATTTTAATGCAATTTTAATTTTTTTAGGGGGTATTTTTTTATACACAGAAAAATTATTAATGTCTTCACCATCAGTTATGAAATTTACATCGAAATCTGCTTTAATTCCTAATTATGAAGGTAGAGCAATGGCTTACATAATCGTAGTTCTAAAAATTCTATTTATTTTAGATGATTTCACTGAAATTGAAATAAGTCGAGTAGTAGAAAAAATTAATAGGTTAGAGAAATTACTTTATAAGAATTGTCAATGAAAATCATAAATGAAACACTCAATAATATAATAACAAATACGAGATAGTAATAATGAGTAATTTTTAAATACTTGCATCAATAAAAACTAATTTCACTAACTTTTATTGATTTGTTATATTATATATATAATATATTAATTTAATAAAACAATAGAACAAATATGTTTATAGGTAGATTAAAGTAGTTAATTTTATGATTTTTAGTAACAAAAAAAGAATGATTGTTTTAATAACTTATAATAACTTATTGTTCATTGACATTCATAATAATTTTTTATGTTATATTTCTAATTTATATTTATGTTATTTTTGTAATAAAAGAATAGGATCTACAAAGAAAATAATAACAGCAAGATTATTTAGTTTTTGTGAATGGCAGCAATATATAGAGTGTCGAAAAACGATTTTAACAAATTTACATTTTCCATCTAAAATGAAATACGATCCTGAATGTGTTGGACTTTCACATTTGTATTTAAGATTTATGGGATTAACGAAGTCTAAAAAAGAAACTGAAACACTTGAATATTCACATAATTTGGCTCCTGTAATGCATGATTGCTTTAATAAACTCAATAATCATTCTATTCCACTTCAAGAAATGGAAATATTTTTGCCAACGTTTACTCCATTGAAATCATATATCAATCAATTGAAAGATAATTCTTATTATAAAATTCCAGATATACTCAAAATTAATTTTAATGAATCAAAAGTAGGATTTATGACAAAACCAAATGCGTAAGTCATAAATCAAATATATTTAACAATATTTTTTAAATTATATAATAACAGCTTATATTAAGTATTTTAATAAAATTTTAAAGTAGCTCATAATTAATTGTATAATAAAATAACGTAATTTTTGTGTAACTAATAATTTGTATATATTTAGTCAATAATTTTAAATAAGCTAGCATTATTAGAATACCCTAAAATAAAATATTATATTTGAGAATTAAGAAAATAAGAATCAAAATTATTTTAACTTTTCTTTTCAGACTCATTGAATTAGCTGCTCAATGTGAAATAAAACTTAAAGTTGTAGATTACAGTATACAATACATAGAAAAAATTGTTCCATTATTTGAGCAAACAAGAATGTTAACTTTGGAAGAGTTAAGTAAACTTGTTAAAGTAAAATTACCAACAAGTGTAATAAATCAAAATGAAATGTTTTTAGATTATTCACATAAAAATCGTATTAGTAAATTAAAAATTAATTTTGAAAATTTTAAGTATTATTCTTATATTTATGAAAAATTTCTTAAATCTAAGGAAACATTAGACTTGGATAGAAATAGTTTTTTTTATTATACCTTATTTGATGGACGACTTAATATTAATAGTGATTCTAATTTTAATGATTTTTCAAATAAACTTAAAATGAAAGAAACTATGTTTACAGATGAAACTTGTTTATTAAATAAACAATTTTCTAAGAAATATAATATTAAATTGTATAATCATGAAATAGAATCATTGTTAAATACTAAGCCATTATTAAAAGAAAAATACATTCCTCATCGAGATGAAACAGGAAAATTTGTAAAATTAGCAAGTATAAAAAAGGAGAGAAATATAAAAAATGATCAAAAAAACAAAATTAATCCAAATTTTAATGATGATTATGATAAATTAGATAAAGTGAATACTGTGTCGCAAAATCAAGGTAAAATAAAGAAAGGTAAACAAAAATTTTTTTTAATAAAAATATTTCTATTCAAAAAATGGTTCAAGTTACATTAAATTATATTAACATAATATAATTCATTTAGATATTTCAATTTTAGCTAATATTGATAAGCGTACAAACTTAGAAGATTTTAATAACCTAAGCTTAAACAATTGTGAAACTCTATTTAGGCCTTATAAAGATTACTGGATATATCACTGTATTTTTAGTAGAGTTAAAGGAAAAAACTTCGAATTATTAGAAAAAGAATTACCTGAAAATTTTTTATGGTTATTAAATGAATGTGCTAATGTTGTTGAAATGTCAGTAGAAGATTTGTATGAAGAAGTTTGCTTGATTGAATCTTATCATTTCAATATTTTCAAACCCAATGAATCTAAAGATAATTCAAATTATGATTTTAATGATTATAAAACGAAAAAGAATTTTAGTAATATTTTAAACAAATGGTAATAAATTTGAAATGAAATTTTTTTAACTATTTTGTATGAAGGTATTTATTATTTACATAACTATTTCAATTTATTTTTATGTAGAAATTTGTAAATATATTTATATTTTATATTATTTAAATATTTTTGTCTTTTTTTTTATTAATTTTATGAGTCACAAATAGTACTGTAGAGTAAATGCATCTAGGTTTTATTTTTGTGCATCGTAAAAAAAGTTCAAAAAGTAATCCTAAGCTGACAAATAAACAGAGAAAAATCTAAATAACAAAACTCTCAAGAAATATAGTTCATGCATCACGAAAACTTTAATTTATAAAAAAATAACATCTTACAGCTTCACTCAAGAATTTGTTTAATTAAATATAATACAGACAATCATGCCTTTTTGTTCGTTGATCTTGGTAATCCAGTATATGGGTTTATGTTTATACATTTGTCAAGTGCACATAGTAGTTTCAAAACAAAAATACGAAATTCATTCATTGAGTAATTCATGAAAAAAGTTTTAAGTAATTAGTGACTGTACAAATAAATCAAGAATTAGTTTTGAAGTATAAAGTATTCGTTTCTAAAAACAATTAATATATAAAAAAGAATAAAAATACACTATTGATACATATATATTAGATATTACAATAATTATTTATATTTGTGTAACAAAATTATATTTTTTTTTAATTATTGTTTCATTTTACCTATTTTAATAATAATTATTAGAACTGATGCAATGAAAATTTTAAATGTTGAACAAAATTACTTGTAATTTGATACTTACTGTATGAATAATACTCTTTAAATGTAAAAGTATAAAATTGTACAGATAGAAATACTGAAAATTAAAATCAGTTTAATTACCAAACAAAAACTGAATTATAATATTTAAAAAGGTTTACAAAATTATTAAATACATTTGTAAACTGTGTATACTTAAAAATTTTGCATATTTTTACATATCACAACAAACTAGGTTGTCGATGAATTAATTTTAAATGTTGATTTTAGGTAAAATATATTTAATTGTAAATCAATATTACAAAGTTTCTTTTGATTTATAATAATATGAAATTATATAACAATAAGAAATAAAAAATCTAATATACGAAAAATTATTGCAAAAAGTTATAACTAATTGAGTATATAAAAATAAACTTATCAGAAAACACACTAGAAACAATTGAAATGGTAACTAAATTTTTTTGTAGAGAGCTATATAAATAAATTCCAAGATTTATATTATTTTATACATAGTTTAATACAAGACTTATTATTTTTTTTAAATTGAGCTCATTATTTATTATTTTGTTGTATTCGCGATGAAAACGAAAATTGCGCCTTGCCTGTTAAAAGTGCGTTCACGACAAACTTTGTAGATTTTGAAAGTGCTAAGAACGTACCCAACGTGAAGAGACGGAGAAACGTAAAATAACAAATAAAACAATGAGCATTTGTTTATCCCATTCTAAATTTGTTACCCCTAATCCACTGCTCGAGTACGTTTTTAGTTCAACCGCTAGAGGGAAACAGCGAAAGCTTAGGACTATCGTTCTTATGCTGAGGCAGAATCCCTTTTCATCTCTGATATAATTTGAGAGAAAAAAGATATTTCATCCGGCAAGTTTGTTTCTTCTACTTTTAATCTCTACTGTGTGACGATATTGCATTTTGTTCCGAACTTTCAATTCAAAATGAAGAATACTTGAGAAAAATTGAATTGATATGTGATACTATTTAAATAGATCGTTAAATTTATTCATAATTACAGAGTTGAAAGAAAATTATTTCTGACTTAATAACAATTAATCTTGCGCATTAATGACGTTGTATCTCATATTATTTATTGTGACAGTAATTTAATTATTATTAGTATTATTATTTATCAACATTCTGTATATGCATAGTATTCATATTTATATAAAAAATATTAGAAACAAATTTATGTAATGTATGATCATTAAAAAATTTATTTTACACATTGATTATTATGTATTTAAAATTTAAAAAATAATATTAAAATAAAATAATTGTATACTCAAAATATATGAAAATTATGCGTTATCTCTTCACTACTTTTGCGACATCCTTGCGTCATCTTAGAATTGTAGTATTTTACATAATATTTACATAAGTTTTAAGATTTTGCTGGAGGTTAGTGCAAAGTTGTAGTACATCCCTCCAACACTAATAAAAACTTAGGTTATAAAGTTCAACCTATGCGTAAATCAAAAACTTCATAATTATACACGTTTTATATTTTAACGTTTATATATAGTTAATCGATAAGATAATTGTTTTAATTTTTGCTGTTGGTTATTTTCAATAAAATTTAATTAAATAGAAATGTTTAATGCTCAATTATTAAGAGTTTCAACTTTAGTTCGGAACTTCTGTACAAAATTCGAAGAAATAAAAAAAATAATTAATGTAAGCGAATATTTTTACATCACCAATAACTGATGTATTTATTTCTGATTTCTTGAAATTTCTAAAATTTTTAATTCAAGATATGTTTTTTATTATTTTTGGAATTTCAATTATAGAATGATAAGGTTGTGATATTTATGAAAGGCACCCCAGATGAACCAAAGTGTGGATTTAGCAATGCTGTTGTACAGATTATGAGAATGCATGGGGTTAAGTACGATGCACATGATGTACTTAAAGATGAAAATCTTAGACAAGGTTAATTGTTTAATTTGTAAATAATAATTGAAATAATATTAAGCCCTAAATTGTAATTGTAAAATTTATTTTACTTTGAACATGAATTTCATAGTAAGTTTAAATTAAAAATTTTTGGTTTATATAATAAAAATTGAAAGACTAATTATAAATTTTAATAAAATAATTTTTTATATAATAAATAATTTTATTAAAAACATTATTTTTAATATTTAGGTATCAAAGATTATTCTAATTGGCCAACTATACCTCAAGTATTTATCAATGGTGAATTTATTGGGGGTTGTGATATTGTTTTACAAATGCATCAAAATGGAGAAATTATTAATGAATTGCAAAAAGTTGGCATTGACAGTGCACTTTTAACTAAAGAATCGAAGACGAATAATGATACATTAAAAAAAGAAAAAAGCTCAAAAGATTTATAAAATCTAATTTATCAATTTATTAGTAATTTTTATATAAAATAGTTACTGTGAAATGTTATTTTATAAAATATTTAATTGTAGGTATTTAATTATATTAAAAAACAATTCATCAATTTATAAGTCATGTAAAAAGATTACTACAATATAAGAGTTAAATTAATTTTCTTCTTTAATATTCTGAAGTATTTTATTAGTTAACAAATATTTATGTGTTATTATATGGTAATATTTTATAAATTTTTTACAAATGTAAAATCAATATAAATATACAAAGAAAAATTGTGCAAATTATGAAAAAAATTTATTAGAATTTTAGAGAATTAGTTCAATGAATAATTTTGTCTTTGCATAAGTTAGATGTAAAACAGTTTTGATTCCAAAATCAAAACACATTTTTTTTTTTTAATGTTTTTAAAAAATTTTTAAAAAATGTTTTTAATGCTTGTTTTAACCATATATAATTGTATGATAAAAATAATGCATTTTTCAATACAATATTTATTTCCAAACTTATTATTTAAATATAAAATAATTGATGTTTTTCATCAGAATTAAGTAATAATTATGTAATAATTTGATAATAATGAATGCACTGAAATAAATTATTGAATTGGGTGCATTAAAAATTTTTGCAACAATATTAATTCAAATAGGATTGTTAGACCATTCTTTACAGTACATGAGCATATTTTCATGCGTTTATACTTTTTTTTTTATTTTTATAACTTTTTTTACCATTTTTCTTATTTTATTCTTTATTTTCATAGACATTATATAAATTATAATACAATAAAATTTCACTAATTATCCTCTCTTGTATTTTACATACCAATCATAAATTAGAATTTGCATAAAATGTGTAAGAAAAAAAAATAATATTCTGTATGTAATTTATTTATTTTCTATTTTACAAATTCTGTTTTGTTTAATATACAATATTTTCTTGTAGTTTACATATTAATAAAATATTTTTAAAAAATTTTTTAATGAATTAAAGGCAATTAAGTTATTTTAAATTTAAATTTTTTATTCAGTACTTATTAAATATTAATAAAATTTACAAATTCTTTTATTGAGCTTAATTTTGTACAAATAAAATGCATAGTAATTCCTTTAATTTTTCTATAGTATGTTGGAAAATAAACATCTAGTAGTTTTTTAACGATTTTCCATATATGTGGTCAACTGTTTTTCGTTAACGACATAAAAAGCACTCTACTGCTTGGCGTGAATTTATACTCTCAAACATGTTAAGCCATCCAAAAAGGTATAAATTATTTTAAATTCTTCTTGTAATCAAATAAAAAAGAATATTTTATATTAAACTATACATCTTCTTATGTTAATTATATTCTCATATATTTGTTCTTTAGAAAATTCAAAGAAAAATAGCTTATTTACAGTCATAAAATTATAAATTAGTTCACTTTTCAATATTTAAAAAAATTGTCGAATGAAGTAAGCTAAATAGTTTTCATTAAATTTATGTATTTTTGAAAAATCACATTTTACTTTATCGTAAAATATAAAAGTGAAAAACATAAATTTTGAGTGATTGTAAAAAGTTGTAATTTTATAATATAATCAAGAAAATTTATACAAAAAAAAAAAAAAAAAAAATCTGAACCTGTTGAATTAAATAAATCTTAAAACCTCAAACTTTTGTTTTACGTTTTAATCAATCATTTCATTAGTGGCTGAGTTAAGAAATAAAAATAATGGTTTAATCAACAGATGAATCTCCAGCAACCATGTGTTAATTTTTAACTCAGTATAGATCAATTACAACCTTTATGAAGGTCTTTAGTAAACATTTTTGCACGCTATTCTGTAATTTTTGTAAATACACGGTCAAATTTGTGGCCACGGGTGTTCCATTTTTTCAAGGCTAAACATTTATCGATTTTTACCGTTGACGTTCATGTAACTAATAATTTAAAAAATATTTTATATTTTATTTTAATTTCAATTTTTTCAGCTTTAATTTTAACAGTATAAGTTTTATTACTCATTTTAAAAAATTCAAACATTTATGATTTTTACGACTTCTTTGCATAAGATTTATTTGATTACTTAAAGAATAGTTTCGTTCTTCACAGTATATTAATAAATTCATAATTTAATAATCGTTCAGGAAAGCTTATTTTTAAAAACTAAATAATCGAATAAAAAGTTTGAATGAAAGTTCTCGCAACTGAAGTTTTTGACTAATAATAAAACCTGTTACAATACATCAATTACACTAAATAAATAAACTTTAAAATTCAAATAGAAAATTATTAATATTTTATTATTTTTATTATTGATATTATTGTTTAAGTTAATGTTAAAAAAGTATGTTATACAAATAGTTTAGAATACCAGTTTATTTAACTTAAATTCAATAACTTTTTTTATAAATTGATATAGTTTTACAATATTTATATAATAGTATTGATTTTATATATAAGTCATTATGATATGAAAATATTTCAACAAACAAAAAACTTTTTAACTAATTGCGAATAAATTATTAGAATAATGGATTAAATTATTTTTTATTTAAAATTATTTATTTAAAATGTTCATAGTGAATAAACAATTATTAGTAAATGCAACATCGAAGATTCAATGAGTTGGTTCTTCATTTTTATCAAAGTTTTTTTATTAAAAAAACTAGTTTCTTTTATAATGAAAAATTACTTTAAGTAAGAATCTCTATCTAAAATGCATTCATTAAATGTGTCCACCAGGAAAAAATATGATTTTTGGTCACGTTTTTTCTAGATCTAATATCACTTCTGATAAGAAACATCTCCAACTTGCGCTACGTTGACAATATCGTTATTTGTATCAAGTGTAAATCTGATTTAGTACTCCAATATAAATATTATAATTTTTCCGTACTGTCCGATATCCTAACTTCTCATGTATCTACGTATTCTGTGTCCCGAACAATGTAAAGTGAGAATGTTAAAAAAAAAATTTATCGAACAATAATATGTTATAGATACACGCGACCCCGCAAAGCAAAGTATTAAGGTTGCCCTAAAGCTTCAAAAACTAACTGAAATCAAGCCTCTTCTTCTTCTTCCATAAATCTTTCCTTTTGATTTCTTCCTCTTTCCTTACTTAATTACACTTCTTTATCTAGAACAACTCCTTTACATACAAGGTTTAGTTAAATAGTAGACATTCCGAAAGATAACCTTTTTATCTCTATATCTTTCTCAGCTCATCAATGCACGTCTCTTTCCGTTTCTGACATTGCTTTTTACTCATTAATTTAATTAAATATTAGTAACATAACTAAGTTACCTTGGTCTTACTCTGCATTATAATTAATTCCGAAATGGTTATTTCACCTTATAATTCCATCTACATATGGATTCTGAATACGAAGAGCATCCAGTATAAGACAAAGAAACTTTTCAATTTATTCGAGGAGGAGATTCAGATATGGGATATTGAAAAATCTTTTTATTTCCGAATTTCAATGTTATAGATAGGTTGATTTCAACTAAGAATGATAGAATTACCATCACTATTTCTGAAAATCTCAGACATAAGCCCACAATATTGTATTCAAGTATTGAAGAATCTATCAGTGTGAGGATTTCTCAGTCATAAATCCATTTGAAATCTTTACTTTCTATCATCTTCGTAATTATAACTCATACTTATTATAATTTCTAGCGTCCTTCAACATATCACGTCCTTCAAATTTAACTAGAGATTTTAATATCAATCACAGTTTCCAAAGCTCACTCTACTAATTGTAAATGAAGCATAAATCTTTTAAACATTTCTTTAAATAACTGTTCAATAATTGGGTTCCTTACTCTTCCGTACATTTCCTTATGCATAAAGATGACACAAATATTATTAATATATGCATTTCCAATTTTTTTCATACATTTGCTGATTACGTAATTTTTAAAACTTTTTTATTAAGTTATCATATAAAGTTATATGTCTTTGAATTACATCAAACTATCACCAACTTCACAAACATGAACTAGTTGCATCTGCGGTATCGTTTAGAATCATTTTATTATAATTTTCTTCTCAAATATTTCAATTAAATCACAAAATAAAAAATGAGAAAAAAAGTACTTTCAAAATTTATTCTGTTTCGATTATTTGTGTTTGATTTTTAACACTGCATGATATGTATAATTAAATCATGAATAATAGGATTAAAATCAAGGGGTCTAAAAGGATTTTGCACTTTTTAAAATTAATCAATTTGCTGTAAAAAATATTTGAAAAGTATTTTATGAATTAATTTACTTTCTATCATTCATTTTATTTTATATCGTGGTGACTGTATACCATTGAAGATCTAAATAAATTATATTTGTACTTTTTCTCATAAGATCTTTAAGTATTACTATATTTAAAAAAATTATTTAAATTTAATAAGGTGATATATTTTTATAATATAAAATATTAATGTATATATATATATATATATATTTATAATTTTGAATAATATTTAATATTTCTAATCGAAAACATAAACTAATACATTATCACTTTACAATTTGAACATTTACAGTTTGAAGCTATTCATGTGCATTCACTTAAATGATAATAATTCAATTATCTTTAAAGGATATAATTTTTTAATTTGAAACATTGTATACTTCACAGTTATCATTTTATAGCAGTGAGTCTGCTGTCATTCATTATATAATACTTATAAGTTTATAATACTTTTGAAAAACAAGAAAAGAAAACACTAAAATATGTTAATTTAATTTAATTTTTATATTTGCATTTATTATATTGTGGTACTTAAATAATCAATAAATGTACCACTATGTATGAATATTAAAATATTCAAAAACTCGAACAAATTTCGAAACTATTATTTGCCTATAAAAAAACAATTCTGATGTTTGCTTTTATTTTATTTCTTCGAGTTATTCCACAATGAGTGCAGTAGGATTATTTGTATATCACCTAAAAGATTAATGAAACTTTTTGTAGCGCGAACATTTTGAATGCACAAAATCAGTTCTTTGAGAAACTGCGCAATGGTGTCTCTTGTTCATTGCGACCATATTATTTCACGTTCACATCTTTCGTTTTCCAATTTAATTTTATATAATAAAAATTAATTTATCGTATACCAGTATTTTTTAATAACAATATACTGATATTCTATATGACATTTCAATAAACTCACTACTAAAAATAATAATCGTCATTCTAAATAATTGTGATATTTTATTTTTTTTAAAAGATACTATTTAAATGTACATATGAATATAGATAAGATATATTTACAATACATGATAAGTTTAAAATCATTAATGAAAGCGAATTCTAGAAAATACTTTTATTAACGGATTATTAAGTAAATGTCAAAAATGAACAAAGTAATCGACAAATTTATATACTAAACATATACGCAATCGATACATATATGTTTAATATATAAATTTTTCTCGCATAATATTTAGATAAAAGTGAAGATATTTTATTTTTTTTTTTATAAAAAATCGATTTTTAACACTTTATAATTTCTGTAGGTTATGTTCATCAAATCATATTGATTTGATTGAAATGTTAAGTATTTTACAAAAAAATGATTTATTCATATCACAACTAAAAGTATATTTAATATTAATAATGACATAAGTAATGAAACAATATTACAATTGTTTGTAATGAAAAATTTTTATAATCTACAATCGCTTATAATTTTGTAATGATTTTATTTATGTAATTATAAAGAAAAAAATTTATTACATGGAATAACATTTAATTGATTTATAAAAATTTTGATTAAATAATATAAGCGTATTGTTTAAAAGATTGATGTATCTTTCAAAAATCAATTATCCATTAAAATATTTTGTATTGTATAAATTCTCAAAATTTATAATTATAACTATTGATATAAATGGTAAAGATTAAGTTTTTGTACGTGCAAGATATGTTGAATTTGTGAAGTTTTAAAATCTCGTATTCATATTTGCGTAGAATACACAAAATTAATTAATTAACGGTGACAAATTTTATTTTAAGTTTAACGGTAAAGTTGATAAATTTCATATATATATATTTTTTAATAATTTTTTTTTTATCAAAACTTTTTATAAATTGATTCTTACTAGATTATAATATAAATATATATATATATTTAAGCAAACATTAGGTTTCAAAAATGAATCTCTTATCCATTGTTTAAATAAATCGAATGAAAGCATACACGCAAAAATTTAATGCGAAATGTGTTTTAAGTGAATTTTATATTTTAAAAAATATTTTCTACTATTATATATTTTTAGGTTGACGCATAAACGAGCCTTTGAATATACCAAAAAATAATTTAATGATCGTTTTGAGTAAGCAGTAGTAATATTGTCATCAATTCCTAGAGATGAAGGCTCGAGGGTAAAAATGTTCTAGATCATCAAAATAAAATTGTCGTACGTTCCGAAAGTGGAAAGTCCGTTTTGGGGCAATTCAAACCTAATATTCCTGATTCACGAGGCTGAAGCAAGTAATTTCGGGACAATGTTTATTATTGCATTACAGTAATAGGCATTTTTTTTATTTTGCATCTCGCAGCGAGTGCAATCATGCTATCCACCCCATTCGTGGCTACACGCCCTTCCACCACCTGCAACCCTGATCGCGCAACGGCATCTAGTGTGATAGTGGTGGTGGTTGTTGGTGGTGGTGGAACTGAGGGAAGATTTGGGTTGCATGGAGAGCCACGCGTCAGTACGATTTCAGTGTAGGTGAGTTGTACGAGAGGGCGAGCGCGCGGTGAAAGAGTGTGTGTTACTTTTAGTGCCGTGTTTATGTATGTGCGCGTCGGCACGAGTTCTTTATTTCCTTGCCTAATTCTTATTACTGCGGGAGATTTGTCGCTCTTTGTGTTGGGAATTTAATATCTTTGGTCCTAGAAGCGAATGGACGACGAGGGAAGTAGTCAAACTAAAGGGTTACGTCAGTGCAACTGTCACCTTAGCTTTTTTCACTTATGTTCAATACAAATAGAGCTTGACGATAACGTCGCCTACGTACGACAATGTTCTCTATTTTGCTCCATTTCTCAATACGCTTAATCGATCTCCACGTACCATCATAACTTGTTTTTGCATTCTTCCCTTTTCCAGTTTCTTGGTTTTGCCACATTTCTCACCCCCTCCCCATTCCAGCCCCTCTCTCTCTCTCTCTCTCTCTCTCTCTCTCTCTTTATCCATCTCGTTATTTTTTTCATTATATTTATGTTTTTATCCGTTTTCAGTACCAGTTTCAGACCTGTACATGTATACGGGCAGAGAAATCATTGTTTTATCGCTTGAATCCTTAGGTAGCTTTAGACTTTTCCCGGATATTTTCGCTTCTTCGCAACTAAATTTTGGTTTCGCTGAAACTCCGAGGGTATCTTGAAGAATAAATTGTTGATTATGGGTGCCGCGCATCAATTATTATCCCTTTCGGAAGATGTCTTCAGCTGAGGAGAAGCACCAACGCGATTGTAGGTGTTCCAAGATTTCGTCGCATTCCATTGGAACGTGAGTGTGACAGTTTGTATTACTTTTGCAACATAGATGCGGTTTAAATAAAAACGGGCTTTTAGCTTCTTTACTTCTTCAATAGTCATTACGAAATGTAATAAATGTGCACTTTCGCGAAGTACTGCAAACATTAGCTATTTACTCTTCTCTTTAATTGCTGTTCAAGAGTATCACTACGATCAATGACACGTAATCTTAGCAAGCATTTTTTGAAACATTTAAATCAAGTACAATTTTTTTTTTTTATTTTTAAATTAGGTTTGATTTGTCAACACTATGGATTTATTCGTGTTTAATATACTATAGCTGTATATGGTACTAAAATCAATTAACGTTAGGATAGAAATATACGTGACCTAAAATCCCAATTCATGCAAATATTTAAATTATTTTCTTTGAACGTAACAATTTGTATGATAATTTCTAATGAATAAAAAAATCAAGTGATAACTTTTCAATTTCATCCTTTTGCAATTATAAAAATATTAAATTCTTATCACACCAAAGATATAATTTTTATTTTTATATAATCATTATTTTTAAACAATTTTATTAAAATAAAACACAAATAATTCCACGAAGTCTAACTTTGTTTGTATCAAATAACTATAAATATATTAATAGTGATAAACATGTAAAAGAAGAAAATTTAATAAATTTAGTAAATGTTTACTTAAAGAAAATTCATTAGAAAATGTGCAAAAAAAAAGGATGTTTTGTATATATGAAAATATTGTAAAAAATTTGAAAATAGATACTAGTAAAAAACGTTTTTTTAATTAATTTTTTTCAGTCAATTAAATTTGACAATAAATGATACTGCATAGAATAAAATAATGTTAGATGATTATTATTAGTATGTTTTATGTAATTATTTATTTATGTAAAGTGATATTGTATAAATTAAATTTTATATGTAATCAGAATATTTTAATTAAAAATATATGTATACATATATATACATTTAGTATCTTTAGTAAATATGTGACGTATGCAAACTTTTTTTATAGTTGTATATAAATTTTATAATAGAAGTTGGTATTTACAAGTATAATAAAAACAATATATTTAAAGAACTGAAAAAGTTATATGCTTTATCATATTATTAAAATTAAATAGGACAAAGCATTATTTGAAAATAAATTTTTTGCAATTATATTTTAATTTTTTAGAGTAAAAGATTAAAATATGCATTTTGAATTGTATAATTTATGAAGATTGAATATTATTTTTAATTTAATATTAATTTATTTTAATAATATTTTATTAAAACAGAAAGATGGTTTTCAATATTTTTATTTCATATTTGAACTTTTACGTTTATTTTATAGATGTCTCAATTATCTTATAAATTTAGTATTGAAAATGGGTTTTTATTTGGTTTATATATTTAATGTTTACATATATTTATTTTTATCATCATATATATGAATACGTTTTTCATTAAATACCTTTTAATTATAAACTTATCTTAAATTATATTTGTTATTATATTCATTTTAATAATTAACTCTTTTTAAATTTTAAATTTTTAAATTGGTATCATATTTAATAATTATGAAAAAAATTTTTATCGTACATAAATATAAGAAATATCATGCAAAAGAATATAGTTTACAAACATGCATAAAGTTTAATATGAATGAATTTATTTAAGTTTTGTTACACATGCATTGAAATATTTTTCTTTTTTAATATTTTTAAAATATTAACAGCAGTTTAACAAGTATTAATAATTTTTATTTTATAAGAGTATGACAGATACATAAAAATATAAAATTTATATAATACATACATATATCATAAAATAATATAAATAGTATAGACAAAAAAAAATCGTTAAACAAATATATATATATTTTTTTTATTGAAAAAAAAATGTTTTTACATTCTAGTTACTAAATTGAATAATGAAACTATTAATAGATGAGAAGACAACCAACTTTTATATAAGCATACAAACAAATTTTAAATAGCTCTTCGAAACATTGTTAAAAATTTAAATGTAAATATGATTTATTTTTTATTATTATACTTATTTAAATAGTTAACTGCAAATTTTGACTCTATTTAAATCGTGACTCTTCTATTTTAAAATATTTTAACATTACATATTTTTTTTTTCATTATATTTACATTAAGTAATATGTTTCATGTTCCAAAGTACTTTCATAAATAATAGAAGGAAGGAATCTTATTAATATTTTAATAACTTTGTTATGTGGACATTGGTTTGTTTATATTTTAAACGTAAATGATGTTTGTAGTTTTTCAAAATTCATAAAAGTGAATTACTTTGACGTTTTTGTGTTTATAAAGAATTATGTATGTACGTCAAATAAACAAGAATATATAATTATAAGTTATTTTTGAAGGCTATATAAAAAACTTCTATAAATACATCAATGAAAAAAAGGACAAAAAAATTCATTGAAATATTTATTTATATATATTTAACTAGATTGCTATTAACAATAAAATAAATATTATAAAAATATTAATTCTTTGATTATTAAATTGAAAGATGATGTTATAATTGTGAAGATTGTACTACAAAAATTCTAAATCTGATTTTATTGAATTATAAGATATGTTAGTAAATAAAGTGTTTCTACTCAATATTTTATATATATATATAAAGAAATTATGAACTTTATCATTTGAATTTCAACTAGATACTTTTACTTGACAATGCAATATATTATAAAGTAAGTGGAAAGTCTTTTAAATTTGAGTAAAAGTTTTCTTTGTGTATTTTAGGCAAAGCTCATGAATTTAGTAAACTAGTCTTGATCTGTTTAAGTTAAATATTGTAAAAATTTTTATAAAGAAATTATCATAATTCAAATTTTATATTTTGAATTATGGATTAATTAGAAGTTTTAAATTTAACCTGAAAAATAGTTATATATATATATGTATGTATTTTTTTTTTTTTAATTTGAACACAAATTATGTAGTTTATCTGTAGTTTATTAAACATTGATGCAGTGACATTAATTTTGTGAGCCCCCGTAGTTTTTCAAGGAGTGCTATCCGTAGTAACATTTCAAGGATGAAACAGAGAGAAAAGTCCTCATTAACCTGTAATTCTCTGAAGAAGAATCCTTGTAATTTATTTAGTGCACTGTTGTTCATCTTGAGGCTGCTTCTGTATCACCGAGCTATGGCTTCATGTAGAAGTCGCGGTTTGATGATAGGATTATATATAGTCAGCTTATCTGGTTGCAGAAAATCTGATGCTACAGTAGCAAAAACTATGTGCCTCAATAATAAATAAAAAAAAATTCCTATTATTTTATGAATAAAATCCACATAGATGATACACTTTTTTTGCTGCGTTAATATATTAAAATACTATTAACGGTTTTTAAAAATAATTTTTACTAATACACAGAGATCGTTTTTTATTTGATCGATGAATTTAATCATTATATAAGTTGAAAAATAGAAATTACTACCATAATAGTTGTTACAAAAAAACAACGAAATTATATTAGGCTTTTTCATAAAATATGTTTATGAATAAAGGTACTCGACCATGAAGTATAACAATTTTGTAAATATATCATGTCTTATCTTTTTTCTACCCTTATATATTTTGATATATTTTCAAAATCTTGTATAAATAAATGCAAGACATGATTTTTTAAAAATGTTTATAGCTGCTAAAATGATATTAATTTTTATTCTACTATGATGTATAACGATTTATTTTATAAGGGCATATTATGAATATATTTTTATATTGAGGAATAATAATATGAAAATATGTATTCACAAATTTTTTGACTAAAATAATTTTAAACTAATTATTATTGATTATTTCGTCTTTATTTATTTTCATTCCTTACTTTTTAATATACATTTTTTACTTATATTAAAAGTATTATTTATTACAAAATTATTGAGGAACAAGTGCACCGTAACAACGTTATACTATTATAGAGTATAGTTTTTATATGCAAATATTTTATACATTTGAATATTACTAAAAATTTTATAGGTAAGATGTTTAAAATAAATAATGATTATTATGAATTGAAATAGTACAAATAAGATTTTATAATTATAAGTAGAAACTAAATTTTGTATTAATAATTTATTTTATAAATACTTTTTTTATGGTATATTAAAACTACCATATAATATTTATAAATTATTGCATACATATAAGCTTTGATTTTTCTTTCTTATCTCTGTTTCTTATCAACTTGTAACGATACGACCCTAGGTCTTTGTCAGGATAAGTTAGTACTCCAGGGTCAATCAACGCTCCAATGTTTCCTTTCCCTTGAAACGTCGGTAGATTTAATGATTATCAATTACTGTAACGAATTACCGTATTTTTTTCAAAAAAATTTTTTTTTTTTAAGCAAGATAGAATTTTTATTTGTTTATTTTACATGAAACAATTTTTTATACAAGTCAATAATATAAGAAAAATAACTAGAAATATGGATAATGCAAATTTTTATAAGATTTAATATAAAATAAAAATTGTTCCAATGAAACACAATAGGCAAACACAATTTTAAATATTTATTATAGTATTAAATAATTTCAATTTTCAATTTCCTAAAGGTTATATTTACTTAAGTTGTATTCACATATTCATTAATTTATTTCAACCCTGTTAAATTCAATATTGTTAACATTTACATTAAAAATGTAAAGAAATTTAATAAAATAAAATCACCTCACGTATTCACAGATAAGCCAATTCTGGTAATCCGATATAGGTTTTCATATTATCGTTTATAACATATTCTTGTTGAAATCAGATTACGATTATATTTTTTTGCTAATATCTCCAAAGGTTGCTTATATCGAAGAAATATTCTTGAACACAGAGTGAAGTACTTCAGGGCAAGAGTGTAACTATTTATATAGATTTTAAGGACTAATGGTTTGATATTGTTGTTTATCATTATTTTTATGCTTTCGATATCAGTCATAATTTTTGCTTTGAACATAGAAACTTGAATGTCTGGATTGCAGGTAATCTTGTTTGAGATGCCCAATTTCTAAACACCGATAGCCCATTGTATTCATTTGTTAATTCATTTGTAAACCAAATGATGCCAGTAGTTAGAAGTTTTTGTATGTTATAATTTTTCTTAGGCTATGTAACTTTCTCATATGATTTGTTATATAGGTACTTTATCATTGAGTAGTTATTAAGCTCACGCGATGATGATATTATTTAAGAAAGCAATTTTTATTAGAAATTCTATAAATATTGTCAGTGTAGATTTTTTATCTACTCTTATACATCATAGTATATTCCCTTGAATCTTATTAAGTATTATATTGCGATTTATCTTGAGCATACTTCTGTGACATCATATAAATACCGGATGTAAATAGAATTTAAATCTAGATTTTATCATCGTTATATCCATTTTAGATTATCTAGTTGCTAACCATATGAGTTATCAACGAATTTATTACAACTCTTATAGATGTTACTGGATTATTTGGTATCTTATTTTAATGTTATTGTTTCAATTTAGATTAATAAGTTTTCTTATGAATAATAAATTCTTGATTATCATGTAAGAGTCTGCATGGTCTTTAAAGTATTCAATTATATAAATGTATCTACACATTATGTATTCTTATATTGTAGCAAACTAGATTCTACTATATTTTCCACTTTGGGAGATCACTTCTAGTTACTAAACTGAGTCATTTTGATATTTTGGTGCATCTATTTCTATGTTAAAGAGAGCTGTATGATATATCATGTTATATAAGTCAAGCGTCAGATCGGACAGAATTCAATTATAATTCTTCTATAAATATCTCAGTCGTCTAAATTCTGGGTATAGCCTTATTTTTTGAGGTCCTAACATTTAACACGAGAGCCATTGGAATCAACTTCAGAAGTTGGTACGTTATTAGGGACTTATTATTAAGGAAATCACTTTATTTAAGCAAGAATTCATTTTAATTTACATGTAGATTTGACTTACCATTTTTCTTTAAAACGTTCAAGTCAGATTCAATTAAATTAAATTCTACTTTACGAATCCATTTAGCCAGACTTCTTCCTTTCGCAGGTGGTAACTCCACGCTGGGAAAGTATAAAGTCAGAAAAAGATTAACGTACCCCAACAGAAGAGTATATGTATTTACTCTAAATAAAAATTTAGAATAATGAATTAGTGATTTTCACGTTTTTTTCTTCTTTTTTATACATAAATTTTATTTCTTTTTCACAAAAAAATAATTATTTAATAATAAAAAAAAAAAAATCCAAATTCAGTACGATAAAGAGAATTAAAAAATTTCTAGTACCGTAAAAATATAATAAATAGTGTTTCATTAAAAACCATTATTATATAATTATTCCTGTTCTTTTATTCATTTCTGTTTTTTATATAGTACCAAATTTATTTTACTTCTTTTTCTTTTTCGTTTCATTTAAAATAAATAAAATCGAGGGCTTATTTAGTTGCAATGATGATGTTCAAAGGAGTCAATTTATAAATAGATTTTATCTACAATATACATATATAAAATATTATATAAAATATTGAAGTTTCTAACAGAAGTTAACGGTATCTGAGCTGATACTTTCTACTCAAATAAGCTTTACCCTATATGTAATCTTCCTACTTCTAACGGGTCACTTCAGAAATATTTACATTATCACAATTACCTCCTCAAAAAATTAATCAAAAACTATATTCCATTCTCATTATTCTCATACATCTATCGTTCAATAAAATTTTCCTTCACATTTGACAAGAGATTCTTGTCAATTTCGATTAACACAAGCCGAAGCAGTTTTTTTTTCTTTTCTATGTCACTTTTAATCAATTTCAGATTTTACTATCGGTAAGCTAGTCTATCTGCCAATATTGGATTGCACTTTCATTAAAAGTAGTATTCTTCCATGGCCTTAACTATGAGAAGAGTTTTTGATCCATGTAATCGTAAATCGATTTTTGTCTTTGGTTTGTGTGGTCTAAGTTACACTTATCTTAACTTATCTTTTATACCAGTTTGCTTTTTTCTGTCCTCGTTGTATTATTTCTTCATATTACTTCTCATCAAGGTCCAACGCATTATATTTGAATTTTCATCTCTGCTAAAGAACAGATATTAATAAATAGATCTTTGTCAAGATTTTTTGTCCTCTCGCCCTTATTACGATTATTTAGTAATTTCAGCCAGCTAATATTGTAACAATTTAAAAGATTTAGTAGTATGTTTATACAATATAAATTATACAAAGTAATATTGCGTTTTATATAATTTATCATGTTTCTTATCATATTATATTTGTTATATATTATATTATTTTTGTATTCAATAACATTTTTTCGCTTAAAAAAGTATATTTTAATTTATTGTTTTGAAAATTACTCTTACTGTTTATTCATATTATATTTAATGTTTTAAATTCTTATTTAAAAACTCGATGCTAACTACAAAGTATTCTGTTTGTTCCACATAAAAAAAATTTAAAGAGTAATTTCATCAAAATTATAATTTAATTTCATTCTAAATAATTGATATATGATTATAAAAAAGTAATAATTCTTAATTTGTAATAGATATCATAAAATTTAATTATGTATATATAACACTATGATCTTAATAATAAAACGTAGATAATATCTTATTATAACAAAAGAATTTTTCTTTATGATTGAGCCTTGGGGAACTCTACAATACTGACTAATAATACAATAATTACTATTCTATAATAATTATACCAATTATATTGAATGATTGATTTTTTCTTAATTGTTATTTAATACAATTTATGCTGTTTCAATGATTTTTACCTTTACGTACTTTAAAATGTGATATCAAATATTTAAAAATGATAAAAAGTACATCTAAGTGACGAAGTCAACATCCTCGACGATAATGTATGCAATAAAACATTACATGCTGAGAATTTTTATGAATATAATAAGTAAAACATAAGTTGTAATTGTAATTAAACTATATATTATTCAAATTTATATTTCAACAGATACATTTTTAAATATAAGTAAATACATAAATAAATATGTTGATAGAAAGCTAAATTTATAGAATAGTCAATATTAGTTATTTTTAAAATTTTAAAGTTATTCAAATATTTATATATTATTTTATTATAATTACTCTTCGTATTAATTTTATTTTTTTTTTTTTACATTATATATTAAAGTATGTAGTAGGTTGTATATCAACGTTAGTAATAGATTGTTTTATTTGGTTTATTAAAAAATTAAGACAATTTTTTTGCCTAAAATACAAAATTAATTTGTCATATTGATATTAACGAAATAAAATCAAATTTACGTAATTTTTAAAAAAATCCCGTCGAATGATTTCTTTATCTAAAATTTATAATTTTTGCATGATGAAACAATATTAATGTTTTTGTGTGAATTCGGTAATATTGTATACATGTTACTAAAAAATTATGTAATTATTTTATGCGTTGTAATACTAAACATACTCTTAATATACTAAACTAGATTAAATTTTATGCATAATGAATCTATTAAAATTACGTTTTATATATGTTGATAATTTCTTGTATAATATTATTTACAATAATTTTTTATATTTTAATTTTTTTATAATTTTTCTTACCACTTTAGAAAGTTCTTATTTACTAGCATAGATAGAACATTGAAATATTATACATTTGTTTAAATTACCATTTTTATTTTTTCAACATTTAAAATATTTTTCCCGTTGATACACACTAATATAGTTTATTAAATCTTTAAATTATATTTAGTATATTTGGTGATGAAATTAAAAAATGCAGTGTGAATATACGGTCTAAAAATTCTTTAGGCGATCAAAAAAATGCAATGATAATATTTTTAGTGTAAGTTTTTCTTATAATTTGTTATAATTAATTGTAATAAATAAATACACAAGTCGTTCGAAATTTGACAAGAAAATAAAATATTGTGATTGTCAAAATATGTTAACTAATTTTTACCAAATATGAAAGAAATCAATCACTGCTTAATTCGTAATTTTATCAGATTTCACAAAAAATATATACAAAATGCATAATAATTATCATTGCACATTGAATGATGTTTAGTACAAAAATTTATTTTGAAAGGATAATAAGTCGTAACTCATCTAAATATTACATGGAAAGTTAATAGGTAAAAAATGTTACTCTCAATCTCATATTATCATGAAACTTTAAAATCTATTATTAAAAATGAATCGATTAACATTTATTGTAGGTGTTAAAAAAAAACTACACATTATTTTTGAAGGTTAGGGAGGTTTGGCTTTGTCGGGTCATTTTGTTTAGCACAGTGTGTAGCAGCTACAAGTGTTGAAATTGATTTCAGTGCTGACAAGTCAGTGAACTACAATCGAGAAATCAAGATGTGACTATCTTCCGTGGTAGCGTGTCTTCGAGGATGTCTATATCCTCAGGTGGGTGCTGCTGCAATTCAGATTCTGAGGAGGAGTCCGAAGATGTGGAGGGCGCGAGACGCCCCTTTCTTGTGCCGCTGTCTAGTCCAACCACTTCGGTCGAATACGTGGATAGACTGCGGCTAGAAGATGCTTCAGTGTCGATCACAGAATCATCGCCTTACAATAACAACACCAAGTCGAGATGAAAAGGAAGTAGGAGTCATTAGAGTCAATTCTAGTCCGAATCGCGGATCAAGGTAATTGCAACTAAAAGACATGCCCAGAAGCCTTCTAAATTCTTATAAAGCTTTATAAATTCAATTACAAAGTCTCGTATAATATCTCGTTTAATAATAAATCAAATTAATTACACTTACGATCTCACATGTTGCTTGTCTTGTGTAATGCATTCTACGTCGTTCGCAAAGCAATCGAAAAATATTTTTATTTACACAGTGTCACAGGCTTTGCTATTTTATTATAATTTTTGAATTGCTATCGTATTCATTTTTAACATATTAAAAACCTTCCCTTTACTATAGTACGCAATCTTCTACTTTCAAACTACTATTGTTTGATGTCTCATTTCATCTTTCAGTCCTATTTTAATTGGTATTCGAATTTTTTTTTTTTTTTTTTTTTTTTTTTTTTTTTTTACTCTTTTTCTTATATTATTTTCTATTTTTATTTTTATCCAATTGCCTTTTTATATTGATACCGTATTTTACTTCTATATCCAATATCTATTGTGTTATCTCAGAATTTTCATCTTTTTTATTCACACCTATTACTTATGTTATTATTCTTATTACTTCTCTTTATCTAAAAATCTTCATTCATTTGTACAATTGTTCTCTATTTAGTGACTTATACACGTATAACATAATGTTAGATTATTCCTTCCAATCTGTCTTATATTTTACTGTCCTTTCTTTTTTACTTATATTAATGAATTTTTATATTCCTTTTATGATTTATATTGTTTATTTTATATTCATTTTTTAATTTTAAAAATGACATATTTATTTTGTTTTTATTCATTCTTTCCTTTTTCATTATTCTAACCCTTTGAAATTACATTCTTTTATACTTTACTATATTAATGGCCTTTCATTAAAATTTAAAAGCAATAACAATATTGAGTAATGTATGTTGTGAAAATCATAATAAGAGCTTAAAAAAAAACTAAAAATAAAATAAATATAAATTTGTCACCATTTAAAGTTAAGAAAAAAATTATTTGCCAATAAATAATTAAATTTATTTCATTTGCATATTTATGTTTATAAGACTTTAATATTATTAAATCCCTTTGTATTAAAGAAGTTTGTATCATTCTAATATATAAATTCTTTTTGTGTGAAATTTAATATTAGAAGGCTTTCGCCGGTGAAGCAGCTATTGGAACAGTCGTATTGAAAGCATGAATTGCATCGACATTAAAGAAGCACCAGCGTTTTTCTGTTTTTACACTGGTCGAAGATATGAAAATAGGAAAAAAGGTTGTAAAAGTAAATAAAAAAAAAAAAAAAAATAAATAAAAAGTGCCGTGATAAAAGTGCGTAAAGTATTCAGTCATAAGAAGAAAGAGATAGTGATAGATATTGTAATTCAAAATAAAAACCTTCCGGTTTGTGTAGCTATTATTCATTGAAAGAAATAATTATGTAAGAAGTAAATTTCAAAAGTGAAAATCCAATAAGCAGATTCTCTAATGACATACGTGTTAGTGAGAAAATATCAATTTTTTTTTTTTTAAGTTGTTCGTTTTATGCTATAGAAAAGTAACAACAAAAAGAATATGTCTATTCTTTGGTTTAATTGGTGCTGTGATCCATGTGACTACTACTGTGAGTAGATATTCTTTAAGATATTGTTGTGACAGACATATAAACGAAGATGGAACACCGTTTAAAGTAAATACCGTCTGATGAATCTACCGTCTCAAGATTAAAATTAGAACACCAGATGAAAAAAATGATTGAGATTGGATTTTTATGATGTAGGAAATGAACTACGAGTGAGTGTATCTAAAGTAAATCGCATCTAAGGTTGTGGAAGAATGCCTGGGGGACGAAGGGGCTTGGTAGCCCCTCAAAATACATTCCTAGAAAATATCATACGTCGAAGTAGCAGCCAACGTGAGTACACAATTGTTTAGATTAACCTTCTTTTTCTTCTTTCTCTTCTTTTTCTTTAATTTTAAATGAAATTTTTATTTAATTTTATCTTTGTAATTTTCTATTTTCTTTACATTTTGTAAACGAACATTTATTAAAAGTTACCAGTTTTTCACTTCTTATCTTAAAAGTAGGTCTAATTTAAGCACCCTTTTCAAATTTTATTTTAAATAAAAATATCTATAATGTGTAAACATTTGATCGAGGTCTATACGATAATAATACGCAAATTATATTGTGGGGATTTTTTTGTTTTTGTGATGCTAAAAATTTGAGATAAATTATTATTTGGGCGTTTTCGAATTTAATAACTGGAAACTATAACGAAAGTACTGAAAAACATTAATTTATAGTTTTTTGATAAATATCATATCAAAGATATTTTATAAACTAAATATGATAAAAAAATGCAAATGAATAGATTTAAGTTTTAAATCCTATAATTAATATTTGTAAAAATATATTTGTGAGTTCATATTTGGATTGCATTGAAAATAAATAAAACTTCTAGCTTAATTTTACTTAATAATTGAAGAATAATTGAAATAATTCATTAAAAACAAGTTGAGAAAATAACTATAAAATTTCAGAATCGATCAAATTATTAGAAATAATTTTGTAATTTCAGTTAAATTTGGCAATAAATACGTATCGAATCCATATTGTAGAATTTTTATAAAAACTAACATTCTCTTTGGTAATACATTATGAAAAAATTTTAGTTTTTGCAGTTGTAATATAAATTACTCCATTTGCCTAAATTGTTATAAGCACAGAAAATGTTAATCAAATTTCACCTTTTTTATTTATTTGAGAATATATCATTATATTAAAATCGTAACGTGATATCACGTGTGTACGTAAAGGGATTTGTAAATAAATTGCCTGTACATAATTAATTATTCTCATTAACATGAATTGTCCCTTTTCACTCGTTGTATCCACTCTCCCACGATTTTCCCCATTCGTATCCCTTTTCAGGTGCTATTTCGTGACATTTGCCATTGCTCGGTCGTTTCCGCGGGAACCTCACTTATTTTGTACTGAACCAAATTAAGTGTCTTGCAAAACGGTAATATTGTATTTTCAAAATTTAACAATAATTAATTTTATAAAATATTCAATGACGCTTACTTTTCTCGTACTTATCGAACCTTTAATGAAAACTTTAATGAACTAATGACGTTTCTTATAAAGAAATAATTGTAATTACAAATTTTAAATATCACTCTAATGAAAGCCATGATATTATTAACACTTATTTGTTGATATTTATTTACTTTGGTTTTAAGAAATTTATTAAAATATAAAATAAGATGATGGTAATATTTACTCTCTAACAGCACAATTTTTCATATATGAACTCGTTTTGAATTGAATTGATCAACAACGTGTTTTCAAGTTGATTTGAAATTATTCCATATGCGATTTCAAGAATAAGTAAATGTTTAGGATAAAGAAAGTCTAGTGTAACGCCAATATTACTATACATAATTTACTATACATAATTTTACGGCTATATGAATTCGCTTTTGTTCTCTTGTATAATATCATTACAGAATTGAATAATTGATGCGAATTTTTTATCCATTACCTTTTAATAATAAGGAACTAAAATTACATAATTAATAAATATATATAGATAAATTTTAATGATAAAAAAAATAGTACAAAAGTTTTGGCGTAAATTTTATAAAATTTTTTATTTTTTTTAGATGCTCATTCAGTTGTTTTCAAATGTAAACTAAAAAAAAATTACGATAAATATGATTTTTATTTAATTGAATATAGTTTAATTTAGTTCAATTTTTTTAGTTTAATTTTTTTGAAAAAAATGTAATATGAGAACATTTTTTAATAAAATTATTTTGTAAAATCATGGTTAAAATTGTTAATATAAAATTATTCGATAAATATTTTATTTGTTTTTATTTTTTTAAACAATAAAAACTTATAGTTATTAACGATTTTTCATGTACTTCGTTTGTTGCATTTTATTTGTATTCGATAATAATATACAAATGCTCTATTTCTTGGACAAATATTATGTTTGTAAACATTATAGTTAAGAATTAAAAAGTCTACTAAGTTATCGAATAATCTTGGATAGCTTACTTACTGGAGGATAATTAAAAAAAAATTTATAATAATCTTTTATACAATTATTCATTCTCGTTTTAGTCTCGAAAAATAAAAACAGTAAATTTTATTATTCAATGTTGATATAGGAAAAGATGGAAATCTTTGTACACCGAATGTATGTGCATTTCAATGCATATTTTGCAGATATTTATTTGTAAAGTTTTTATACATTTATTAAGTCTTATTAATTGTATAAAAAAATATAAAAACTATAATATTGTTTACATTTATTAGAAAAAACAAATGAATGAATGAATGAACGAATGAATGAATGAACGAACGAACGAATTAACGAATGAACGAATGAATGAATGAATGAATGAATGAATAAATGAATGAATGAATGAGGGAATGAATGAGTGTATGAATGAGTGTATATATGTATGAATAATATTAATGATGATAATAATAATAATTATTATTATTATTATTTTTATGATAATAGACAATAATTATTTAATTAGGAATATTTATATTTATTAATTAAAAATAACTATGCATTTAATTAATATAAAATTTTATTTGCAAAGAATATGTAATTAAGAATAATTAATTGCTATTTTAGTTTACGATTTCATTAACTAATTGAATGAACTTTTGAGTAAAAAATACATTTATTTATTAAAATTAAGTCATATGAAGAAATTTTATATGAATATTATAAGTTTTTAATTTATTATTATACTGATATAACTATTATAAGTACTTTATCATGGCTATTAATCACTATTAATTCATCAGATGAAAAATATTTTTTGTTTTTAAATTGTATAATCAGTTATAATATAAATATTTATTTGTATATTTTATGTTCAAATAGATTATTTAAAAAACATTAATTTAAATAATTTCAACTAAATAACAAGTTTGAACATGAATATATATATATATATATATATGTATGTATAATTAAACAAATAAAATTTAATTTTTATTTTATTTATGAAAGTTTATTATTTTGTAGAGATGATTTTTATGCCTATCATATTGGTAATTAATAAGTAAACATAATTTTAATAATGTACAAAGTAACTAGTTAGCCAAGAGAATACCTTCTCAAAAAAATACAATTGCAAAAGATATTTTCTGCGCTTATATTTTGATATATAAATATATGTTTTTATATGTGTGTGAACGTATAATCTTACGTATAATCGTTAGACAATGTTCTTGAAATACTTAAATGCACTCTTGGAAGTATGGTATGTAAAAAAAAAAATGCAATGCCTAAAAGTGTTTGTTACTTGCATGTGTAAGGTTTCTCTTCTGACCCCCATTTGAGAGTAGATAGCATTATGAAAACGTGTGTGATGTGTGTGATCACCTAGAAAACATCGAAACAGAGTCCCACTGACCCATCGAAATAAGTTTAAATATATATTTACAATACAACTAACCTAAAGACAAAGTGCGCCATCTTCCTATGTAATGGCTAGTTTGAAGGATCGATCAATTGTCTTCTATTCTTTTGCCCTTTAAAACCTAGATAATTAAGGTTTTTTAACTTTTTTTTTATGATAATTTCAGCGTAAAAATTTTAGCAGCATTCGTCAAATACATGATATTTATATGAACAATTAATTATAACAAATTATATATTTAAATGTTGTAGGTAGTATTTTTATGAAAAAACGAGTAATATTTAAAATACAAAGACACATTAAACTATTTCAATTATAATACTTTTATTATTTCTTTTATTTCAACCTTTTTGCTGGAAAACCTAAAGAAATAAAAAATAAATAAATCAAGAAGACTACTTTTTTCACCGTTACCTTTTTATTTTACTACATTGTTGCATAACTAATGAAAAATTGACATTCATATTCAGTTATCGTACATCTGAAATAAAAATATTGATATATTCCTTAATGGATAAATATATATAGTAAAAATTGAAAATATAACTTGCGCAGATATTTTTTCCAAGCATCGGTCAGTGTTTATTTTGCATCATTTTTAAAATGAAAAAAAAACTATAAAAACTAATTAAAATAACGAACAAATACCATTACGATGTATATATATATATATATATATATAAATCTTATTTTACGCTTTGCAAATTCTTTCTCTCTCTTACACGTGTCGTCGTTCGTTAACTGTTATTCGCTTATTTACTTGCTTTGCGTGGTATTGTCGTTATTTCTACCCCTGCTTTAATCCCTAACCACGGATTTCCAACCTTGCGCCAAATAAAAATGAGACCATGAAGTTCTATTTGAACGCTTATGAGTGAAATGGAAAGATTTTGACAGGCTGTGCATGTGGTTGATCGATTCCTTTTCTTTGCTTTGAAAATACAATAAACTTTTGCGAAACTTATTTGCTGTCGTCGAATAATTTAAATATAATAATAGTATGTTTGTATCAATATAGAATAATACTACTTTTTCTTTAATTTTTTTAATTTTTTTTTTTTTTTTTTTTTAAAATTCCAGAATTGTTTACTTTTACTTAATATTTATTGGAATTATTGCAATCTTCAATATTAGTTGTTTAATTTTTCCAACATTTATTAATTACATGATAATCGTATAAAGTAAAATAAACATTGTATATAATTCCTTATATTCTATTATCAAACGTATACATTAAATATTTTTCTTATTTTAAAAAAAAGTTCAAATTTAATTTTTAATATACAATTTGATTTTTAATACCAGCAATACAACCATAAATTTTTTACATAAAAAAAAACAGCAACTAATTTTGTTCGAATTATATGGGTATATGAAGACAGAAAGTCTAAAAACAAAAGTGTTACTTTTTTAATGCACTTTTCAATACCTGCATTGGCTAATTCTATTTCTTACTTCTTATAAATTATGAATTAAAAAATATAAGGAAATGAATATAAAAATAAGATAAAGAAAACAAATACACGAATTTCAATTTTTGTGTAAATTCACTTAATAATTAATTCAATTAATAAATTATGCACTTCAAATGAAAGATATTTATATCAATGACAAGTATTTATAACATTAACGCAAAGATTATATCTTCGTGTTATCATTTTGAAAGAAATTTACTCTATTTTTTACTAATTTATGTTGAATACACTATTTCATATAATGTTCTTTATACTTTATTAAATATTTCAATTTTATATTACAATTTTTTGTACTTGTTTTTGAGGCTTTATTATCGCACTAAACTTTGATAAGGCAAAATAGGGTATTGAGAACTATTCTAACTTAGTTATTCAGAAACATAAACTTCTGCAAACCTTATTCAGAACTATTTATATAATCGGTTTAATACTCAAATATTACATATATAAATATAAACTATAATTGCTTGTGTTTTCCACAAAACAGTATTAACATAAAATTTCAGGATACACACGTGAAATAAAATAATTTTTGGTTGTAGTGTTAGTAACGTTTACACGTTGTTTTGTTTTAATACAAATTTTAATACTCAGCTTTTTATATTTTTAAGATACTAATGCATGTTTTGTTATTTATTACTTGTTACTTATAAATTTTAATTAATATTTGTTCAATACATTTATAACATAAAATTTTTTTTATCTTATTAAATTTATGAAATAAAAAAGACTTTTAAGAGTCTCTATGCCAACTTCAAAAAATCTCAGATTGCCTCTTATTCTCTTGATTTTGATTAATAAGAAATTTTTTGATGAACAGTTATATCGATTTTACAATTATATAATTAAATCGAAATCGAATCAGAAATCGAGGAAGTATTACGATATTAGAACAAAAAATCACTACATGAATCACTGAAACTTATACAATGTTAGAGGGTATATAGTATAACATCATTCAATAAAATGGGATTTCAAATTATAAGAAAATCATTTAAATTGTTTTTGCAATTAGGATGTTTACATACGTATGAAACTATGGTGTATACAAGTTCAAAATTTTACAAAAAAATAAAATATTTGCTTATTTATATTTAATTTAACGATTTTATTACAATACAAAGAATAATAATTATACCAATCATGTATTTCTTTTCAAACTCTGTATTTAAGATAATTTTGTCTTTTAGATATAACTATTAAATTAATATCAATATTCATATGACTTGCATTGTTGTTTTTATTGGAAAATTTTACCGATATGTAATTACTCATTAAACGCAATCTCTTATCTCTTGTTATAGTATTCACATCATTATTTCTTTCATTATCACTCAATTAATTATTTTATCTCTCTTGTTAAATCTTCATTATGATGAACATTTACCAATAATACTTTCACATATACAAAATGCATACACGTTCCAAATGTCTATGTGACCACCCGATCGGTAAAACAATTATTAGCGCCTCCGGTCGTAGTTTTTCATCTCATTTATGTAATCAATTTAATCTGAATTCTTTTATATTTATCCCTATTTTTTATTGTCATTTTTATTAAATTCAAAATTTTTTCGCAACTTCCATTTTTTTTCTTTTTTTTTTATTGTTCTTTTTTATATTGCTTTTGAAAATCGATATAAAATTTAAATTCAGATCACGGTTTTTATTGCCAAAAAGTACGAATAAATAATGACTGAAATGTTTGTGAAGGGGTGGGCAGTTGTGTATACAATAGAATACACAACTGCCCACCCCTCCACAAAGAGACAATGACGCGACCCGGGGTTTGGTGGGGGAAACTCTCTCCACAGCATCATAAAAGGTGACGGACTCTGTACGACTGCAATTGCAGTTCCATACCGAGTGCGGATAATTGAAAAAACTATTTTAAATATGAACAAATATATGTTGTAGCGCTTCTTCCAGAGTTTCTTGCAGTGCTTTCCTTGGTAAAGTCTTCGACAGCTTTCATGCACCCCCGCCACTAGGTATAAGGGTGGCATCTTATAAGAAAACATCACGCATCTTTCTCTTTGAGAAAGGAGAAAATTGACGATTCACCATCTACCGGAATTAAGCCTCGTTACGTAGTTATAAGTTGTTTAATAATCTGTGAGCTTGTGTGATGTTGTGGAGAGCGCTTCCCTCACCACACACCACACTTTGCGTCATTGCCTCTATGTGTATGGGTAAGGGGTTGTGTATTGTATACACCTCTCTCTCTCTCTCTCTCTCTCTCTCTCTCTCTCTCTCTCTCTCTCTCATACACAAATATTTTAGTCATCGATAACTCTACGCCTCAGTTAATTTTAAAACAAGTTTTATATAGTATTAAATTCTCGTATAGTCATTAAAAAATATTAAAATTCGAGTGACTACTCCATACGAATAATATATATTTATCATGTTTGTTTTTGATTTACATGTATTACAATCTCCAAAAATTTTTAGTATATTTTCGTACCACTTATTACAGCATAAGACACTTGTCTCGTATCTGCTTCCACATTTAGATCAGAATTCAATCCATTTTAGGTAATTTTTGGATCATCTTTCTCTAATTTTTTTTTTTACTTTTTTTTTGATTTTTTTTTAAATTAAAATTCTTGCTACCTTACTACTTATTCAATTTTGAAAACAACTTACAGATTTTACTTATATAATGAAAGAAAATAAAGTTTATAATTTGACCATAATGAATTAAATTTAACTAAATCAAATTGGAAAAATCAAAAATGTAATTTTAATAATTAACATTTTATTTGCCTATATTTTCATTTTAATTGATTATTTATCAATAAGCAGTTTAAAAATTAAAATAAAATATATCGTAAGATGTAAACGAGGCATGAAAATAAGAGATAATTCTCAAATAATTAATTTATTATATTTATTAATAAAAAACACCTTGCTAACATTTCATAGGATAAGAATAGAATAGGAAAAACCACTGACAGATGACAATTCAAAAAATCAATATGTCAATAAAAAAAAATTATTGAAGTCATAAATTTAGACATCCTTGTATACTCGCATGTCATTTTATAGTTACTGCAGTTACCTTTATTTGTCAGATTCATTTCATAGAGCTTAAATTTGACTATACTACTATAATGTATAATAACTTGTAATTATAATTAATATAGATTAAAAGCAGTTTGTGCTAGTCAAATCTTTGTACAGCGATGCTTGTAATTTCATCACTTACCTATATTTCTCCTACATTCATTTAAATTCTCAAATAATCATATTTGCACAGCTTTTTTCTGCATATGCATTGGTTCAGTGTACACATTCCTATATAATATTTATTTTTTTTTTATTTTTATAATCTTTTTTAAATTTTGTAAATATATAATATATTTTCTCCCCATTGATATTATAGTATGATCCAGACACATTGAAATTAAACAATAGTACTTAAAATATTAGTCGAAATATAAAAACAAATATCGTGTATATAATAAAAATATTAGTACGTACTATTTTTTAAATTTTTGATTTGTTCTTATTTTTTTTAAACTGATAAATTTAAATTTTTATAGTAATACAAAATATAAAAACTATAATTTAATATCATTTCTATTACTTATAATAAAGTCTCTCCAAAGCTCTTTAAAAAATTATTTTTAAAAATTCGATAACTATGAAAGGTATGAGAAAAATCAAGACATAACTTGATTGTTTATGGCGTGATTTGAGCTCATCAGTTAGGTCATTAGGTCAAACCCACAATATTATAAGCATGGGGGTCAACGTCAATATGCGCGCGCGCATGGTAAAATATGATAAAGAAAAAGGAAAATATTATTTTTTATATGGTTACTATATTACTATTATGACTGTTATCTTTTTATTTCTTACTACGATTTGCAATGGATAAAAATAATGTATTAAAAAAGTTTTCAATTCAATAGATAACCTTAAAATTATATCTTAAAATAAAGAATATTTTTAATTATATTACACTAATTAACTTATTTTATTTGAAAAAATATTTCTTAATTAAATAACTAAATTAATTAAATTAAATTAATTAATAATATTAATTAATTGAATAACGTTCATAAAGTAAAAAACTTGTATAAAATATATTTTTATAAAATAATTTACACGATATGTAATATATTGTCAGGTTTAAAATAAAAATATTTCAGAATATGTTGATTTAAATCTTAATTTTTTAAATTAAATTTAAGTTAATTCTTATTGATTCACTATTTATTTAATAATTTAACTTCAAAATTTATTTAAAAAGTATAATTATTATATTAAATCTTTATTAATGCATTTTTGCAATTGCCGTAGTTGTAATTAGTAAAATATAGTTCCAAAGATGTAAAATTTGTAATTATTTTAAATTTGATTCAAATTATTAATCAGATAATATAAAAGCATTTAATACTATTAACAAAATTATAAAAATATACTTACTTGTATATTATATGCAAGTATTCCAGACATTTTAAATTCCCGACAAATATCATTGAGTCTCTAATTCTGGATATTTGTCCACTAGAGGGCGAACCCTTATCTTCCATCGAATTACCTCGATTACGATCATAAGTAGTCTCATACGGAATTTATAAAAGCTCTTTTAACTATATTCTTGAAAGACAATCTATATTCGATTTATCGTGCCATTCACTCACATGCATCTGCTTTTCAGAACTATGCCACTATACAATTTTTTTTTTCATCTCGAATCAAGTTAAATAATGATCACATTATCTAATTAGTAGACTTAAATTCTGCTTCTTTGATACTTTAATATACTCACATATTGCGTTTCTATTATTAAATTTACCATTTCCTTCATATTGAGATTTGATTTAATTTGTGACAGCTACTCTAAGAATATGAAAACACTACTAGTCAAACATTGCTATTAATAAAGTCATATAATATACGAAATTTTTTTAATTTTAAATTTAGAATATACACATTTTAATAATACATTATTTTAATTTCCATATGTTTAATTATTATTATTTGTGTAACTTTGATAGTAATTTCAAATCATGGATAAACAATGGTTTTGCCATGATTTATGTCATACACTTTAAATGCACCTTTCTTTGACAAAAAAGCCCCCAATGAAACTATGAAAATAGACGAACAGAGGTATTATTGATGCTAATTTTAATCTTTTGTATTGGCGAACAATTTACAAACTAAAATCATTCTTGTAGGTGAAATAATGGGAATATGGAGTGAAGTTGGGTACTCTCCTTGCCACATTCAATGCAAACAATGAATTCAGCTTCTTTATTTGAATTCTAGTATTTATTAAAACAAATTGATTTATTCACATTTTGCCCCATTCCTCATTATTGTTTCTCCTAAATCGTTCCACGAAGACGAATATTTGAAGTATAGAATGTAGAAGTATTTGAAAGATATTGTAAACGAGTATTGAAAATTCCTCATTTATATAATGATTAGAAGAAAGTATGGCAAGTTCAGAAAAATTAGAAAATAAGATTCTGCAGAAATGAACAATAGGTCAGAGGTCTCGAGTATAATTTCAAAGATATTTACGGAATTTATAGTATAAAAAGAAAAGTTTTTTAGTAACTATCACAAAAATAATAATCTACATTTATGGAAGTGAAATTCCGTGAAAATCAAAATTTAAGAATGGAGTGTATGTATATAAGCAAGTTTTGTTTCAAAAAATGTAATGTCAAATTTACATATAACAAAAAGAGATAAAGAAAAATATTGATAAAAATATATTTGTTAGTAAGTGAAAATATTATAAATTATTATTATTATTATTATTAGCTGTTTTAACACAAATTAAAAACAAAATTTAAAATTGGACATAAGGATGATCGTAATGATGATTGTGACGATAAAAAATCATTTTAATTGTTAGTTGAATATTAAATACTTTTTCCAATATTTTATTGTTCACTAAATTGTTTCAGAGCTATGAATCTCTTTTTATAAGCACATAAATCAAATAAAATGCATTTATTGTCTTTGGATATATATAATTTTCATTTATTAAAATAAACATTTTACCCTCTTATTGATAAAAATTAAAAACATAGTTTTTTTTTTTTAAACGTTATTTCCAGAAAATAGTTCCTAAGATTATTATCACTCCGGATTTTACAAGTATTATACCTCATGCGTGAAAAAGACGGAGCAAACACCTTGACCCAGCCAGCGAATGAGGGTTTGAAGGTGTTGCGTGTGAATCGAGATTACGTTGACGAGGTTGCACTGAACTACAGCAAACTTTACACTATATAGAATACAACGTAGCAATGGATTCGATGCGCCTGTCATTATTATTAATAGCCACTGCTACAATTACAGAAGCAAATGAAGCTTAAGTGCGATTATATGCGAGTTAGTGTATTTTTACAATTTTCTTTTATATTTTTTCCTCATTATATCTACTGTAGTTAATACATCGTTAAATGAGCTACTTTGATAGCTAACAACTTACTCAAGAAAACAATACAAAAAATCCTCCAAAACATTCTTGACCACAAGTCATAATTGCTTTACCAATTTAATTTACAATTAATTTAATAATTTATAGTTAAAACAAAAATCAATAATTTATATGGCAAAAGATATATATATATTAAAAGAATTATAATAATATTTAAAATCTTCTTTTTTTTTTAATTTAAATTTAAATTTTTTCTTTAATTCTTATATTTATTCCTATTTCAAATAAAGTTTGTTGATTGAAATGTTATATTTTAGGTTGTATCAATAATATACACTGATTATTACTCATTATTGTTACCAATAATATAAGATGGCAATTATTAATAAATTAGTTAAATAATGTTGTCAGGAGCACGTCAATTTTTTTTTTTCTTTCTTTTTTAATCCATTATAATAATACATGAAAAATTAAATATTATTAATACATGCATTCATATTGATTTTTTAAAATACATTTAATATTGTGCAGTTCTTATGACTTAAAATCAATTTTTATGAAACCGACTTATTGTTTTAATAAACATTTTTTTTAGTAGCATCAATATTAATATTATTTTTTGGAATTATATATTTATTAATTTATATTTCAATTTTCAATTTAATTTAATATTTATTTGATAATTCTATGACAATTAATGAATAGTAAAAATTAAATAATAATATAAAACACAAATAGTTAATTGAAATTATTATAAATTGCTACGTAGTAATTGTCGCAGATTTAGAGTTTAATATTGAATATAAATACGTAAAAATAATCGTGTTTATTTAAAGAATACTACTAAGATGATAATATGTAACAGGTGTTTTTAATACGAATTGTGCGTATCTTCATATTAATGTAATATATTATTATTTACCAGAATATAAAATATTTTGACACAATTCTTTTTATAAACACAAGCCTTTTTAAGAATTAAAATATTCTTTAAGATATCATTTTTCTATTTTTATTATTTTTCATGTAATGATTGAAATATTATTTTAATATTTCTTTTTTTTTTTAATTTTTATTTATTATTGATAATTGTTATTATTAAGAAATGTTTTATTTCAATAATATACTTTGCGGAAAACTTATTAAATTTAATCTGATGCACAATGTTTGTAGAGTCCCATTTATCAAAAGAATTGTTGTATAATTTTTTTATTTTTGTAAAAATTATATTCATATATATTAAACTTTTTTAAGCTATAAGATTTTTTGGAAAATAATTAATAATCATTATGGCGAATTCTTGATTTGGAATGTATTGACATTTTTTTTTGCGCCTATCGAATATTTTATATTTTCATTCCCTTTTTTGTATATTTATGATGAAATATACAATAATCATTCTGCATAAGTATATGCTATTAATATAATGAACAAGAAAGATTATATCTATTTTTAAATACTCGACTATTCCAAGATTTTTTGATTATTTATTGAAATAGAGTTTTAGAAATCAATTTACATCATAAAAAATGTGCATCTGGTCTCTTGATCAAATGTGCTAGTAAGATGATTACAAAAATTGCCTTTTTTCAGCAACATTAGTTTTAATAAGGTTGTATTCTATATTATTTTTTAGCTTTAACAAAGTTATCAGAGTCCATGTTTTGCTTAAAATAACAGGATCTATCGTATAAAAATGTTAATACATGGCATGTGTAGTAGAAAAATATATGAGAAGTCACAGAAATGGCTAAACTGTTGCATCACATGAATCACTATCACAAATTTTAATGACTTAAAAATGTTGAAAAAGCGAAACTGGTCTAACATTGCCAAAAAGATAATTAACAGTTTTGTCTATGTACACATTCCAGATTACATTATGACTGCAAATAACTTATAAAAGTCTTATAATCGGCTGTAGAGAAGCTGAATGGAAACTATAATAGTAAGGGATATTATAATAACAAGGTCAAATAGACTATACATTTCAAATCATTTAAATTGGCAGTGTCATACCTGAATTATTTCAAAAAAGATGGAATTTTTTATCTAGTCTTTTTAGAGATATTTTCGTAATTGGATATCTTTCGGTATCATAGAGGCTAGCCAGTCATAATTCAAGACTGAAACTGGAATAGATAGCATACCACATTAGACAAAAGGATTTATGAACTATTTAAGAGAAGAATCTGGTTTAGCACGCTGAAAGAATAGCGATTTTTTACAAAATTATAAAAACAAAACAAATCAAGTACATGTTTTTAAACTTTATAAACATATTCACGTACTTAATATCTAGTTATTTACAGAATTCTCAAGTTAAGATATATTAGAAACCATAAAGGTAGAAATAAAGTTATATAAATATTATTATATCATTAAATATAACTATTATTAAGTAAATCAACTAGCTATGAATTATATTAACTTAGTATTTTATTGAATGCTCCTATTTTCTTTCTTTCTCGGATTTTATCTGCTTCTTTTATTTGTAATAATCTTTGTTTAATTCTTAGAACAAATGGAACTTTTTATTTGGACATGATCCTGTTAAATTCCAGCAATTGTTGCATGGTTTTGTGTACTTTTTTTATATTTATCTTCCAACTACTCAGGGATTGTTAGTTTGAGTCACAGCCACATCTTCGCAACTTATTACACCCTCTTTTTCTATCTACTTATAGTTTTTACATTCTACATCAATTTTATATTTATTCTTTTCTTTCATATATGATATCAATAATAATTCCAACTACCAATAATTGATGTACCTTGTGTTAGATTCATAAGTAAGAATAAATCTTAGTATATTTATTGAATTAGCACACTACAATTTGCTTGTAAAAGTTCAAAATTATTAAATAAATTTATTTTCGATGCAATCAATATGAGAATATATTAATATCGTATTCATTTTTTTTTATTTTTTTTAATAAAAATAAAAAAACTTTTATCAAACATTGATAAAACTAATAAAATATTTATGTTTATATTTGTAATATAAATATAGAGAACTAATAAATACAGCAAATATTATACTCTAATCTATGATTGTTAACATACTAACAAAAAATTACAAAGTAATTTGTGTACAATATATAATATGTATTTAAAAATACTTTATTGTAATGTGATTTACTATTACATGTTTCAGCCGACAGCAGCTTTTTATTAGCAAATGCTCAGATCGTGGATTTTCCAATAGTTTACTGCAATGAGAGCTTCTGCAAAATATCTGGATACAATCGAGCTGAGGTTAAAAAAAATTTAATTATTTTTTCTTCGCTATTATATAAATATTTTAATAATTGATGACAAAATCGAATTATTTATTGTAATATTAAAAATCGTATAAAATATTCTTAAAAATTACTTAATATTTTTTTTTTCTTAATTTAATCAATTACTAATAATTAGAAATAAGTATAATAACTCTTTATTAAAATATATAAAAGCAATTATACAATAGATAACAAATTTGTATATTTACATTAATTATGTAAACATTTAAATTTATATGATACTACATTTCATATTTTTATACCATTTTTTATTGTATTTAAATTAAAATAATAAAATAAATTACCAAGTTACTAAGTTTCTGGTTAAATTCTGTTTAAATGAACAGTATCGCAGTAAATGAGGAAGTATCAAATGCATTTTTGGTTCTTAGGAAATTTACTTAATATTATTTAAAAATTATACAAACTCAATATATGCTTTATGTATTAATTTATACGATTGTAGTCTTGGATAAATACAAGAAAAAAATATTCTAAATTATGAAAAATTTAACTAGTTTGTTTGTATGCAACGCATAAGAAATGAAAGGAATGAAAAACGTATTCAATACCAGTAAATATAAATTGTATAAAAAATAAACATACGGTTTTTTTTTAAAGAATTTTGAATCAGTGATGGAAAGTATGAGATTCAAGTAGAACTTATAAAAAATTTGTCATTTTTTTAAGGACAGTGAATTAAGTGGCAATCTTAAGAGTTTGAATATTATGATCTAGGAACCATGATTTAAACAAATATTGACAAAGATTCTTTTATTAAAATTACGAAAACGAGCGAGTATTATAATTCATATAAAAATTTTTAGAATATATTTTAAGGAATGTTGAGTTGAAAAACATCGAAACTTTTTAAAAATATAGATTACAATTTGAATGATAATTGAAAGAAAAAATTCGAATTTGACTTCTGTAAATGAAAATATTCGTGCCTATAGATTTTCTGAAGTTTTTATGAAATAAGATAGGTTCATACTTTTAGATTTTTATATATACAATACCTTTCCTATTTCTAACTGCAACCAGTCAATATCTCTTATAAATTTGAAAGTTATGTACTAATAAGCCTTTTTTAGAAAGTTTTTTTCAAAAATAATAATAAATTTAGTTATAAATATAATTATTATACAATGAAAAAAGAAAAAAATATGTTTTTATTTATAGGTGATGCAAAAATCTTGCCGGTGTAGCTTCATGTACGGTGAACTCACAGATAAAGATACTATTGTGCGGATAGAAGAATGCCTTGAAGGACAGATTTGTGATCAATTCGAGATATTGCTTTACAAAAAGAATAGTAAGTATCGTTCTTTACTAAAAGTAAAGGGAAAAACACATTAATAAATAAATACTTATCACATTATAGCAGAGAGTGAAGTCGTAATAATTCAGAATTATACATTTATTCTAATTACGTATACGGTAAAAAATATTGTATATGTATCATTGTATTTTTTAGCAAACTATTTAATTTTATTGATATGCTATTTATATTTAGTATACTATTCTCTTTTTTTAAGAAATTTCAAAACTGCTTTTGACATTGCTAGTTGATTATAAAAAAGCTATTTATCTTCGATAGTAAGAAGATTCGCATTAACTTGTACTATGTATTAACTCTTTTAACTCTCTAGGTACTTTTATTGATTTATTAACTAAAATCTTTTCATGTCTATAAACCTTCCTATATTTCATGTATCTTAAAATAGTTAGTTAATGAGTAAGTTGACGAACTTAATCTTATAAATTGTGTAAGTAAAATAGCTTGTCCGTGAACACCACTTTCTATTATATGTAGATATAGAAATTATTACACATAAGTAATTTTTGGAAGCTTTTAACCTACTTCATTTTTGTCTAAAAGTAGTTTTAAATAGCCACTGATGAAATAGTTACAAAAAATTTTACGTATTCATTTACTTATTCTTTTTTACAGCGTTAATTACATAAAACTTTTTGAAGTATATAAGGTCCAATAAATTACTTATAAATATCTAATAAACTTATATTTTTTTTAAATAATACTGAATTTGGTACATGATATTTTTTTTCATTATATTTATTTTTGTTCATTTTTAAAATTTAATTTTTTTTCATCTTAAAACTGTAGAAAATATGACATTAAATAATGAGAAGGAATTAAATAATTGAATATGATATATTTTATAGAAAACCATAGTTTATTCAAGTTTCTTCGAATGATCGATAGAGACTGGGTTAATTTATCCTATAAAGTAGCGATTTTTGTTGTCTAGTAAATTATATTATAAATTCTTTTCTAATCTTATGAATATCGGTTTTTATTATTATTTATTACAGTAAAATTTTATCCTGTATTTAGTCATTTTGATTTTTGAAGTGTACTCTCCTGACGTTTTTATAATTGTAATTTTCTATGATTATGTTTCTTTTTTTGTTGAATGGTATAAATTATTCTGTGACAGAAAATATATATGATTAAAGCTGTGATAAATTATTCTAAGACAGGTTATGTTGAGTTAAGTCTGTAAATTTAATTTATTTTTAATAAAAGAAATATTATTTGACTTTTTGACGAGCTTCCTCTTTTCCTCCATTAACGTTTCTCAGTTCATTTTCCGTATAAATTCCAATTCAACCATACCAGAAGATTCCAACTCTTCAATTCAATTCAATTCAATTCCCAGTCCAATTCTTCTATATGCTTATCCCGCATGCAAAAATACTAGCATTTTTCTCACCACTTCAGTTTTCCCAATGGTTTTCACCGGAAATATCCTGATTTTTGAGATCTTTTTTCAAAAAGAAGTCCTTGATCCCTTCACCTACTTTGTAGCATCGAAAATCCTCTACTTCTTTAAGCTGTTCATGGCTAGGATAATACGCTGCTCTCGGTTTGTTCTGTATATTTCTCTATTTGTGATAATTCTCATGGACCACCAAAAATATCATTACTCTAGTGTAGTGCCACGTCGGGACTTTTTATCTTGTAAACGTTTAATTATGAAAAATTTGGTAATCATATTCACCACTGAAAAGATTTACGTTTTCTTATTTTTTGGTTATTTTCCGTAAGGTCTAAATCTTCGAGGGTTTGCGTCAATTCCCCGACAGTTCTGAATTGCGGTACGACTACTTTTTCAACCTTTTCGTCTCATCTTTTCTTATCCCTACTACAGCAAAGTTTACTGTATCTTTGTAGTGATTTTTAATCTTACTTTAACTAACTCTGCTAATCGCCTATAGCAGAATAGACAAAAATCTTAATTCGGTTCGTTTTTAACATTTGCCGATTTTTTCAAAAAATATTTTTAATATTTAATATTTTGATTAATACTTGAGAGAGTAATTCCTCTGAAAATATCTAATTTTTGAGGCCTCCGCCTCCGCCTCCGAACATCCTCACATCTCTTCTTAGATATCACTATCTGCGATTTAAAGGGTAGCATTTCTTTCCAGTTATACATAGTAACAGCTTATACAGCTTGAATTATATATGAGGCTAAATATGTCAACCATATTAACACGTTCTCGCACATTTATTTTTAAACGTGTCTGGATTAAATTCTGATAAAATCGCATCAAATTAATGAGCTGTTGAGCCTGCCATCATTTAATCTGATAGCAATTACGCCCAATCTTTGTGTCGCCTTCAGTATCGGTCATTAGAACTATCCCGATAATTGTTCGTCCACTTTCTCATATTTGTCACGTTCATAGCGAGATTTCTTAGCGACGAAAAATAGATTCGCTGCCTTTATCGATATTCAAATAATTTATCAAACTTTTTAATCTTAGCAAATGAATAACAAAATAAAAATTAAAAACTCTTAACTCATTAAAACTCTAATAATTGATGATGTAAATCTAACATTGAGTTATATTGTAATTTCTGAAAAATAGAGTAATGAAATTAATCGTATAAAATTTGAAACACTGCTAAATCTACCATTAAACTAATATAATTAATAAAAATTTTAATTAAATTTGTTAAAATGATAATTACTGATATTATTTATTTTTTAGATTAGATATTTAATTATGTTATAATCCACTATTAATTATAGCATGAAATCGTTGTTCTTCCTGATTAATATTTGTATTGTATTTAGGTACAATACGCTTTAAATTAGTACATTTGGAACAGTAATTTATCATTTCACTGATTATTCAATTCGTTTTGACTTATTTTTAATTTATTTCTGCTTTAATGAATCATTTAATAAATTTTATAATTACTTGATCTTTTTTCCCCTTTTAGCGTTCTACTACCATAAATTATAAGTTTATTCATTTCATTATCTTAAATTTCATCAATTATACATTATATTTGTATTCTAAATTTATATTTCTAAAACTTACGACTTATGGCTTTTGTAAGAGATTTTAATTAACGATTCATTATTACTATTTTTGTTCACGTAATTCTTTTTATAAATTCTTTGCTATATATTATAATGAAAAATTTGTTTTATAAAAAATTTTATTTGATTCAATATTCATAATAAAAAACTATTATTATAGATTATTGTACTATAATTTATGTACATGCTTAAGTACGTTAATATATGAAAATTCATAAATTTTACAAATATCTTTGAAATTTCGTATAAACTTTATAGTATTTTATTGTCTTTTTTTTATTTTTTGTATTATTCTTCTTAATTTTTTTAAAATTGTTCACCTTCTTTCTTCTTTGCAGCTTTTCGTCTTTTTTATTTTTTTATATTCTACTTATATTTTTGATTTTATATACATATGTACATGTTTTTGATATAATATAATTTTGTTTATTAAAATTTTGAATTTTCTGTCGATAAATTTGTTTCTTTTACTCTTTCTCAGGCTTCTTCAACTATTAATTTATAGAATTCTGCTATTTTTTCTGATAATAAATTTAGATCTAATACTTTTTCACACTTCATTAGTTTTTAATTTGTATGATTTTACAATTTTTATGTTAGATTCAGTAACTATTATATTTCATAAAAGATTCCAATCTATAAAATTTTGTTGCCCAAAACATCGATTTAATTACTTAAAGAAACTTTTAAATTTACTTCGATGACGGATATCGCTATTTTCTCCTTTAGAGATAGTGATTTCAGCATAATATATTTTAGCCTATTATACGTTTAAGTCCAACTATTTAGACAGAAATCTCTCAAAAGAATAAGTTAATAACTGAGTGTGAAACGCTTAGTATTATAGTTTATATAAATAAAGTAACTTACATTAATGTATTCACACACTATTGTACAACATGTAAGTTATTTCGCATTATATATGTTTATTCGCTAGCTCATATTCTATATATGCAATTGTGTATTTTAAAAATTATATTGTATAATTATATATAGTAGAAAATTACTCATGTTCATTTAAAAACATTATTCAATTTTAAATTTTATTAATGTATTAAATATATTAGTTAAAAAAATATTTATTTAACATGTATTTTTTAAAAGAAATTGAATTATTGAATTTCATTTAAGTCTTTTTAAAAACTTATGTTTGTATTCATATTTACACTTGTGTATCTTTTTGTCTTTTTAATTTTATATAATAAAAATGTATAATATTATGCATTAAATACTTAGTAACTAAAAAGTATCGCGAACAAGAATTATTTTGTAAACACTTAACCTAGTAGAATTTTTGGATATTTAATTTCATTCAATTATTTTCATATGTATCATTACAATAGAATAGTTCTTTAGAAAAAACATTATTTTAACACATATATAATATTTTTATTATTAAAAGAACATAATTATTTATAGAATACGTCTTTTTTTTTCTTTTTTTTTTTCAATAATGCCTACACTTCGCTCTCTTATACATTTTATAGATTACAATTTCCAATACAAAAACACCAAAATAAAAATGTAATCAGTTATTTAAAAAAAAAAAAAAAAGAAAACAAAACTTTGTAAAAAATTGTAAATAAAATACATTTGTACATAAGTGTAATCTTTTTTTCTAGATATATCAGATAAAAAACATGTTAAAATAATAGTATTTTATATTAATTAATTATTTGATCGAAGGTATTAATGTATAAATGTATACAGTTAAATAAATTAAGCATTCTTTAATATTATATTACAGAACAATAAATGCATACACTTTTTCCTTGAAATCATAAATACAGAAAAAGAATAATAAAACGTAATTTTTTTTTTAAAGGTACCCCACGAGGTAATGTGAAAATCGTGAGAGAAAATCCTGTCTGTAAGTCACCTCCAACTCGCATTGCATTTAGGGTTGCCACTGTTTTCAATTACTTTAAATTTTTTATTAAAGTCTTATAGATATTCACTTAATTGATTGTATACATAGTTTTTATTGAGAAAGAAAAAAGATAAAAAATACTAGTTTAATCAAAAATTATATATTCATAATTATATATTTATAAAAATTCAATGTGGTAGCTTTACTTGCTCATAAGCGAAGTGAGAGGAGTATAATGAAACTTAAAAGTATAGTATTGATAATAAATAAAATCGCGTTCATTCTTTCTTATCAACTTTCCTTCTTTTATTATATATCTAAATACAACGAACCACTGTTTTTTAATGCTATTAACTTAAATATTACATTTTTATTTTATATAAATTATGAAATTTAATTTTATACTTTTATTAACTGCTGATTTATAAGTTTAATGTTTTAATAGATTCTATTTTAATTATTATTGAGAATTATCTACATTAAATTAAAATTTTAATTTATTACTTTTAATGAATAATAATGAATGAAATCAGAAGAATCAAAACTATTAATAAATATAGAAAAGTAAATTAAAAAATAGTACATAAATTATATTGTATATTTTTCTCCTGCGTTTTTTTTTTTTTTAAATTTTTTTTGTTTTTAAATATTTTTTTATTAAAATTAATTATGTGTTATAATAATTTATTGAAAACATTATAAATTATAAAATACTTTCAAATATTTGACATTAATTTTTTAACATAAAAAATTATTACAATATATTTTTTTAAACCAAATTAGTTTATTTTAATTAAATTTTTTACTTTTACATTTTTATTTTTTTATAAAATAATTAAAAATAATGATGCTAAATATTATTAAAAATTATCGTCTTGATGTTTTTTTCAAATTAATGTTAGGACATTTCATTTATAATAATAATATTCTATTAAACATTAAAAATTAATATACAACTTTTCGTCAAATTTTTATTGATTAAAATTAAATTAATTTTTAATAAATACTTTAAATACATTGAAATAATTAGATTTAAGAATGCAAGATTATACATTTTATTATCTGTATTAATTGATTTTATTATGTAAGCTACTGCTTTAGATTAAATAATGAACAGGTTATAAAATTATAATAACATTTAAATAATATTTTAATATTCTGTTTAATATTTTACTTTTGAAAAATAAACTGAAAAAATAAATTATATTAATTATATACTTGAAATGAAGTGTTAAGTTGCTTTAATATATAGTGTCAGGTGTCTTAGGGTGTTGTCAGAGACCTTATTTTGAAATCCAGTCTAACGCTATGAACGAAAGGTCTATAATCCATTTAAAATTTTTATATTTGTAGAATTCCTGCACATTGGATATCAAACTAAAAAGTTATATACTGCGAATGATATTGATACTGTGGTGTCAATTTTTCTTATTGCAGGAATAAAAATTTTTACGCTCTTAACCACTTTTTGTATAGATGCTGAAGTGCATACATATATTCCTATGCATATTTTTTACACAGAAAAAATTTTTTTATTGTGACAAAGGAAGTTATCAAAAATTGCACCACATGTTTTAAGATCAATCTGATAATGTTTTCTCGTTTCAAGGACTATATTCTAATTGATACTACATTATAAAAGTATATGCTAACACTACCCTTCAATAATTTGGGTATATATTAGTTTTTCCTGTTCGAATAAATGAAAAGAAAGCTATAAACTTTGGAGAAGTGATCATTTACACATTCGCATGTTTTATGATAAAAATTATATACATAGAGTTCTAAAAATTATTACGAGATGAGATTTATTCGCATATTTTCATTCAGCTGAGGTGGAAAAGCTTTATAGAAAGACAAAATAAGATTGAACGAAATTGGTTAACTTCAATTGCAATTGAATATATTTGAATAAACAAAAGTATTAGTTATGAATTTTTTACTATTTTCAATGAACTTTAGAAATAAAATAAAAGTTAAAAATTTTTTAAAAAATAAAATTCATTACTTCAGAGTAGAAATAAAAAATTATATAGTATTGAAAAAATTAGTCATCTACAAAAAAAATAAATACTGTAAATTTATGACTTAACTTATATCTTTAAAGAGCTTAATTATCTGCAAATATCAAAGTTGACATACTAATTGAAGAATTATTCACTAATTTACCGAATATTGATAATCTGAAATTACATTAAATTGTTTAGTGTCAGAGAAACATATTGAATTTATAAAAGATATTGTGAGAAACGATGGTTCACAATCTATTTGAACAACATAATTATGAGACCTAAACTATAACTGTTTACAGTTAATGAAGAAATGCAATGAAATAGAAGTTGGTGTTTTTGCTATTAAAGGAAGATAATATTCCAACGTTTTTAGGACACTTTGGCAGAATGATGTCTTGATAGGAGAAAACAGTCCTACCCTTATCGTCTCAATCAAAACTAAGAAGAAAATTTATAATGACAAAATTATAAATATTTTTCATTATAATACAAAAATAAAATATTAAATTATTAAATAAATAAAAGAAATATTAAAAAAGTCAATCAATATACAATTAAAGTTAATCAAATTAAACTAAATAAATTTTAAACAAAATAAATATTATTCGCAATATTTTACTGTCAGCAATTAGATGCAATAATCATTTAGAGTTCGTTTAAGATTGAATTTTTATTGAGTAAAACTAAATTATTATATTTTTTTTAAAATTTTTAAGCTACATTTTAATATAAATTGTGGAAGAGATTGTTTAAAGAATATGAAACGCTAAGAAGTTAATATATACCATTCAAAATAGCGAAATATTAAATTTCAAAATTATAAATACTATAGGTACATACCAATAAATTTGTATATTCTTGTAAGTTTCCTTGATTGTACGATATTCTAATAATTTATTTTAATTATATATTTTTTAATTCAGGTTATATTTTCATTCATAAAACATTAATGGATTATTTATTATCTGATTATTATCTATTGTTCATGATTTAATTTATTTCCCACGACTTTCATTTATATAGATTAACAGGAATTAATGTACATGGTGCGATATAAAAGTATCCAGACTGGTTTTTTTGACGTGACTATTTTGTTGTTGCAACAATTTCAGGCAGGTCGAAAAATGTGCGGAGGATTTTTTTGTATTTTTCCCTTATTATTTATTTTTTTTTTTTTTTTTTTTTTTTTTTTTTATATAGTCAGTATGAGCGAAAAAATTCGTCTTTGCAGTAACCTTGATTTTTAGTTTTGCAACAGCACAATGGATCGACTAGTTGAACAGAGCTACACGGTAAAATGTAAAATTTTATGTGAGATTTGGAAAAAAGCTGTGGAGCCTAAAACATTTGCATACACTTATCCTTAAAGACCTTTTTTAACGTTTAATAGCTGTCACAGTGTCTTTCCTAAGCGTTACACAAAACTCTATCGCATAAAGTTGTTCCACTAGTCGCTTCATCATGCTATGTTAAAAAATTGAAGACCACACTTTGCGCGAAAACAAATCCTGACGCTTTTACTAATCATACAAAAGGGGGTGAGGAATGGAAAAAAACTCGCCCACATATTGTCGACAAATAGACGCTCAAAAAAAAATTAACCTGGATACATTTTATAACATAGCAATTATATAATAACAACATATATACATTTTGAGAGATCATGGATACGAAAAATTACTCATCAAAGAGTTTGAAAATGCATTTATTTAGTCAATAATAATTGAAAAATATTTATTTTTATATTTTATGAACTGATGGTAAAACTTCAAAAATATTTGAAATTTAATTTTTAAAGCCATTTACAAACTATTAAACAAAGATGTAGATCTCTACTCTTCTCTCTCTCTCTCTCTCTCTCTCTCTCTCTCTCTCTCTCTCTCTCATATATATTTACTTTTATTTTGTAAGTACAATTGCAATTTTCAACTATTGATTTTAAAATATCAATTTGTTTGAATTTAAAGCTGTATCCAATCAAATTCATACACACTATTTTCATATATACAATGCTTGGGCCTATAATAAATGCTAAAACAATAAAATGCATTGAAATTTTCAATAGAGCTTAAAAAAATTATATGGAAACGATGAAAATTAAATACTATATTCTATGGATTATAATAAATTGAGAAATAAAAATTTTAAAAATCAGTTATTACAAGTAAACAAGTATAATCGAGAAATATATTTTTTAAGTACATTTATTGAAATAAGTTAAAAAAAATTTTCAATATAAAAATAGTAAATAAATGAGTAAATAAGAAAATCTTCCAGATAACACAGTCTTTCTACATTTGATTGATATTTTATTTTAGTGTACTTCATTTATTTTATTTGTTTAGATTAACAATGAAAGGGAAATAATAATAAAAATGATGACCTACAGTTTTTATAACTCAAGTTTATTAATCAAACATTTTATAAGTCATTTATAGCAAATCAGAGTTGATGGAAAAATAAAATCAAAAAATTCTTTACAAATTTAATCTCTTGTTTTGACAATTCTTTTCTTTCCTCTGATTTTACATATTTTGCTATTTTTTATAAAAGATAGTACAAATGGTTCATTTGTAATTTTAGAATCAAATGTAACAATGACTGAAACATGTTACACCTCTGTCACTATTGTGTTACTTCACGTTGAACAAATTTATCCCTGTTCAACTCATTAACAGTATAAAAAAATCATTTATCTGATAGATAAATAAAATAATATCACCTCAATCATATTGACGTTATATGTTATTCTGAACATATTTGGATATTTCATGTGATAATCTACAGGTAACAAACGAAAGAGAAAATCGATAGGAAACGACCTCTCAACCCTGATACACGAAATTGTACTCGGCTGCGCAAAAAGGAATTGTAGTTATAAAAATAAATTTTATTAAACTTAATAATAAACGAAATAAAATGCTAAATTTAAAATATTTTATATAATTTATAATTATAATAATTTATTTAGCTATCACATTCTTTCCTCATATTGTAATATAAAAAGTAATTAATGGAGAATTTTATGATTATTTTATTATTGCTGTTGTCAATATATTTACAAAAGTTTCTAACTATCCAAATCTTTGATACTAATATCAACTGAATATTTCGAATATCTAGTGCAAAAAACTTCTCAAATTACATTGAAACGAAAATGACTTAACAATCTAATATCTCTATTAACTATCTAACAATTTAACCCAACGGGGTCATCGATCACAATCGCCAATGGATATACGAATATTAAAATTTACAACATTTTTAAAATATATAGAAAGCAATTCTAAATAGAACTAAGAGGAAAATAGGGATATAGAATAATAAAAATTAAGAGTTTGCTTGTGTACATGCGTACGCGAATTCGAATGTAAATGTGTGAGGAAGATAAAAAAGGGAAAAAGGAAGTGAAAGACAAAGAGAGGCACACAAAGAGAGAGAGAGAGAGAGAGAGAAGAAGAAGAAGAAGAAGAAATTAATACCCGCTCCTAACCTTACCTTTACGAGTGCTCTCGCAGGATTTTTACTTGCTCTATTATTGTCGATGGCTTCTTCTTCAGGACATAATTACCTTAACGAATACCACCTATAGTTCGATAATTTTTACTATTTGCAAAGGATTTTAATGTATTTTTGAAGTGTTATTATATGTATTGTATAATAACTTATCATCTTCTTTCTTATTTCGTAACAATTAGTAAAAAAATAAAAATTAAATAAAAATAAAACTAAAATACAAAATAGATCAAAACGAGTCATAGGTAAACTAAATGTATTGGATTAATAAAAAATAAGTCAAATAAAAGTCAAATAAGAAAATAATTGTTTAAGGAAGAAAACAAATCTATGTAGTGTACGTTTACATGTGATATAAAAACATTTATATTAATTAACAAAAATATTACATTAATATGCGTACCGTATTATGAATATTTTTATCTTTATAAAAAAGTCAAAATATCTTGCTTTCTCATATACTGTATATGAAAAAATTATTTTTTTATCTGTTTGTTTATATATATAATATTTAAAGAAATATGAGATAATTTTAAATAAATCTAAATCTTCGAAAATAGTATATATAAATTTTAAATTACTATTTTTAGAATTCTATTTATTATAATAATTTTTATGAAATAAACACTTTAGAAGAATAATTAATGAAATAGCTATTTTACAACATATATATTATATTGATTACATGGTAAATGATAATTAAAAATAACTAAATTTTCTTTACTTCAATTCTTGGGGTTATTTATAATCTATAAAATGTTCTTTATATTCTTTCGCTGAAAGCATAATAAACCGGTACTTACGTCTTTAAATAGTATAATGTACTTTATCCGAATTTGTTTAGAATTATTTTAAACTTATACATGAGATTATATAACTGTATTGATTTGATATAAATATAAAAATCATACTAAATAAAAATTAAATAATATACTTAAGGAAAAAAGGATAATAATCTGACAATGAAAAGATTTTATTTATAGTAAATTAAGAGAAAAATATAATGTTCATATTATTTAATATTCATATTATTATAAAATAATTTGTTGCATATACTACACATATATTGGAAAAAAGGGAGACTAAAAATTGTATTAGCTTATTGTAACAATATATAATATAAGAAAGAAATAATTTTTCCCTTCACAATCAACTAATAATAAATTATTATTTTCTCTATAATTAAGAATTAAATTAAATTTAATTTAATTTAATTTAATTTTTAATTAATATTAACATTAATATTTAAAATAAGCTCATAGTTTTTTATCAATTGTTTAACTTCATAGATATGATGAAAAGAAGATGCGATAATAACATAGTTGTAATTAGATAATAATAAATGATAAAATTTATTTATTATCATAAAATAATTTTCATTTCAATTAATTATCATCCATATCACACATTCATATTATTTCAATTTTTAATTAATAAATAAGGAATTTTTTGTTTTTTATCTTTAGAATTATTTCTACATGTACATTTATAAATATTTTCTTCTCTGAATATTTTCTATTACTAACAATTTTCTACTAATTATGACACGGCTTAAAATTTTATTACAATTTAGTTCTATTTGTAGAAGCTGTGGTAAGTTAAAGATTTTATATTTTGTAGATTACGTACTTGACTAACAATATAAGAACTATATCAAAATAATAATTTATATTTAATTCATATTTTTATCTACAAAATTAAACTCACCACAATCTAAAACTTGTAAATATTTTTTTACACTTAAATTTATAGTTTAATCTTTATAATAAACTCTAAAAATTGGGGATAAAATCAAAAATTTATTTTTTATTTTGACTTTTGTATAAAGTATTAAATAAATATGTAAAAATATATATGCTCATTTTTTAAACACATCATTCTTATTTTCTATATTCTTCATTTTGCTTTAATTTTCTTAATACTAAACAAGCTATGTATTATTTATTGCAAAGCATTAATACTGTAATACATTAAAAATCTATTTAATTATTTATTTAATGCACACGGACAAAATTTAGCATTGGAAATAACCTGTGATTTCATTTATTTATACATTTATACTGGACATTTCTTATTAGATATATGAAATCACAACAAGGCTTAACAGAAAATTTTTTAAATTTTATATTGTATAAAAATTAATGGTAAGATAAATTCATTGTACATATTATGTTATATATACATCTATATATTTGTATATTCGTGTGTGTGTCTATGTGTGTGTGTGTGTGCGTGCGCGCGCGCGTGTGTGTGTGTGTTTATATGTGTGTATATATAAATATTTTACTTCATTAATAACTAATTTAATAAATTAAATAATTGAATTTATGAAATTCATTCAAATTATTTTTTTTTTTTTTAACGATAAAAAAATTAATAATTTTATTTAAATACTTGTATTAAATAGAAAAAAATTGTAAATGAATTAAAAATTTTTTATTATTAAATTTTTTAAAAATGAAAAAGAAATAATACCTTTAATAATATCCAGAAAAACATTCGTATTAATATTTTTTTTTTTTTGAACATAAATAAATAGTTATATATTTTATATATAATACTGATAAACAATACACATAAAAAATCAACAATACGCATAAGCTATGCTTAAAAATATTAAAAATAGTAAGTTATTAATTATTCATATTGCCAGATTATAAAAATTATTTTCAATGTTTTTTTTGTATTAAAATAAGTATCTGCTAATTCTTATAAAAAATATCAAATAAAATTTTGAATGGCTAAATAAGAACGAAGAAGAAATAACAAAATATTACCAAAAAATCAAAAAATAATGAAAGAGGCAATATATATTTTAGTATTCTTTGTAAGAAAAGCATAACTTGAATGTTGATAGGCGTCCGTTTTATCCGTTTTATCCGTTTTATCCGTTTTATCTACTCATTGAATATAAGTGTTTCGTTTCCGTTATTTTCGATGTATTGTTTATGGTATTAATTTCTAGAGTTCCAATTAATTTTTCACAATGAAAAGGAAAAAAAAAATATGTTAAGACTCACTGCCAGCTTTTAAAGAGCTACAGTGTTAATTTTTGCTCCGTGTGCCTTTCATCAATTTGTACAGACGATCACTGATGAAAATTGATGCTTATCCATTTTTCGCTGCACGTGGCCCGACCAAAAACAACAGAGACTCCACTATGGCTGTTACTGCAGATAGCGCCCATCAAGAACGAGCGGGATCTCGTCGTCTTATTTCTACTCACATTTCGCGATATAACTGCCCTGAAGCAACCGATAGAGGCGGACGATGCCAAAGGCGGCCTCTCCAAATTTGCCAAATTGGCGCGTTCGGTCACACGCTCGAGGTCGGTCCTCGTCTCCCAATTCAGCTCACATGTTCCCGCACTCAAAGACTCCTCCAACCTACCTGTTGCCACCAAGCAATCACACCTCGGCCATGTAAGTTTGTTCCCTCTCTCGTAATAATGTTATCAAACGATTATTATTTTCACTTTTGCATGGGCGATGGTGATAAAATTATTTTTTCACATTGGTAGTGAATTCATTGATGTTCCTTTTACAGGTGATGTCCTTGAGCGGAGATGTAATGCCACAGTACAGACAGGAGGCCCCCAAGACTCCGCCACACATACTTCTACATTACTGTGCATTTAAGGCCATCTGGGACTGGATAATTCTCTGCCTTACATTTTATACAGCTATAATGGTCCCTTACAATGTTGCGTTCAAAAATAAGACTAGCGAAGACGTCTTTCTCCTCGTAGTTGACACAATTGTTGATGTTATCTTTTTCATTGACATTGTTCTGAATTTTCATACAACATTTGTCGGAGCCGGTGGAGAAGTTGTCTCTGATCCCAAAGTAAACAACTATTATTATATATATATTGCATTGACAAATTCTTAATCTTATATTATATTATTACTAAAAAATAAAAAGAACAAAAATTCCTCTCTGTTTAGCCATTTGATAAAAAAAAAGTTTAAAAACTTCGGTGATAAAATGTAAAATTAAAGGGGAACCTGACTTTTTTAAATATTATAGATTCACATTTGTTTCAATAATGAAAATTTTACGTAATAAATAATGATCATTAAGTTATAAAACAAATAATTCATAAAGTTTACTTATAAAGGTCAATAGAAATAATACTATAAATGATTTATTAATAATAATTTTTAAAATTTATTAAAAATGTTATAATGTCATATTATTAAGTAATTTATAATTCAATTTTTCGATCCAAAAATGGATTCAGTTGATTATATCATACGTTTCAACTTTATCCTTTATATATTTATCGAAACTTTTTAATTATTTTATGGTTATTATTAAATTATAAAATATACTTTTGCCTTAAAAACTATTACAATTTTTTCCTTCGATATTCCTTAAAATTATACAGATTATTACCTCTCCTAACTTACACAAATATTTGCTAATATTTAATTTATATTCTCTCTAAGTATCATACTATTAACATTCTTTAGGCTATATCCTTGGATACACATTCCTTTACCCTTACTACTTCATTTTTATCTTCAAAAAATCTGTATGCCATAATATCATTTTTCCATTTTCAACGTTATTCCAAAGATTCCTAATAATTGTTATTATATTATCATTTAATGTATACTAATTCATAAACAAATACTTAATTAGATACAGCTTATACAATTTTATACATTCCACTAGCTCATTTATATAGTATACATGTATGCATCATGGTGTATGCATCAAACCTAAAAATCTATACCTTTCATACATGTATTCTAAACATATTTTTACATCTTTTTTTATTCATAGCCTATCAATTATGCAATATATTTACTATTTTGTTCTTCATACCCTGTTATATTCTATTATACTAATTATCTTATATATTCTCAATTTATTTTCACTTTAACTTTATCTCATTCCTAATTATTCTTTTCTTCTCATTCGACTGTAACTTCGAAAATTTTTATCTAATCCGTTCAAAAAAATCAAATCTACGCAGTATTCAACACAATCTATCTTAATCTAGTTCTTACACTTAATCCGTTCTGTTTCATCTTCATTACCGATGTAATTATCTCCTATTGGATCTTTCTTTTTTCAAAGCTAAGATTAAATATCCTGAAATCTGACCATTCGAACTTCAATTTCATAATATTATCCATTTTATTTTTTATTGTCTTTATCACTACAACACCACTGTTTGTACTTCGATCATCGCCTCTTTCCTATTTCCCATATCATCACACGGTCTATTATACATTTATCATTTTATTTCTATATTCGTAGCTTTATTTAATTTACTATTTTTCTCAAAATGTTTCTTGGTTTCAAAAATCTTCATCTCTAGTAGTGTTGATCCTGATGCGCTCTATACATTTCTTCCCGAAATTGAAGATTTCTTATTCCTCGATTTCACTTGGGCTTTTCTCGAAATCTTTCTTCTTCTCAATATCTCACATTCTTTCTTCTTATAGTACCTCCTCTACTTTTATCAAATCTTTTCCTTCTCCATTTTTTCATTCTATTAATTCTTTTATTATTCCTCTATATTGTTCTAAATTATCTTTTAAATCATTTCTCATTCCACCCATTCATTTTTATATTTACTAATTCCTGTCTTTCTTTTTTTGGCACTAAGATTTCCTCCAACTTCTCCTTTAACTTTTTAATATATTCTTTCTCGCCTTTGAAATGTAATATCCCTTCTGATGAAGACTATATCTTTGTTTTTTATTTTTCATTTATCTCTTTCAGCACATCTTTTTCTATTTTCTGCTTTTTTTTCTTCCGATTCTCTCTTTTTTTAGGCTTGTCGGATTTCATTGATCAGCGTTTCTTTCCTAACTTTTACGTATTAACATTTAACTAACCTCTTCAACCATGTTACTCTTCTTTTACTTCTTACCTCTCCTTTTCTCAATTCAATCTTCTGCCTTCACATTAATAATTATTTCATATAAATATTAATTTAAAAAAAAAAAAAAATTACTTAAAATTTCTTTTTATTTTTATTTATACTTTATGTAAAAACAAAAAATTGGCTCATTAGTAAATAATGAAAAAGTCTAATTGATTAAGACTTTCGTAATAAATACACTGAGCTTATAACAATTTATTACATATATAGAGATTTTAGAAAAATGAAAAAAACACATTGTTAACATATATTAGATTTAATAAATAATAAAATGATTATGGACATCAAAATATAGTCATAAATATTAATATTCTTAAAGTCATAGTGAACATAAATAATTATAAAAATTTATTATTAATATTTTGCTTAAATTTTTTGTGATAAAATTGTTTGATTAATTTACTTTATGCTTAAAAATATATATATAAATATGTAAGAAAATAAAAGTTTATATATATATTTTGTATCTATAATAATGTAATAGTAGTTTAATGATATTGTATTAAATATGCCGCGAAACAAATTATAATTCTTCCTTGGTATAAAATAGTTATATTTATTGGAATTATTATTACTTTGTTTTAAATAGGTCATACGTATGAACTACCTTAAGTCTTGGTTTATTATTGATCTCTTAAGCTGTCTACCGTATGATGTTTTCAATGCTTTTGACCATGATGAAGACGGAATCGGAAGTCTCTTCTCTGCCCTCAAAGTTGTACGGCTATTAAGACTTGGAAGAGTAGTTCGTAAGCTTGACAGATATCTCGAGTACGGTGCCGCAATGCTAATACTCCTATTGTGTTTCTATATGCTCGTAGCTCATTGGCTTGCCTGTATTTGGTAAGTTCTTTTTAAATTATTGTTTTTATCATGTTGATAACTTGTTAAACACGGCACAAATATATTCATTTAATATTTGAATAATATATTCATATTATTTTATTATTTATGTTATTAAAAAATAAACACATTTTCAGATATTTTGAGATATATCGAATACGAGCGTATTTATAATTTCTTTATGTTTCTTGTGATACAGTTGGATCAACTTACAACTGTTATATCGACTTTACTTCCTCTTTCCTTTTCTTTTTTTTTTTTTAACTATCCTCTCTGTAAATAATAGTAAAAAGATATTTTTCATGTATTTTCACGCGTATATTTATTAGGCTCGGAGGTTTATGGTTTTTGTAATACGCTATATTACTTAGTAGCTATTAGAAACAATAAGTCATATGCAGTACAATGACTATTGTTAGTACAATAAGAATTTTTCTAATTTAGCATTTCATCACTCATGTTAACAACATTTCAACCATGTATCTGTTTATATATATATATATGCTACATGTACACGTTATACGTATTTATTCTGAAATGTCGTATTACACTATTTTTTAACGTATTTAGGTATATTTTGATTTGAATTTCTTTTTTATAATTTTTTTTTTATTATGTAAAGTATTATTCGCACAATAAGTAATAAATCTAGTATTATTATTGTATCTATTATTATGTTATTTTGTTACTCGGTATGTAAAGGAAATTATAAGTAAATATTTAATATATTTTTTTATAAAAATTATAATTTATTTATAAATTACTTTAAAAGTAAATGCATATAATTATCAATTTATAAAATTTACAATTATAATTATTTTAAATGATTTTACTTGGAATCAGTAAAAATAAATTGAAAAATAATATTATTTTACAATGAGTTACAATACTAAAATACAATATGTCAAATATTATAAATGTACGTTATTTGATTATCCAATTTAGTCTGTTTTTTGTAGATAACTGGCGTAGAAAATTCTTATTGAATCTAAAAATTCGATGTGAGGATAATATATATCTTTGGTACTATCTGTCACTATCCCAAATTGCTTTGAACTTGAATGCCTGGAAAAACTCGCGATAATAATTATTCAAAAACTAATTAATTTCACTTAATTTGAATTTAGATTGAATGATTCCTTGGTCAAAATTGTAAAAAGCACCTTTAGTGTTTTTCGGGTCGCATTCATAATCTTTGTCTTATCTCCTCTGTTATGATCTAATTCATAGTGACATACATTTTATCGATTAGTCAAGGTGGTAAATTTTAATGATAATTGGTTTAAATATATGGTTTCTCACATTCGTTTCACCTAGTTTTTGTAATTTCGACTTATTGACATATTATTCGGGTCTTTCATCCTGCGATGTAATCATAGTTTATTTTAAATTATTAGATTAAAAATGTTTTTACAGGAATATTATTAATAATTAATGTATTAAATTATATTTTATCGTATTTACTACTAAACAGTTTAATAATGTGCACTACGAATTTGATATGAATATTGATCAACATCCATTGTAATTCTACGCAAGTTTATTAATAAATATTGATTATACTTTTTCATCTACTAAATACATCAGTACGGATTTTACACATTAATAATGGTTTCATCATTGTGAGATACTATTCTATATTTTAAAAAATCCTACGGTTTATTACTTATAATTAACAGTTTCAATTATGATACAATTAATATCTACCATTAACTAATCTGTGAAAATCAGTATGAAGATGCCTCTTTCGGAAAAGTGGAATACCTTAATTATTGAAACGTATTATCCTCATTTTGCTCTGAGTAACCTTCGCTCTTTTATTACTTGTAAATCTATTACCTACGTATTACCTTTTTTATTTAGTTTAATAGACGCCTCTATTAGTTATATTCTTTAAAGTTGTATTCTCGTTACTTTGATATTTCTGTCGTAACTATTATTTACCTTTCATATATCTGTACACATGACTTTACGATACAAAAATTATTTTTTTTTATAATTCAATATAATTATAATGTAATATTTTACTGATTATACATTTATATTTTATAATTTTATTTACATAAATTCTAATTTATATTTAAAAAAAAATTATTTATACACATATTTTCAATGATTATACAAATTTATTATGTACAGCTATATAATACATAAAAAATATCTATAAATATTAAATACACGATAAGATTAATTATATTATTGTTTTATATTAATAAATGCGTATATCAATGAATTACACATTAATATATTAAGTACAAATAAAACATAAATTATATATAAGTGAAAATTACTTTACTCAAATATAATAGCTATGCTTGTAATAATATATTTATTTACAAAGTGTTACAAATAAATTTTCTTGTTTAGGTACTCAATAGGTAGGTCAGATGCAGATGCTGGAGTTCAATACTCTTGGTTGTGGAAGTTAGCAAATGTAACGCAGTCGCCTTATAGCTATTTATGGACGAATACTAGCACAACTCCAGAACTTATTGCTGGACCTTCCAGACGCACCATGTATGTGACAGCACTTTACTTCACAATGACATGTATGACATCCGTTGGCTTCGGTAATGTTGCTGCTGAAACTGATAACGAGAAGATTTTCACCATCTGCATGATGATTATTGCTGGTAAGCAATAAACAATGAAGTAATACATATATATATCGAAATAATGATATCACGTATAAACTATTTCTATGATTAGTCGAAGTACAGAGTTTTTTTTTATTTTTCGACTATTGGTCGTGGCGACTTGAAAGGGGTCTTAAAATGCAGAAAAAGCCTTTTTCCATTTGTCCCTTTTTTTTTGTATTTTCGATAATTTGAACAGGCAGGATTTTACTTCGCGAGAAGGGTATTTTTCGATTTTTTGACACGGCGCATTGACGCAATTAGGGGAAAAACGCTACACGAGAATGTTTCGTTTAAAGATTCTAAAAAAAAAGTAAACACTTACCTTTTTTAATTAAATATTATCTATTATTGAATTTATAAATAGTTTGAAATAAAAATTTTAAATTTATTTTTTAAAATAATTTCCTCCTGCATCAACGCATTTACGAAGATGAGTTTTCCAGCTCTTAAATGCAGTCTGAATCTCTTCAGCTTTGTTATTTACGCAAACTTTTCGCATTTCTAAATGTTTTATCACTATATTGTGCTTCATAGATAGCGTTAAATTCAGTTTTTCCGGGATTGCTCTAAACGTTAATCGATAGCCTGAATTTTAAATTTTTATCACGTGGCGAGTGTTTGGAATGTTTAGAAAGCTTTTTGGGCATCCAGATCGACGCTCGTCAATGATCTTTTCCCGATTCTCTTTAAAAGTTCTGTGCCATTTTCCATATTGCGATTTTGACATACAATTATCTTTATAAGCCTCTTTTAACATTTTAAAAGTTTCCGCACTGTTTTTTTTAAGTTGCAAACAAAATTTTATCGCGTAGCATTTTTCCACTAATCGTTCCAGTGCGCCGTGCCAAAAAATCGTTAAACACCCTTCGCGCCAAGTAAAATCCTGCATCTTCAAATTATCAGATAAAACAAAAAAAAAGGGACAAATAGAAAAAGGCTTTCTCTGCATTTTAAGAGCCTTCCCAAGCCGCAATGACTAATAGTGCGAAAATAAAAAAAAAACTCAATACTTCGGGGACAAACCATGTATATACGTACAAAAATGTGATGAAAGTGTGCGTGTCATTATCAAATTATTTAAAAATTTTTTATTTTACATTTTATAGAAATAAATCGAAAATAATTTTTACAATTACAAACAAATAAATTCAATTCAATTCGATATTTAAGTTACACTTATGTAAAACATACATAGAACATACGGTGATATATTATTTTTAAAAATTCACAATGCACTAGACAAGCTAAATATATAATAAGAGAAAACAGTTTCTCTATGAAAGAAAAACAAATTTAAGCATTCTAAAAAATTTTAAACATATTCTATTATATGCACATTGTATGTACATTTTCATACACTACGTACAGAACTATTAATGGTTTTTTCTTCGGAATACGTAGCACCATCCGAATTTTATTGTTCTATATATCTTGATTGATTATGCAATCACCTATAAGAACAAGAGGTAACAATAGTTTGTTGCTTAATCTTGATATTCATATTCTAATCGTCAGCAACAATCTTCACTTTACTTATCCAAACAAGTGATGGGTCTTAAGTAAAACAAAATAAAAAATCAGCGATTGAACAGCTTCTACAGAAAATTACTATATCTAGTTACTCACAATATCTAGAATAAACAGAAAGTAAATTAACCAATTTACCCAAAATTTTAAAAGAAAACAAAAATATCAAGTACTACTATAGAAGAAAGATAAGAATATAATATTTTTCACTAATTCGCAACTGAAGGTTTAAAAAAGTTCCTAAAATAGTTTCCAAATAAAATACTGTGTACAAAGAAAATAACCTTTTTTTTATCAATATTTTTTATCAAAATCTTCTAATTAATGTAAGAAATTCAAAATGAATGAATGAATTTTTTATTTTACTTTGTAGTAAACTTTTTATGTTACAAACCATTATATAGTTACAAAAAATATACGGAGGTATGAACAGTTCTAAATACTATTAAATACACAATATTAAAAATTAATTTCAAGAATATATTAATAATTGAACAAAAAGTACGAGTACTAATTTAAAATATTATGTAGTACTAGAAAAATATAGTGACTTTATTTAACTGATACTTAAGAATATTATTGAACTATTCTGTTAATAGCTTTATTATATGCAACGATATTTGGTCACGTCACAACCATAATCCAACAGATGACGTCAGCTACCGCGAAATATCACGACATGTTAAACAACGTACGTGAATTCATGAAATTGCATGAAGTGCCAAAAGCATTAAGTGAACGTGTTATGGATTATGTCGTCAGTACTTGGGCAATGACGAAAGGTTTAGACACTGATAAAGTTTTAAATTATTGTCCAAAAGATATGAAAGCTGATATCTGTGTGCACTTGAATAGAAAAGTTTTCAATGAACACCCTGCATTCAGGTAAATAAATATATTGATTAGTGTTTTTTTTAATTATTAAAAAAAAACTATATTTGTATCTTAAAATAATTTAGATGAAATAAGAAACAAATATTATCTTATAAATACTGATTATTTAACTAAAAGAACAATATTTTTCGCATATTTTTAATATTGAAAATTCATATTATATTCTTCTAGTATCAGGTATTAATATTTTATTTGCTAATATTCTTCAAGATTTCAAAATATTCTTGCTTTATATTACTTGGCATATATTATTATATTTATACTGTACTTTTTTAACAAATTTGATTCACTTTTAATAATATCGCATATAAATAATTTTTTTTACTCTCATGGTTTTTTCATTTTATGTTTTTACCGACATAATAGTGGAGGGTCTCGATTAAATATCAAAATATTGTAAAGATAAAAAAGTATAATTTCGTATCGCTGTTCTACTTAAAACAAGTATATAATACTATTTTATTTATCGATTAAAAAAACATCCTTTTCTTTACATATTAAAACAATGCAGTATTCATGTAAAATACAATGCATTCTTGAAATAAAATTTAAAAAATTATATTCACATATTAATAGAAAGAGAAATTATTTGCGTATTGAAAAAAAAAAAAATTTTATTATAACAGAATAATAAATTAAAATTTCGATTACTATTTACTACCAAACAAAAGTAAAATATTGGTAAATAAACTTATAGAAAAATTTTATTTGCAGGTGATTTAATTTTAAAAACATTAAAATCATAAAAAAAATTATTATTTCTATTGATAAAAATATTAATAATAGAAAAAAAGAAACATTAATAATTGTAAACAATAAAATAATTTCTTTACTGTGTGATGTTTATTAATTTAATTATATTAATCGTTTTGTGAAATAAAATAACAATCTTAGATACAACCTAACAACATAAATTTAAAAAAATAAAGAAAAATATATCAATAAAAATCCTATAATTTAAACATAACTATGAAGTATAATAATACAATGGAATTAAATAACATAAATATCTTAATAAAAAAAAATATTTATCGAAAAATAATGATTTTCGAAATATTTAATATTGAAATTAATAAGAATACAACATATATAAATAAGAATGTAAATAATACTAAAAAACTAGACAGTTAATAAAAAATAAAAATTATGTATTATTTCATTATAATTAAAATGTAATACCATGGTAACAATGCAACATTAATAATTACAATAGTCAAAGTAATGATGTTTTTTTTATACAGCTTAAAAAGAATAGAAAAATACTTTTCCTGAAATGTTACTAAAAATATCAATCACAAGTTTGTTCTTATGTACTATTAGTAATTATACAATGTGCTAAAGATCCTTAATTGGAAAAGTATATTTGTATAATAGTAATTGTATATAATAATCTAATAATTAGCAATAATAATTTGTATTTAATAATTGATTTAAATATAAAAAAAAATTTATTATTTTTATATACAAAGGTGTTTTCCTTAACTTAGTATCTTTTCTATAATTTACTATTATTTAAAATATGTAGAAAAAATTAACACCAAGAATTATGAAATATATTTTATTTTTACAACTTTATATTCATAAGAAACTTTCTTAATATTTTTTAAACACATGTTTTATTAATTCTATTAAAAAATTTATAAATTAAATGAAAGTGAAAAATAGATCGAGTGCGAATGAGTTAATAACTCAAAAAAGTATTGATATAATTAGATAATGCGAACTGCTATCTAATTATAACACAGATGACAAGATAAATATAAGTTATATAATACGCTATACAGCTTATTCAAAACGATTAGAGTATTTTGGAAGCTCTGAAAAGTCGTGATAGAAAAGCGTTGAAGTTGGTAATAATTTGTGTAGACGATCTAGATACGTTCGAACGGAATGAATAAACCATGAGGATTATAACACACGATTACTTGTTACATGGCTAAAGATTCTCCGATGTAAGAACGGCGTTCGTATTTTAGTAAATTGAGTGTAAATTTAGTAAATAGATGTAGCCGGAATAATTTGAAAATTGAAGAATCAAAAGAAATCCATGACTCCTTAATAATATTACAAATATTACCTTACAATATTATGAATTTTTAATTTCGATGAAAAAATGTTTATTAAATTTTTTTTAAGAAAAGAGAATTGATAAAAAAAATTACAATGTAATAATTGTCTCTTAAATGTAACTTTAAGAAACGATTATGATTTAATAAATAATTGAGAAGTGGAGAAATAATAATTTTATTATTTCAATATTTAACTTCAAGATTTGTATATAAAATGCAATTATAGAACATTAATAATATAATTATTCATTTTGAAAATTTTATTTCAATTAAATAATCTTATAGTTGTCACATATAATATTAGTGTTTGAATTGGCATTGTAAGTTAAAAATCATAAGAATGATTTTGAGAAGATTTTAGTGACAGTGTATTAACTAAATTAAAAATTAAAAATCTATCATAAAAAAAAAAAATCAATTTTATGTAATTATTTAATTTTTGATTAGATAATGTTGTATTGTAAATATTTTGTTCGAGTATTTCTTTAGAATTTTTAAATATACCTAACAATACTGAAAGTAAAATACTTTCATATTTGTATATTCAGGTTTGTGTATTATGTCAAGATGAAAAAGCTGATTGAAAAAATTAATTTTATTTCATTTTTTGTATGGAATGATTACATATGGAAGAGTTTATTCATAAATTTTGTAAAAATTCTCTTGTTCCTTAGTAAATTGAGAAAGATAATTATAATTAATTATATTAGATTAAAAAAAAAAAAAAAAAAAAAAAAACAAAAAAAAAAAAAGCCATGAAATGAATATTCAATGACGAAGGGATTTAGAATTTAGAAATAAAGGTTTTTTCTAATATTTTCAGACTAGCCTCCGATGGTTGCTTACGTGCTCTGGCAATGCATTTCACAATGTCACACAGTGCACCGGGCGACTTATTGTATCACACTGGAGAATCAATTGACTCGTTGTGTTTCATTGTAACAGGAAGTCTCGAGGTCATCCAAGATGACGAAGTCGTTGCCATTCTTGGTAAAGGTGATGTTTTTGGTGACAGTTTTTGGAAAGATAATGCGGTAGGCCAAAGCGCAGCAAATGTACGCGCCTTGACTTATTGCGATTTGCATACAATTAAGCGCGACAAATTGCTAGAGGTTCTCGATTTTTATCAAGCATTTGCTAACTCATTCGCCAGGAATCTAATACTTACATATAATTTGCGGCACAGGGTGAGTACTAGCATTTTTTAATTGTACTTTTATTAGATTATCTGATTAATTTATACATCTATTTATATGGTATTAATATCCTTGGTAACGACATTCTTTTCCACAACTGATTAAACAGAATCATTTCTAAAAATAAAATTAAATAATTTCATGAAAAATTAAATTAAAATCCTAGGACGCCAATTTTAGTTTAATAACCAAGCAATTTATAATAATTACCATTGATTCCTGGTCATTATAGATACTTTAAACATAACCGTTTAAACATAATATATTTATTAAAACGCATTTATACATAATTTATTGTCCCGATGTTTTTTAATTACATTTATTAATCATTTTTATTGTACGTTTAAAAATTGTACATCCTGCAAATTGATAGCATTTTTATTGAATAGGATTCATATTATTTTTTTAAAAAATTTTTATTATTCATATTTCAATTCATATTATAATTTGAATTAGTCCAAATATGTGATTAACTGTATAATTATAAAAGTAATTATATAATTGGGTTTACCTAGATGATTAATCAGAAATGGAAAAGAATCGGATTATTTAATAAAATTAATAATAAAATACTAATTAACACGCAATTCTGATTATATTATTAAAACTATGTACACCAAATTATCCTTATGATAAAATAATATATTGAAATAATTATGAAAAGGAATATATGTTTTCGGAGTGAGAAACCACGATTCCAAAATGAATAGTAGTTATGAACTGAATTGTTTGGTTCATAATTTTCACTATTTTATGGTAATGCAAATGGCGAACGTTTAGCACGTTTTATGTACACTCAATTTATAATATTTTCACTCTGTATTCACATTAAATGGTATCATGGATTATGAATATGGTATTATGATACTTACAATATTGAATAATTATGATTAATACTGAAATACAGAATAGAATATTTTTTATTTTTTCTTTTAAGCCTGGAAATGATTCAGGCTCCCTATTACATTATATTACATTTACATTTAATTTTACATTGTTTACATTAAATTCATTATATACATCATTTACATTCTTTTTATTCTTCTATTATTTCCAAACATTATGCTACTTTATTTTATTTGATATTTTTTATAATCACATGTAATATCTTCCTTTTTTTCTTTGTATTTTTTCTTCTCTCCTCTGTCGTCATTTTCTGCCTTCTTTATTCCACTGTCGATTTGACCCATTGCTTTTATCAGCTTGAAATCTTTTATGAATCCATTGAATTTCCCCATAATTATTCTTTCATGACATGCCTACGTTTTATCCGTATATTTTTTTTTTTGTTAGGTTCTTCGGTATCTAGCACTATTCTACAAGTATTTTCAGTCTTTTATCTTCTGTTTGCATGGATTGCATAACCTTCTTCTTTATTTATTCTTCTTTTTTCAAACAGTATTTCCCATCATTTCTTATAATTTCGCATCTTATTCTTAACTTTTTCTTATTCTCTTTTAAATATATAAATCATTCTATCTCCATTATTTCCTCTTAACATCTATTGTACTTTTCCTCTTTCATTTTATTGAAACGCATTTATATCTGTATCTTCTCTTTTTTCTCAATACTTCTATAACATTCTCTTTCCTTTCCATTACAAATATCTCCATCTAACGTAGCTACATGCTGTGTAACAACTTTTTCCTCTTTCTTTTTATTCTTCTTATCTAATTTTTCCCTCTCAGCACTTTTTGCCACTCTGCCAAACGCTAGTTTTCTCAATTACTCCTCAAATTTATAACGCTTTTAATCTCCATTTTAAACTTGGATTAAAATTTTCAGCCTCCCTGTATATTATACATCTTGAGGTGTAGAAATTCAGCCTCAGCCTTCGTATTTACTGATATACCTTTATTTTCTACAAAGCCTCCCACTCTTCCCATTCCCAGGTTTCTACCCCATATTACATTACACTTCTCACTAGATATTCAAACAGCAACCTTTGTTTCGTAGAATAATTTCTGAATTTCCCTTCTCTTACTCCCCATGCTTTTCTTGCTTACACTATATCTTTATTTTTCATTTTTCCAATGCGTTCTACATATTCTACCTTTAAGCTAGAAATGAATCTTAAATACTTGAAGCTATCCACTATTACTATTGCCTTCTTCTCAGATCCATGTTTCCTTAACGCTTTTCCCTCCTTTCATGAATATCAACATTTTTATTTTTTCGGTATTTAGCTCTAAGCTTCTGGTCTTCAGGAAGCTTTTCAACATGCCTATCAAGTCCTGCATCACTTTCCTACATTCATTAATCAGCACCACATAACAACACAGCAGTAAAAACAATGGACTAAATAAAACAAATTAGTTCCAAAGAAAGTCAAAGAGTTACGTCTACTGATAAGGTAAAGGCCTCAATTTTTTGGATCTGCATGAGATAATTTTACTTTAGTATCTTAAAAGCTGAAAAACTATCAGTATCGAGTATTATGCAGCTTTATAATAGCATTTAAATGTTGCAATTAAAAGCAAATATATACTAAAATATGAATATACATATATATAATAAATAATAAAATATATTTAACCGGAAAAATCATTTATTATTATAAACATGGATCAGCTTACCATCCGATCATTGCAATTATCAAACTTTATAATTTAAAATTTTGTGTGTTTCAATAAGTAATCTGTTTTTCAGCTTTAGTGCCCTCCGATTTTTTGTATGTTCTAATATGAACAAATAAATCATTTATTGACAAACTTTTATAGATATGAAAGTGAAAGTTACGAGTGAAATTATTATTATTATAAAGACTATAGTAAGTAGTTATATTCAAGCCGAAGGGGTATACAGTAGTCCCTGTTCGAAGACATACCGACCCTACACGCGCTCAGACCTAACCCGATTGTAACTAAATCCTCCCAAGTCCCAGTTTAAAAAAGAATACTGTACCCAATAAAGCAAGGAGACTACCAAAAAAGAGCCACGATTAAAATGATATGCTTTAACCTCATTTTACTTTAATCTCTTCCATAAGTCGACCTAGTCCCCTCCTCACAACTTCAAAAGACGACTGAGAGAGATTTCAGACAACGAGACAGTTGATATCACCTATCTAGACTCGCTGGTTTTGTATGAGATAAAGCCTAGACAGGCATCCTGTAATGGATTCCCATGCATTCTCAATATACAGTGGTATTCGAATGTAGCTGGCTAAGGTCAGTGTGATCAATAAAGATACTTAATATTACTATTTAACAAAGATCCATATTTTATACCTAATATGCAAGAAGGCTGGACAGTGACCAAATAGATGTTCAGTTGTTTTGTCATTCTATTTTTTTAAATCTCCACGTTTGTTAATTAAAAAATGTGAAGCTTGTAAATCTTTCTTAATATGCAAATACTTGGCGTGTGCCTTCGCTTACATCATCTTATGCCGAGGTATTACATATAATAGCTATTCTAGAGTTTTTAAGAGGATTGTCTTCATTGCTCTAGCAATATCTCTGAAAAAGCTCTTGCACTTTTCTAGGAGTACTCGAATTTGTCTTGAGATTACATATGTAACTTTAACTAATGATATCGTGGCCTGAAAAAGCCATGACTCGATAATCACCTCATAAATTTATGTTAATTTGTGAAAGATAGAGAAAAAAGAATTAGAGTGATATATAACAAAATGTGGAGGTAAAAAATGTGGAGGATATAAAGATGGAAAGGCACAATTTAAAGAAAAGATCAAAATTTTTTCGCGGAAATCGGAGTGTAAAGAGTTCTGAAGGGATATTTAGAATAAAGATCTTTAGATTTCAATCCGGAATCATGATATAACAAGTGTTAAAGTATGTAAAGTGTTTGCAGAATCATAAGGGATTAGGTAATTTAGGAGATATGTTGAATATTTTTTGGTAAGTAGTTTGTACAATAGGCTGAGTATTAAGTACTCTCTACATTGTTTGGAGTTATCCAATTAAATTTATTATGATATAGAGTAATATGTAAATAATGTTGAAGTCCATAAACCTAATGAATTGCAGAGTTAGAACTCCGTAGCTCCTATTTGACAGTAGAGTCTGCGAGAAGTAAAGAGCAATAAAAAGGATTATTGGGTATTTGGGAATATAAGATGTATATAAAGTAAATAAATAGTACTACGGTGCAGGTGATATAATATATAGGGGATGGAATTAATTTTCCTTGAAAGTGAAGTAATTTGAAGCTTCCAAGATATTTTAAAATTTGCAACCACTCTCGAAATGTTAACTGTGAAATTAAATGGAATAATATGGCTTTTTATAATAATGGATTGAGTTTTATTGAAAAAGATATTTATAAAAATTTTGTGACCAAAGGAGATTGCATTCATTTTAGTAAGATTAATTTTCAGATTATTTGATTCATCCCAGTCAAATATTTTACATGCTTCCGATGATAACCGATTGAGGTTGTTGGCCAGATCATTAGTGAAACTGTACATAACGGTATAACAAATATACTTAACATGATGATTAAGAATGATATCATTATTGTACAGGTAAAATAGTAAAGGTCTAAATACTGACTATGATCGGATACCGCGACTTATATTTAAAAGGAAAAATATTTTTAATAGCATTAACAAATACGGCTTGAATTGTATCAGAAAGATACGGAGAAAACCATCATAAAATTTTGGAAGAGTAGCCCATATTTTGTATTTTTTCCGGAGAATGGCGTGATAAATGAAGTCAAATACTTTCAAATGTCAAAAAATAAAATAATGATAATTTTTCTTTCATCATTCCAATGTCTAACGTCATCCACTACATGTAATAAGGCCATCACAATACTATGACATTTATAGATTCCTGTTTGAAATTCTGATATGATATTAAGAGTTTAAATATATATATATATAGTAACGAATTATAAAAGGAATTTTATATTTGGAAAGTTTTTTAATAAAAAATAAAATTTAATTTTTAGTTTATAAAATTTTATTTTAATTATTAACATTCATTAACAAAACATTGACTTATTAAATCAAAATAAGATAAATAAATAAAATATACACTGTACAATGCCATTATGTTAATGATCTATTTTCATTAATACCATACAATAATAATACATAATAATAAATACTTATTTCTAAGTTTTTAGAGATTTTATGATCCATCAAATAAAATTTAAATATTTGTTAATCTTTAAATATATTAAACAAATATTAAATTGATTATTTTCATAAATCATAAAAAAAAATTATATTTAAAAAGATAAAATATCAAGTTATTAATTTTTAATTAGTATTCTAATCATTTTAATACAATATAATATATATATTTTTACTAATTTAATTAAATTGATTTATTGCTCTTATATTTACTTAAAATATTTACAACTAATTTAAAGTTAAAAAAAGAAAGACATAAATAAAGTTTTACATTCTTTTTAATATACAAGTATTTTCATACTGGTTCTTCCCGTAATCCATCACTGTACATTTTTTTACCAGAGAGCTCCAATATAGCTTTAGAAGTAGAATCTTGATCAAGAACGGATTTTGATTGTTTGTCTTCATTATCATTTTCAGTTATTGGTCCCACACCCCAAACTTCACAATGTTTAAGTTCAAAATTTTGTTTTCCACTTAGTTGCACATAATTTTGAAATGTTGTACATGATACATTTGACTGCCCTGAACCATATTCACAATGAAGCCAGAGTGCAGGATACTCCAATTTACCACCCATCATCAATCCATTGGGCATTGTCTTTTGATGTAAATTGAGATATTGATAATTACTATTATAGCCTGTAGCAGAAAAAGTTAAAATTTGTGGTTCTAATTGAAACAAGAAACATGACTGATTTCCTGTATAATTTGGCGACAGAAACCAATTTTCAGAGGCAAAGCCTCCGAAAACATGATCATCAGCATCTTGAAGAATTATGATTGTTGCTCCTTGCATTGTGATTCTTCCCAACATTGTAGAAAAAGATTCACCATGTACTTGACTTGAAAACAAAAAACGCCATTCATTGCGAAGCTCATGGGGTAAGCTAAGATTTAAAAACAGAACATCTCCAAGGCCAAGTATACTTGGAAAATGTGGAATATTTTCTAAACCACGACAAAGGGGTAAAAGATTTAAATCATTAATTTTTGCTAATGTATTCTTATCACCTTTCTTTTGAGATGCTAAAAATAAACAATGAAAAACGTGTGACTGAATAGTTTTAAATGTAACAGCTTGACGAAACCAGACTTCCACTTGTTCAAACGTTAAATTATCTCCATATTCCATACCCCATACAAGTTCTTCGCATAAGGTGTGTGATCGCATATTTATTCTTCTCTTATTTACAGTACAACCAATACTGTTCCAGCTTAAAAAATGAAAATTGGCACAATTCTTTTGTAGCGTTAAATATGAATTGATTGTAGCTTGAAGATACTGTAAAAATACAGTAGTAGGTATTTCATACTTTTGTTCTTCTTCTGCATAACCCATAAATATTAAATTTGTCCTTTCTTCAGAGTTACCACGTACAGCATATACATACAATTTACCAAAGCTTTCAGCATTCACAGCTGAACCTCGTTTTCCTGATTCTTGACAAAGAAATCTCACAACAAATTGTAATAAAGTATTATCTAAATGAGCAGACCAATGCTTAAAAATATCCTCGCGTTTAATGGATCCTGAGCTTCGTGACATTGATTTAAATAGATTTTCTACTAAAGCTAGTTCATCTAAGGATAAGATATTAGAAGATGCAGAACGATTTGAAGATCCATGTCCCATCTGTAAAAAATATTAAAAAATATAATTAAAATTTTACGACACAATAAATACAGTTATCAAAATTACTTTTTTAAATTAAATAAACCTTAATTCTTATGTACAAGAAAAACTAATCTATAAACTTTTCTCAAAGCATAAATAGAAATATAGTAATAAACAAATTGTTTATAATTTAAAAACTGAAATGTAAAACTCTTTCATCTTTTGTATTCTTGAGTACACAAATCATGCAAAATTATTGCCGTTATCAAAATTCAGTCTGAAAATTTGTTGAGGTTAGATATAAATTGGTCGTCTGCTTTTGCAAGAATATCGAGCGATAACAACGCGCATGCTTGTATTTTTTAATCTAATTTCTTATTTTATTATTTTTTAAAATTATTTAATAAAAAAATATCTAAACATACATACATTTTATAGGTTGGATTAAATAAATAGCTAATGATTTAATGAATATATTTGATTACAAGTGTCCAGTAAGTGTTTCCATTCATAAAATGTTTAAAATATAAAGAAGGCCCTAGCAGACGTTATTCTGTCATTTTTCGAAGTATTACCAGAGACAAACGGGCTATAATGTTATTTATGGCAATACAAATACAATGCAGATAATTATTTTTTAGAAAGCCTTGATAAATGTTTCCTGGCATTTTTAGAATTATAAAAATCATAAGTACAACTATGAATATCATTTATAAAAATATTTTTTCATCTCATAATGTTTATATTTAAAAATTTTTAATTTAATTTAAAATCTTCGTACAAACAATTTTTTATAAATGAAATATAAACATTTTTCTTTGTAGTAGTATAACTTTTAAGAGCTTTAGCAATGTTGTCAAGTTTTATTTTCGAGTTATTAAATATTTACTTGCTTCTTTCTTTTTTTTATAAATACCATTTGAGACACATGACTTATATTAAAAAGTTCAAATTTTTTAATATAAGTTTTTAAATTGTATTTAACTTGAACAAAATAGTGCATTATTTAATTTAATTAGTTGCTTAAATTGATTATTTTTATCTAAATTTATTGCTCCCTAAATTATTCGTAAAATATTTCATTTTATTAAGTTATTTTAATTGCTTCAAATTTAATGATAAATTTGTTTTTTTCTAACTTCATATTTCACAACTTATAAGTTTTAATTGAAATATTTTTAAAATAATAGTTTTGCTAAAGTTTCGCTTCTTTTTGTATAAATATTAATAAGAGATTATGGATAAATGAACAATTCGGTATTCTCCTATTTTTAGTTTGATAAAATATTAAAAATTACAAGTTATAAATTTTTTTAAATTTTGCAATGAGTATTTATTTCTTTGAGATAGAGATTTGACTAATTTCTATTTTTGATTGCATCAAACTTATTACAATTATTATGAATAGGAATATGCGTATAAAATATTAATGTCGATAAATTCCTAATTGTTGTATTATTTATCTCTTCTAGATTGCCGATAAACAACCATAGTTAATTTATTACAGCATGTGTACTAAGTTCACGCATTACCCATCACGAATTTTCTATTTTTTGTTCTTAGCCTAATTTATTATTTTACACAAGCTAAATAATTTTCCTTTAGTTTGATTTTAAATATTAAAGCTCTGTCGTTTTAAAGTTGTATTATATTTGTCACGTATATCTGCATTTTTAATGTCCTTCTTTGGTTGCATTTTGTAAATTGATATTGAATACTCATCGTTACATATATCTGATATTTTTTACCTCTTTAGATTTTTATACATGGCTAATAATTATTGTATAATTACATGATCATTATGTTTGTTTATGTATACCAACTATGACATATTATGTTAAATGCATATCGAACTCTTCATAGATGCACAATCTCATTCAAATATTAACGTATTCATTTCCATGTAATAAAAAATGTATAATTATCCATATATAAATATGTAACAAAATTTATATTTAATTTAATTGAAGTAAAAAAGAAATGATGGAGCTAGGAATTTTTTATTCAACATCAAATTAATCCCAGCTGGATAAGTTTTCTCCTATTCTAATTTTTTAATCGGCTTGTGTAAAAATTTAATTTTATTGTTGGTGTCATTGCATTAAATTTAGTAATTTTTATAATATATTAAAAAACATTGAGAAACTATATTTTTTTGTTCTTTATAATTCTCTATAATTCTTTATAAAAATTAACCGTAAATTATGAAGTTAGATTTTTTTAAATAAAAAGCTATATATTTTTTTAACATTTTTCATATAATAAGTTTGTTCTTTTCGCTAACGATAAAAGAAGAGGTATATAAAGTAATATATTTTCATATGTAAATTAATCGGAAAATTTATTGATACACCTATTATTTTGCATACATTTTTACTTATTACAGAATTATTTAATAGATCTAATTTGTCCTATACAGCATAAAAGTTTTCAGCTGAAAAGTTTTCAAACGAATTTATTTATTGCAAATTAATATAAACCAATTTGTATTTTTAAGATTATTTTAAAAAGATTGAAACTCTTTTAATTAGCCCTTAACAAATTTTCATTGTAAACTTAATTTTTTAAGTTTTAAATTTTTTACTTTTTTATAAGTATAGAAAGTTTTGAAATTGGTAATGTGATTAAAAGTTTTATAGTAAAAAAAAAAAAAAAAAAAGAAGTGCTAATTATTGCGATGATTTTTAAGTTGTATTAATAGTTGATCTTATGAAGTTAAAACAAATTGTTACATATATCAGGAAATCGATGTTTTGTACATTTTTAGAAAGAAACACTTTTTTTATTTAATATATGAATACAAAAAATAGGAAATATTTCATTTATTTTGTCAAGGATATCTTTTAATACGATTTTAAAATTAATAACTTATTTTAGTTTATTTTCTTAACAATATTAATTACATGTATTTTTTTTCAATATTCTTGATAGATATTGTATTTATTACAATAAACTATTTGAATGTACAACATTTAAAAAATTTGAAATTTTAAATTGATTTTATTACAAAAATAATTATAAAATATTTAAAAAATTTATAATAAAAATTAAGAAATAATAATTGTAAAATGATGCTTTTAAAATTGATGATTTAATGCATTTCGCAGCTAATATTTCGAAAAGTGGCTGACGTTCGACGTGAAAAGGAACTTGCAGAGAGACGAAAAAACGAACCACAATTAGATCAATCCCAGGACCATCTTGTTCGAAAAATTTTTTCCAAGTAAGAATGTACATATTTATTTTAATTAAATATTTTAATTTTATATTTCTAATATAATTGTTATCTTTAATATAATCATATTATCTTTCTTATTGCATAAATATCATTCATAAATCACTAAATCAAAGATAATAGCATAAAAATAATTATTAACTTGTAATAAAAAAGTATACATGTATATATTGTATAAGGATAAATTAAATACCTTTTATCTAATAAAAATTATTTTGTTATATTTCGATATTTTAGCATTTTATATATTCTTTATGAACTAAAAATTTATAATTTATTCTAACTGTGATTTGTTTCGTCGGGTGTGTAATTTATTTTATTACGCGTTGCTCTAAATATATTGGTACACACTGCACTACACAACTGTTAATAATTAACAGTGAATTATTTGAAAACAGTTTATTAACAATTCTTTTTAAAAAGATGCGCAACATAAGCATTAAAAAAATATAAATTTAACAATAGAAAATTGTTGACTCAAACACACGCAAATAAAAGGTTAAAAACTGACGGAGAGCCACATGTCACGATGTCAGACATACTCTGTCGCTCGAACCAGGACTCGGACGAGGAACTCACTGTCTCCGTTCTGCCACCCTGGCCAAAGTTTAGGCAATTTCATTTCTTACGTATATTAATTTACTTATTAGTTTTCATAAATATCCTACAAATTGTTATCATTTTGTATTTAAATAGCTACATCTATAGTAAAACTCTTTACCTGTATAATATTGAGTAAAAAAAATCTTTTCTTCTAAATATACTTTATTGACTCTTCTTAAAACTATATATTACCTTTAGAAATTTTTTGTGAGTGCCTGAATGTATGGCTGGTGTGCGTGAAAATGATTTTTAAATTCTTGTAAAGAAAATAAAAAATTTGCACTGCAAAATTATATTTATCATAATCTACAAATTTATTAAATTAATTCTATGTAAAAACTTAATAAAATATATTTTTAATAAAATTTAATTAAATTAATTTATAATTATTATACAATTTACCATTACGGCCCAATTAGATATTAATAAATAAATTTTCTTATTTATATTTTCCCTATTATTTTTTGAAATATTATCAACTGTTCTTTAGCATAATTCACATTTTTATTGATTAGTCTAATGAAATAATACATATTTACTTTATAATTAACTTATTACTCTGGATTTCATTCTAATATATTACAACATTTTAATGTTTTACACTTCATTAATATTCACAAATGATACCTTGATACCTATGACTTACATTAGAGATATATAATTAATAATTTATTGTTTAATTTCATTACTCAAATTTATAATAAAGTGGCTCAAACATAAATATAATAATTTTTAAAATTTTAATTTAAATATCAACACATTACTTTTGCAATTTTAATTATATATAATTGTGCATTCACTTTAGCTTTATGCACTTATTTATTTAGCTAGTTATATATTTAAAATATATAATTTATAGAAGTAGCTGAAATTATACTGACACATATATGTACGTAAATATTGATATTCACTTTTTTATTGTAATTAATGTATAAATAAATAAAAATTATCATTATACGTAATAATTTCATATCAAGAAATTATTAATAGAAATAATAAATATAGTTAATGGTAATGAAAAAATATTTTTTAAAATTCTCTAAATTAAAAAAATAAGTATTTGATTTTTTTCACGTTAAATAATAAATTATTATAACACATATAACATTTTAATATTTATAATATTTTCATACTATGCATTTCTACATTACTTTTTTTTCTAACAATAAAATTTATGAAATAAATTAAATGAAAAATATTACTATTTTTAATTTGTATCAATATATAGTTATATTAATATATGGTTTAAAACAATTACCTTTCATTCTTATATTTTACCATATAATTAAAATTTAAATATAATAATAAATACATTGCATAAAATAGGTATATTTTATGAATATCACTGAAAAAAAATTATTCTTTTAAAACACTTTTTAATCTTTTATCATAGCACTATAGCTTCTTATCTCTAAATTCTTAATACAAATCCTTTAATTATTATTTATATTTTTATCACCATATCAATAAATCAATTATAAATTTATTAAAATTTTTACTGCATTTAAATATTGCGTACACTGTAAAAATTTTATAATATGGTTATATATTATTTCAATTTCCAATTTCTAATATATTTAACACACTTTTTATAAAATTTATAAATGTAATAATATATACAATTGAATATTGATATTTTGATTATTATAAAATATTGTTCTTTGATAGGTAATATTATATTATCTCGCTATATAGTACTATAAATATAATTTACGTTGATAATTCTTATTTATTAATAGAAAAATCCTTCATTTTGTTATTCATATTTGAATTATTGCAGAAAAAACATTTCAAATCAAGACAATTGTAAAGAAAAAAAACAAAAATTTGATAAAGACCATACTAAATAGAATACTTACAATTTTCCTTACAAAGTAAGTTATAGTTACCTTTTTGAAATGTATATTGCAGAAATAATGAGTATTGTATATTGGGTAAACTTAAAAATTGTAACGAATATAAAATTATTACAATAATAATAACTTTGATAGTATTACATCACAGTAATTGTAACTATTGAATTAACCGAATCAATGTTAAAAAATTATACAGAGACCTACATTATAAAAAAAAATCACTTCTTAAATCCCTTGAGTTAAGTGATAAAGATGAATTTAAATATACTTACGTTAAATATACAGGACGATAGATACATATATAACTTAAATACACAATAAAGAGGTCCCACATCGACACACAAGTATAAAAAATGAAGCCAAATGAATATATTAAATACATACAAATACGTTATTCATTTTTTATTTTTTTTTTAATAAATTTTCGTAGCATATTTTATTATTGGGTAAAAAAAAATAAAAAATTTTATTTCATACAAATAAGGTATTTATATTGAGAAAAAATTTTATATTATTATGAAATTTTTATTATTTATAATGTAATAATTAATAAAAAAAAAATTTTAATAAAAACCTTAACAAAGACGATAGTCACATCATCGAAACGTCGATGTCATAACTAACAAGTTATAATTCTTATATACCTACACACCAAAAAAAGGATTTTCCACACAATAATTATAAATATGCAGGGTGTTTCTTCACATAATTTACTTAATTATAACAGTTCCTTTAAAATAATCTTTTCCTACAGCAAAAATTTATTTTTATAAAAATATTTAACTGATTTAAATTTAAGATTAAGTAATAAAAATAATAAAATAATAATATAGTCAAATTTAGTATTAGTTATGTAATACTAAATTTTACAACTTGTTTATATATTTTTATATGTAAAGACTATAATTTTATTATTTAAAAATATTTTTAATTTATTATAAACATCGCTATCACTCATATGATACTAACCATCTATTTAACAGTAAGAAATTGTCAATTACATATTGTAATTATGTATTGAATTTCTGTCACTAATAAAATATTTTATAATTGATAGTTTTTTTAATTTTTCCAAATTATTACATACCTAACTCATGTTTATTAAAAAAAAATAAATAAATAAAATAAAGTTTTTAATTAAATTAAATTATATAACTATACATTTATCATTGTACATTCTCATTATTAGAATTTACGTTAGAGCACATGTAAAATAAATTTATCTTTGAAATAATAATAACTACTATCAAATTTTAAATGTATTTATTTATTAAAATTACAACATTTTATAATTCCAATATATAAAGATCAATTATGTATTATAATATTGTAAAAAGTATATAGCTTCTGTATTCATTAGCGAACTTTAAACAAAACATAGTCTTTTATTTACTTCTAAATATTATAGAAATATTAATTTTTTTAAAAAATTTGCGTATAAAAATTTATCTATTATAAAATGAGTCACATTTTCAAACTAAGTAATTAATAGATTTATCACATTAAGATGTTAAACATATTTTACTCTTTTAAATACAAATTCTTTTTCGTAATTAATTTAAGCTTAAATTAAAATATTAATTTTTCGTAAAATTAACTTTAGTATATTAAACCTAAATATTCATATATATATATATATATATATTATAAATTCAAAAATATATAATATTTAGAAATCTGTAGTCGACCAAATAGATTATCATTATATTGAAGAAGTATTCAATATTATTAATTCTGTGTTCTATTGCTTGATGAAGTCTAGATTATAAATTTTTAGATTGTATTTTATGCTAGTTTTACAATATTTCAAATGATTAATGAAAATATCATTATATTATAATTGCTGTTATTATAATGTATTTATCTAAATAAATGACAAAATTGAATTTACTTATTAAGCAAAAAAAGTCTTTCCCTAAGGCTTCAACTTTTTTTTCTTGCTTTATTCTGGTCTCAAATAATTTAAAAATAAAGTTCTTGTTTTATTTTCTTAATTTATATAGGTTTAGAAGAGAAAGACATACTGCAGATGTGGAAAAAGGCGATAGCAAAGATAGTAAAGAGGTTGACAATGGCTTACAAATGAGGAAAGTTTCCTCGGGGAATGAGGACGCAGGTTCAGGACGTGTTCGACCAAGTAAATGGGGTCGATTTCTCGGTTAGTATAAAATAAGTATCTATTCAAAGTTTTCATCGAATTTAAATAATATCCAATTAAAATAATGTACGTTCATATAGTTTTCTAGTTCAATAATAAAATTTCTGTTCTTTTTATTAGTCTAATAAATTTAATAATACAAGTTTGATAATAATAAAAAAAACATTAATGATAAAATTTTCTTATTAAAAAAAAAAAGAAATAACTTTTTTTTAGGAATAAAATAGTTTACCATTAACGCACAAAGTTTTAAATTATTAAAATTTTAATCAAGAATGTTTGTCCTTATTACAATATTTAGTTATTCAATGGATGACCGAAACTAGATGATTTTCTAGACTTTGAAATATTTGTTAATTTTATGTATACTATAATTCTTTTAGCTACTAAAAAATAAAAATTCTACATATTACACTCTATTTTTATTTAATTTATTTAAAAAAAGATGTAGAGACAATTAATCTTATTATACCTATAAATAAAAAATCCTTAATCTTAATTTTTAATAGTTTCTAATATTTTTAATTATAAAATGGTTTTCAAGTAAATAAAATCACAAAATATTAATTATAAAATAAATTACAATGATTGTCAAGCAAAATATTTTGGTGGAAATAATTGCAACTTGAAGAATAAAGATAAAAAACTACAAAGGTACAATAAAAACCCTATGGTTTGATTAACTAATTCGTAGAAATATAATTGTGACATTATTTAGAATAATCTTGAAATATCAGAAAAATAAAATTATTTTAGGAATTTTATGGGTAAAATTCAATTAGCTTATTATAAATAGAGCAAATAATGTAGTTTTTTATTTCAAAATATTGACAAATATTAAGGAAAATATACTATGTCAAAATCTAAAAATAGAAATAATATCAATAATTTATAATAATGTTCGGTACTATAGACGACTATAATTTTAATTGTTGTTAAAATTTAAGGTATAATTTATGTGCTAATATTGGCTATACTTTATTGAATTAATGTTGGTCGCAAAATTTAAAGCTACAAAAATATGTACTACTAGAGTTAATTATAAAAAAGTATTTTTAATTGAATGAGGCTTGCTTCAAAAAAGAATCTATTCCAATGTTTACGTAAACGAATGTCGAGATTAATTAAAAAAATTATGCATCAGAAATTAATGCTTATGTCTATTTTAGGCAGTTCAAGTCTGGACTCGGGGAGCGATGGTGGAAATTACACGGAGCCCTTTAAGCGCTCATTGAGTGCTCGTGATTCACGAGCTGGATCGAGTGCCACATCTAACAAGGTTTTTCCCAAGTTTGCCAAGCTCGCGGGTACGATTGAAGAAAACGCAGATTCTGGAAAAGATGCCAGCCAGAACCAAACCACACTTGTCGTCCAGGACTCCAAGCAGCTACAATTGCGTAGGCTCGAAAGTTACGATGGGGGTCTGATTATGCAACCAAGTCATGAGCGCGAAATTTTTGCAGCTGTGCTCGAAGTGAGAATTCGAATTTCATTTTTAATTCTTTATTTATAATATAATTTAAGAACTTGTGTCCTATAAGCTTCAAAGAGTATTAAACCTACTCGAAGCAGTTGGATTTACGTAGACTCGAATATTACGATGGAACTCTAATTATGCAACCAAGGTATGGATGCGAAATTTTTGCAGCTCCGTTCGAAAGGTTAGAGCAAGTTCGAAAGTCGTTTCAAAATTCGGACGACCTGTCGTTACTCATCGATTTATTATCTTCTGATTATTCATGCCTGGCACTTTTTTTGAATTTACAAGTAACTTTCTGTCGCTCTCCTTCTCACTCTTTTTATATGACATCAAAATTATTTCAATCTTCTCCTATTCTAAGTTTTCATTTATAACATTTTATGGGATCTATAAGCATTTCTTTAGTTTATCATAAAGCAAGAGAGGTTTTTTAAGATTGTAAATCACATTCAAAGTTTTTCTCATTCTTTTTAAAGTTCGAAAATTGTCTCTTAAAGTTCGACACCTTTTCCGGATTACCATAATTGAAATTCATAAATTATCTGAATAATAAGATTGTATTAATACCTTATTTTAAAATTTCTTCCTTGCGAAGAAGAAAACACGAAAACATATTTTGCATAAATATATATATTATATAAAAAATATATTATATAAAAACATTCAACGCGATGCAACTAAAACTTTGAATTTTATGGAGTTGGATTCAAAATCTGTTTCGTAATATATAGTATCGAAAATGAATTAAATTGCATTAATTTATTTGATATGAATTATAAAAAAAAATTTAATTTTTATTTTTTTCTATTAATATTTACAGTTACCTTACATTAACGAATCAATCTTTAAGTTATCGCTGTTTATAGCTTTTGCATTGGATTTTACTGTATTTATGTTTTAACAGTTATAGATCGATTATTTGCCGTCTCTACTATTTCTATATGCTCGTTTCATTGTTTTATGTAAAAACTGGAAGTCACTGATAAAGTATCCATTAGGGCTTAAAACTAAGTATACGTGCGACTTATTTCTTCATCAAATTTCTTGTCTATATTATTCATATTCGCCTAGAATCATGAAATTATGTTCAAAAATAATTTTACAGTATGATACTAATATTTGTAAAACATGTGAAATACATTTCAAAAAACTTGCATATTTTAATGTTTGAATTTATTAGACGTGAGGGATTTTTAAATACGATAAATTTATTACCTAATATTTTAATATTAATTATCAACAGTATAGTTTCTTTTATATTATAACATGACTTTTAAAATAAATAAAATATGATGATTACGACAGTTTGCTAAATAATTATTTAATAGGGTGATTCATAAATATAAAGTTTTTTACAATTTCAAAACTTCCGTTTAAAAATAAATTTCAAATTCATTAAACAAGAGACATGTATAGAAAGTAAGATTGCTAGTTATTTTTTTGTGTAGAACGAAATTTTATTTCAAGATCTCTTCAAGATAACGCTGAGTGGTACAGAGATATTTTAAACCAAATAGGTACCCGCAAAATATTATTAGTATGAAAAATCGTCTCATAGTGTTCGATTATGTGAATGTGTCAATCACAATTGCATAATGTGCCATTCGTGTACTATCATGATGTTACTTTTTATTTAAGGTAAAGCACTGTTTCGGTAATAACGTTACATACGTGACAACAAAAACTGAATTCACAAATGATTTTGATGAAATCAGCTGAATGATCTTTACAATGAAAAATGCAAAAGCTGTTATGAACGTCAAAAGATATCTTTTGATCGAATCTTCAGCATCCTTGATTAATGAGGCCCGGTATTACGAGTAGTCTTTAAGAGAGCAATTAAAAATAAATGAATTCTGCAGAATAAAAGGTACTTGGTGCACGATAATAATAGTCAACAGATGGCCAATGTTATAAAGGCGCAATTCAAATCCTTAATTTAAGAGATTTTGATGTACTTCACATATTCTTCTGTCTTTTTACCATCAGATTTTCATTGTTTAACGTATATGAAAACCCATATAGGTAAACAAATATTTCCAATTCATGAGCTCTTAAACTGGATAAAGAAGATAACAGAAAGATTTTTAGGAGAAAAATGTGTAAAGCTTATGTCGCAACTCGCAGCTTCCATATATATTAATCAAAAAGCAATGTGTGGAAAGACCAACATATTTTTCAATAAAGTTCTATATTTTATTTCATATACATTATTAAAAAAAAAAAAAAAAAAAAAAAAAAACAAATCCTCTTTTATGTTTGATATATATTAAAACATTTAATGATTACTATTTTAAATGACGATAAATAATGTGTCGATAAAGTATTAACTATATACATATATATATATATATATATATTGTAAAATGCAGGTTAAAGTTGACTTAAAATTGGAGGTACAACGCATAAGCCAACGACTGGGAAAGCTCGAAGATATGCTTCAAATATTGATAACGCGTCTACCCGTTCCAATTTCAGCACAATCAACTACAACAGTGGTGACAACAACTGCTGAACCATTGTTGAATGTAAGCACCATGCCTTGTTCATCAATAGCATTAATGCAACATCAACCCACATCGAAAAATTTGTGCACGAAGATTTCTGGAATATCTCCCTCAAATGTAGTTTTAAAGAGTGATACACAAACATCTTGTGTTGTTCAGAGTTCGATTACTAACGTTCCTGGAGTAGTAATGCATAATTTAACATCTGCAACTGCACGCGAGAGTTCAACGACTCAAAGTAGCCCACGCAAAAGGTAATGTGAAAAAAAGGTAAAATAAATTATAAAATTAGTATCGTTCAGTTTTAACTTGCCTTTTATATAAGATTATATTTTAATCTGATTTATCTGAAGATATGACATTTTAAACTACATATCTTGAAAATAATTTTAAAAAATACAGATAATGGGTGCTTAAAAAAACCAATCAATTAAAATACCATTTTTAAAATCTCTTTGTTGTTAATTATCGAGCAATAAATTTATTTTTTAAGAGTTGTTTAAATTTATGTAAACTTAAAAATATAAGTACCGTAAACAAATCAACAACTGCAGCGAAATTGAATTGAAACATTAGTCTACCAAGTTAATATAAGCATAACTATTTATATATTATATAACAAATGATAAAATTGTATATTTTGGTGTATGATTTAAAAATTATATTAAAATAAATACCGTTAAAAAAATATAAAAAAGAACGTTAATGAATAATTGTTAAAATGTTGCACATTGGCGGCAGCCCAGGTTGTTGTCGATATTATCGATAAGAGTCGATTGTAATTCATCGTTTAAAAAAAGATAATAGCTCATATAATATATATATTTGGTCAAGTGAAAGGTTTTGGTTTTTCAGCGAAACATTATCATCGGCAATTGATCGACTAAATCTAAAAGAGCAATTGCAAGTGTGTGGATCATCAGCTTCACAACAGTCAGTCTCATCCTCTTCCGTAGTCCATCACCACCATCACCACCACCATCAATCGACGGGTGAACGCTCCCGAGAAGCTAGCAAGGAACTCTCGGAGCGACTTGGCCAAGCGTCCTCGAGCTCTGGCATAAGCACAGCTGCTGAGACTTCGGTCGCGATAACTCCCGAAATCAGCCTCAGCTCACTAATACCACGAAAGCGAAGGAGCAAATCGAGAAGCAAGGGAGCGGCGCCATTGGCACCACTGGCTTCGCAGCCCATCAGTCCATCCGAACCCACAGAAAGCACCCAGATGCTTTCCTCCGAACCCAGCGACGAACCAAAAAATGAAGATCAGCTGGAGAGAAGCGAGAAAAAGAGGCCGCCCTCTAAATTGAACAGAGAATACAAGTGAAGTTGTCGTGTGAAATCCGAAAGAGAATTTGTTTTAAAACAATGGTGCAATGAATTATCGCTATTAATCCTGTGATCTCTCAAACTCTTATAAATCATAAGCATGCATGCACAGACGCACATAAGCATCTAACCATACGACTAGCTACTCATATACCACCTACATTCTGAAAGCTCTGATCTCTTAACTTTATAAAATAGATACTTTTTTATTTGAATTCATATTATTTGCGTGCTTGAACAACAATTAATAAATAAATGACTATTTTATGCTTTAAGTGAGTAGAACTGGAGCAATACTTTACTAAAGTGATATCGAACAAATTAATAATCGCAAAAAACATTCTTTTATAAGAAATAAAGCGTGTCCTTTAAGTAAGCAAAATAAACATTTAGAAAATTAAGAACAAACAGAATTTTTAAATGAAAATGTCTAATATATAAAAAGAATATAAATGATCTGAAGACATCTCTTAACAAGTTTTTTACTGTACACATCTTTTAAAATAAGTCAATTCTATTATTTTATTTTAATCAAACCAAAACTAAAAAAACTTTAATTTGTATTATATATATAAATTAACTTTAAAAAACATATATTAGTATAATGATTTATTTACATTTAAATATATATTAATTTAATTATTTATATATAAAATAAAAATAAACCAATATGTGATAAATTACTGTTACATAAACTAAATAACTTTTACTATAAATTATTAAATTAGGTAAAAAAAAAAATATTATTCTTTAACTGCTTATGGTAAGATATGTTAAGTATAAAAAATAATTTAATTAAAATATTTATGTATGTATTTAATGTCTGGCCTTTTAATTTTTTAACATAAAAAAAAAATGCGTTGCTTAAGTAGTTTTATATAAAACAAAAGAAAAAGTAAGGTAATTATTCAAGTCATTCGGAATTCATTTCAATTACGAAGAATCTGCTTTCAAATTTGATGCTACTTGAATCTTAATAAACTTCCTCATTACTACTCTACTCTTTAAAAGAATAAAATAATTGATTCAATAATATCACGTGTAAAAGAAATACATTTTAAACTGAACACTATAACTCACTAATACTTATTAATTTATTATTTTAATGAAGTATCAGATTTTTGCTATAAATTTTTCAATTAAATTTAAATTAATTAATAAAAGTTGTTAATTTTTATTAATATAATCAAATTTCGAAAATTATAAATTTTCACTTAAAAAACAGAAAAGAAAAATACGTAAGATAAAAAAGATATATGTGAAAAAATGAAAATTTATTTTATTGAACACAAATTATACTTATTTCTAAAATTTATTAAAATTAATTAAAAGTAATTTATTAAAAAAAAGAAATGATAAAAACTTTATTGAATATACGTTTTTAACGTAGTTTTAAAAATGTAAATATATTATATTCGTTTATCGTAAATAAAATAATATTTATTTTTTCTCCATTATAGATATATTTAAAATTTTTTATATAATATTAAATAATAATGTAAAATTGTATTTTTTAGAAGAAATTTTATTATAAGCAGTGATTGATTATTATTATTATTATTATTATTATTATTATTATTATTATTATTATTATTATTATTATTATCAATATTATTTTTTATTTTATTAACATTATTACATACTACATGATTACCAGCATATTATTATATACTGTACTAAAATATTTTCATAAACATGCTTAACACATGCATATGAATATTAATTAAATTTATGCATATATTTTCAATTTCCATGATAATTAATTCTTATTTAATTTTTAATATTTGGGAAACAACCGTGGCTCCGGTCATTAAAACTCAATGTTACTATGTTCGTTGAAATACTTTTAATGAAAAATGAAATAATTAAGATGATATGGATCAAAAAATATCGTCCATATAATAAATTACGAACTCCGGTGGTATATTTTAATTCAAACAATCACAAAGTAGTGTGTGTGAAAGCAAGCAATAATATACATGTATATCACATAAAAACTCAGGTTTCATGGGTTTCAGTAAAACAGCTTTAGTTCTTCGAGAGACATCAAATATCAAACATACATGTAATACTGAGAGAAAGGTATGTTCTAGTTGAATGCGGATTCTTAAGATAAAAATCATGAATACAATGAAAATAATTTAGAAATTTTTTCCACGCGTCAAACAAAAATGAAAACACATGACTTGTAATGCCAGTGTCTTTTTATTTGCATAATAAAAAAATGAACAATGATTTTATTTTGAGAACCATTGTAGTTAAATTTTTATATTTTGAATATATTTAATTATGTAATTATATATTGAATATAATTACAGATTAAAAATATATTTCTAAAGTTACAATAAATGCTAAAAAGATTTTTTTATATTAAATAAAAATTGAATAAATTTTAATTACTGATAATCAACTATATTTTTATTAAATATTTCTACCAGATAATAAAAAATAGAAAAATATTTGAAATTTCTTTTTCATTAAAAATATTTAAAAAACTTAAATTAACATCTAAATATACCATTCTATTTGAATTACTTATTTGATTACAAGAGCACAATAGTAGCTGCAAATTCAAATTTATTTTTTATATTTAATTACAATATTCATCAATCAAAAAAGACAAAATGTATTAAATTGACTTAATTCATTATATTTTTTATCATTATAATAATAAATTTATTATGCACAAACTTTTTATCGTGCATTTTTAATCTTTTCTAAAAATAAATTAAATATGTTAATATTAATATTACATAAAAATGTAGTAGTTTTGGCCATAAAAAAATAAATCATGTATTGATTGATTTATACAAAATTAAACTTACCAAAACAAGAATAAAATACTCTCGTTCGTTTTTTTACATTTCGAAACAAACATCTCAAAAGAATAATGAAAAAAAAATTATGTATCAAAGTATTGAAGTAAGTATTCGAGGATAAATATTATACGTGTAAATAATAAAAATTATCATTAATAAAGTCGAAGTGGTGAAAAAATAATTTATACACAACCGTATGGTCTTGTTAAATAAAGCAATAAAAATAAATAAATGAATAATAATACTATAAAAATAATTATAACAAATATACTGCTGCAAATATGCTATACAATCGCCAATAATGTAGTTGAAAAAAACTTTATAAATTTCTACAAATAATTATATAAATAAAAGCAATTAATTGTGCACTATGAAATGCTCTGAACATACTAGTTTCAACAGCACAATTCTTTATCGGTATAATACAAAATTTTTTGTGAACTTCTCGCGAACTGGTTTTTCAATTTCTATTAGTTATATAATTGAAATAAATTGCAATGCTGTATCCAATGAAAAAAATTTAGTAAACAATTCAAATAATAATTAATATATAAAAAATATATATTAAGCTTCAATTTTTTTAAAATTCATATAAGTAAAATATTAAAATAAAAAAATAAAGTTTTTAAACCAATTTTTCTTGATGTCTAAAAATGCAACTATTTTTAGATAAAAATAAAATTCATTTGAATTTCAAAATTAACCTTTTTATTGTATATTTTTCTGTGGAAGATGTTAAATTAAATGTATAAAAAATGTTTAAGTTTAAAGAAAAGTAATAGGTTTCTTAATTATAGAAATATATATTTACGATTAAAATTGAAAATTTCACAAATCTTACTTTAAATTTAAAGCAAATAAATTAATTTTTATTGTTTCATTTTTTTTCCTCAATTTTTATAATACCTAAATATATAAAAAAATTTATTGGCCTTAATTAAAGTAAGAAATCATATTATGCATATGAAAATATCTCATTCCGTAAAATTTCTCATTACTGCGTATTAATATTAAATAGATTATAATGTTTTTAAAAAAGGACTTAAGAATAATTTTTTATAAAATCTTTATTCATCACTTGTGTAATACCAAATAATCAGGGATACTAAAACAGCAATTTTAGATATCTATAAATAATATTCTAATGAATAATGTATATAATTAATAATGCAACGTTGAGTTACAAAAAGAAAGTATTTCTTCATAGGGAAATAATCAATATTAATGCGGTAGTACTCAAAAAATCGTTATCTATATTTTATAATGTTTTCGCAAAATATCAATTTTTTTTTTTTTGTTAGGAATTAAATAAATTTATATTTATCTCACTTTTTTAAATGAAATTTTACCTAATTTTTAATTAAACTAGAAATTAATTCCCATTACTAATGTTACTTATGTTACTGTAATATCTATAAGTTATCTTGAAATTTTTAATTTCATGAATAAAACTTATAGATTATTAATAATATTTGATGAAATTTTTTTATTTGTAATTCAATTACATAAAAGTAAATAGTTGAATGCTTATATCTTACCCTTTAATGATTTATTAGAATAAATAAACATCAACTAATAAATACTATATCAAAAATTAAACTTGAAATAAAATCAAATCATATTATTAAAAAAATTAAAAATTAGTGATACCAAATAAAAATAATAAAAATAATACATTGTTCAATGATACACTGCATTATTACTAGTTAACAATCTAGAAGCTTTGGGATACATCAAATGTGTCAGTTAAGACCTAAACTTATCTACTTCAAGTGTGAATTTAGTCGCGTTATTTATTAATTAAGAATGCAATAAAATTCAAAGTATTGTGGTAAAGTACATACTCGTTAAATAAATTCACAGAAAAATTAAAATATCGCCAACATGATTGTATAAATAAATATAATTCCGTTGCACAATAACTATAAATCATTATAATTCATACATTTTGTAAAATTATTTTAATAGATCTTATAGCATATTGCTATTCTGAGTTTCTAATATTGTATACTTCAATATATTATGTATAAATAATCAAATTAATGTGTTATTATATTTTTATTAAATCAAAATATATTGATATGTAAATCTCTAAGAAATATTATACACTTGAAAACTAAATTAAAATTTAGCTAAATTTAATTAATATTACTAAAAATTTACCTATTTAAATATATTTTGAATTTAATACTTGCTTTGTAAAATTGGTTTTAAAATGTATTATATTTTAATAATAACCAAGTTTTTACAATTTAAAATATCTTACAATTAATACCTATCAACACATAACTATGTCCATAGTATTTCATTTATGATTTTAATTAATTGTTTTACTATAATCGCGTCATATTATTCTTTTAAAAGAAAAATATACATGGAATAATATTCTTCAACTGTATTTTATTAGAATTTCTTTTAATTGATACATCTAAGGTCAAAGATTTGTGATAATATGTATTAAAATTTTGGTTATTAATTAAAAATTTAGCAATAAGAACAGTTTTTAATTCGATTATTTATTAGGTATGTTCTTTAAATATGAATAACGAACAAAAATGAATAGCTGCAAATCTTATAGCTACATATGTATCTATACACTAGAATGTGCATGCATCTATGTACTTAATTTTTTAAATAATGAGCACATTGGAGCTGTAACTCAAATAAGAAAAAATTAAAATTTCAATAAACGACGTTTTAGTGATTATAAGATGAAAAATCTGATTCGCTTTTTAAAAAATAAATTTAATGACAATTAATCTCTCTTGAAAAAGTTAATTACTTTTTATACTCTGTTATAGAATTGTTTAACGCTATGAAGATCAATTTCTCTAAAATTTTCTATATACACAATTATTCGTAATCTATTAAATTTACTAAAAAAAAAATAAAAATTGTACGTTAAAAAAAATTATTATTAAGATTTGAAAAACATTGATGGAAAAAAATTTATACCATTGAAAATTAAATAATAAACTATTAATATTAGATTAAGAGATGATTTATATTTATAAAATTTTATTTTAAAATATCTACTCAATTATAAAATTTCTACTTATTAATAATAGACTTATTATATTAATTAAATTTGCAAGTTATTCATAATCATAGAAATACATGAGAATTTTAATCAATTTTATTTTTTACAAATTTTGATTCAATTTAAAATGAATTTAAAATGAATTCATATTTATTTTAAACAATTTATTGATAAATATTTATAATTGCAAAGGATTGTTTGTTAAATTGAATCAAGAGTGAAAAAAGAAATGCTAATTTGTGATAAATATACTATAGATAATAGTCACTAAACACTTACAATGCAAAAGTTACAGAATTCCTATATTATTTAAAAAAAAATAAAATAATAATAATAATAATAAAAGACGCTCTCTTGAAGATGCATGAATATAAAACAGAAAAGCAAATATGTAAAATACAATAAAAATAAATTTAGCATTAAATGTCGAAGAAAAAGGTATACAAAATGTATATAAAAATACATCAAAGGTGTACTCTGATCTCAAAAAAAGTATTAGGAATGTCGAGAAGGTTAGAAAAATAATGTAAAATAGTATTAAAATTTGTTAACTATGTTTTAGTGTTGAAAACGCGATGTAGCTAGTTCTATTGTAACTTCTACCTACATTTAATAGTGAATGAAAGTTCGAGGTATTACTGATGGTATGATTTAAAACATAGTAACGAATAATAAAAAAAAAAACGATAAATCATAAAATATACAGTACTGTGTATTTAGATATAAGTGCAAACAAACTTCATTTACATATATTATCTACACTTCATTGATTTCAATTAGGATTATCTTTATTTATAATGATAAATTTTACTTAGAAAAAATAAAAAATTTACATTATTTATAAACTCTAATGATCAACATCAAATAATTCACAGAAATACATAAAAAAATCGAATAAAATTAATGTATAAGCGACTGGATTTATTGTTAATACATTAAGTATATATTACATTGTAAAGCACAAAATGGTCAAAATAAAATAAAAAGCAAGAAAAGTATATACAATATTATTTAGAATGCTACATTATTACATCGCGAAACGTAAACACATAATGTAATAAGATATATAAAAAAACGAATTTTTTTGTAATTATACATTCATATGTACTGTTTTTTCGTCAACGATTTTCATAAACTATTAGAGAAGAACGAAAAAAACAAATTAAAAATATACATAATTAAAAAAAAATAAATATTGTTTTTAATTATTTTACTCTTTTCAAATATTTTTGTTTCAAAAAATTTTTATGGAGCTTAATGTAATATTTTTTTTTATCCTTTCGTTTACATCTAACTATAGAGTACAAATACTTATTAATTCCTATATATCCATGTCCAAGTCCAAATTCGAAATTACCCATTAGTATTCACAGTGAAATGCGCGGTCCGCCCATAGAACATCAATCTTACGGTTTTTCCTTCAATTCATTTATTGATGTCATAGAATCGCAAACTTTGCGAACAAAATATACAATTACAATGCTTTACAATTTAGTTCATTCAATTATCACCATATACTTTATTTAATTATATATGATACTGCATAAAAAGTACAAGAAAATTTTAATATAAATAATGCGGATAAATCTATTTGTATAAATAAATGTTTTATATTAGCAATAACGTGACAGGCATTTTTTTCAAATTTTGGCAATATATTTGTTTATCTCAAACATTTTAATATTATAAAATGTTCGAATAAAACGGATAATAAGTTGAATACACAAACTGACTCGAATAATATTTATCAATACAAAAATACCACTAAAAAATCCAAGATCTGATACTAAGATTAAATCATTAATTAATAATAAAAAATTTAACAGAAAGAAATTTCAAAAGGTATTTCTTTGAACTCGGAAACTTTAATTTTAAATGCATTCTAAACTATTAAATTTTTAGCTAAAAGAACACCAACTTATAATCTCCGAAACGATAGTTTCTGATCACTAAAATATCATAAATAACTGTAGATTATATTTAAATCTATATCTACGGCATTAAAAACACTTGATCAAGATGAAGCAAGACAAACAAATTATTTAAAAAATTGCTTAAATATATATTTCTTTAATTTCATCTAGAAATTTTACTTTAGTACACTTTATATTCTTTCGCCTTATTTTAATTTTTTTATAAATATGTTTCATAAATAAAATTAATGCTTTTATAAGTGTATATTCTATTTATCCAAAAGAGTTTTTACTCGACGCATTTTAGTATTTTCTTAATACAAAAAATAATTCATATATTAAAATTAAAAATTGTAGTTTTTTTTTCATTAAAATTATACTGCAAAAAATGAAATTTTTACAATTTTAATTATTAATATACCAATTTTTATTGCTAAAATAACATTTTTATGATATATTAAATTGAAATTTTTAATAAAAAATATTTTGTATTGTTTAATAATATTTATTAATAACCATACTATTTTATCCTAACACGAACACTCATAATACATTCTATTTATAATCATTTTTTCGTTTCATTTTTCTAAACATGTAAAGAATATTCAATAAATGAATTATCTTCTATATATTTCAATTATTCAACAAAAAACTAAAATAATTAATTTACTAATAAATATCATGAAAAATTTTAATGAAAAATTCCTTCATCCTCTGCAGCAGAGACAACTCTCACCCCCCCCCCTCCATTTGGGGATGGCGTTGTCCTCTTCATCGACCGCTCGGTCAAGCATCAACCGGTGGGGTTGAATCCCCACCTCTGCAGAAACTGATGTTAATATCTTCCTCCCATATAAAACCCTGAAGTTAATCTCTTCCTACTCCCCACCCAAATGGAAGTTAATTTTCAACCTTAATCACCAAATATTTACCTCCCCTCACCCCAATCTTATCGAAAGTGATTTCAATGTCAAGGAACTCACCTGGGGTTGATCCATTTCCAATCGTAGAAGTAACTCCCTTCTCAACCTCTCGCTGAATTTCCCTGACTTCTCAACAACAAGAAGTACAGAGATACTAAATCTCTTATTCAGTACCTTATATTTATAACCTCATTTATTTATATTATATATTAGTACCTTTTATTTATATATCTAACGTAAATATCAATTTTCTATTAAAAAATAATAATAATCATCATTACAAAATGTATTAAGGTAAATTAATAATCTATATTTTAATTTAATTACAATAAAAAAAAAAAAAATTTCTAAAAGCTTCTGCATAAAAAATAATAAAATAATTTTATAAGAGTAATAAGAGTAAAGATAACAAAAATACTCATAATTTCCATATTTTAATTTTTTGAAAAATAGTGTAATTTCGTAAACCATAAATCGTTTTCTTAAGTTTCATTTATTATAAATATATTAAAATCATTAAGTTTTATATTCGGTAAAAACGATCAACTTTACTGCTTTTCATTTGATACTTTTTATGTCTTATATTTTAAATACTTTTATATTTTTTAAATAATTTTAATAAAAAAGTTTAATATTAAATATAGCATATAGTCTTTTAAAGAAAGAAAACACATATTTTGTATAAATATGGTTAACTATTTAAGCAAATTTTAAATTAAATATTATTTAGGTATAATCAATACTTAAATAAAATGTTTAGAACATTTTCTCAGATAAAAATAAACATTGTGTGTGTAAAAACCTTACTAAAAAATAATCATTTTTTCTTTTTTTTGTCTCATTTTCTTAACAGACCTACAATAAAATCGACAGCAACTTATCATTAAATAAAAAATTTACGGTAGTTATGGCAGGCAGCCAATACTACCAAGTAATACGTCTTTTGGATTATTAGCTTTCTTGCGTTCGGTTTGGTACAAACATGCCAACCTCGTAAATGCATGTACACAGTGTTGCATATGGGTTTGTTTAGGAAAAACTACCTTCGCTGCAACAATTGTCTCTTTCATTTTCCTTTACAACTTTGCATTCATTTTCCTACATTGATCACTTGATGAATTTTTCCGCTTTGCCTTTTCTTATGCCCTCTGTAATTGCAATGGGAACAACTTTAGCTCACAGCCTATATCCGCTAGGGGAAACAGCTCCTTAATACCCTATTTTGTGGACGCACTTTCCTACGTCAAAGTGCCATCTCTCAATTTATCTCTGCTTCTATTGAGATTTTAGTTTTTAAAACGTCCGCTACGCTTTTGAGATACAAAAACTTTGCATCAGCAATCTCCCTATTCAAACCCTGATAATATCGACGATATCCCTATTCATCTATATTAATGATTCAGTCTTTCTGTCTATAATATAAATAGTTTATTGTTTTTATTAAATTTCTATCTTACCATCTCTAGTATATTTCTTTCTTGATTCGATATTGAGAGGAAACCATTATCTTTCTTAATTAATTCTCTCTCTCTCTCTCTCTCTCTCTCTTTCTTTCACTCTTAAATTTCTTACCTGTACATAGGCGATAAGAGGATGAAAGGGAAGAGGATTTAAAAGGGAATCCTGCAAATTCCATTTTAAATTCACTTTTACATTTTTACCTCAACCTTATTTATTTTTTTCCCCAAAACAGTTCTCACTATACAACGAATAGTTGACAGATCAATGCATAATAATTCATAGATAGCAATAAATGTTAATTTTAAAAAAAACTTACAATACCTTGCACTAGTAATCAATGCCAAAATACTGTGAAATAATTATTTTTATTATAAAATTCGTTCTCAATATGTATTTTATAAATCTTATGCAACTATCTGTACAAAAATAAATCATTATATGTATATAAATACATATATACAAGTATATATATATGTGTGCGTTTGTATATGTATATATATATATATATATATATATTAAAGTGTATTTATATTATTTTCTGTGTATTATTTCTGCTTGCTTACTTATACAATCTAAGATTACATTAAAATATTTTTGACGTGAAACGCAGTGAAGCATGTAGTATTTATTCAAAAATTAATCTAATTCAGTAAAACTTAATACATAGATCACCTAAACTCATCAAGATTTTTGTACTTTTATAATGTACCAAATCATTCAGAAAAGCCATATAAAAAAAAATTTATTAAAGATATTCAATGCACTAATTTATAAAAATTAAAAAGATATACTATTTTGTCTTGATTCATGATTACAAAAATAATTTTTAATCGCTTTATTTATTCACAATTATTATACACATAAATTAAGTTTTTCTTCAATAAATAGTATATCTATATATAATATTTAAAAAGTTAAGAAATTTACAATTTTTCTAGAATATATAAAACTGAATAAATTATTAATTAAAAATTATTTCATTCTTAAACTTTATTAAATAATACAAATTGAAATTTAATTTTTAAAATTAATTATTTCTTTTTTATACAATAGTTTTAAAATAAAAATTAAGATATTTTTTAATTTTTTATTATCTAGAAAAATATTCAGAGTATTTATATGAAATTTTATTATAAAAATTTTATTGAAAATTTAATTTTTAAATTTCACCATGAGATTAAAATAATTATTCAAACTTATTTAATGGTACACAAAAATAAATATCCAATAAAAAATAAATAAAAATAATAAATTTGTAATTAAACATATACGCAAATATTTTGTGGTACACAATACCTCAAATTTAAGAGTAAAAAAAATATGCAATTATTGATATAATTTTAATAAACTATAATGTAAGTAACCAATTGTAGCTTAAATTTTGCTAAAATATTTTTAAATCTTTCATAATTTAGTATAAAATTTTTAATAAATTGTAATAGATTTGCAATAATTTACAATAGAAGTATAATAAAAAAATAAATATACATTTAATACGCAGATAATATTAATATTGATACTGAAAAAATAAAGTAATTTATGCCTTTATAAATAATTAAAAACAATCAACAAAATAAAATTAAAAAATTTAATGAATTATTTCATTCCTGTTTACTTCATTTTGATAATCAAGCTAGTAACTTCTAATTTATTAAAGATAAAAAATTAACATTGGTAAATTAATATATTTAACATTATATCCATAATATACTCTATAATTATCACTTTCTCTTTTTTTAATATTATTGTAATTTTTTATTTAACATTACCACTATATTGTACACCCACTTTAAATAAAAAAAGAGACGATAACAAGATTCAATAAGTTGGATTAAATATTGTTGTCAGTGCTTTATTTTTAGATTAAACTTATGATCTAAATTTGGTCACCTTTCAATACTCAAAATCAAATATTTTTGTTAAAATATTTAATATAATATTAAAGTATAAATACTCTTGTACTATCTATTACAATAGTTTATTACAAATCATATTATATCAGCTTAAGAATGAAAAATTAAATTAAAATTATTTGAATTCTTCTAAACTTTTCTTATTTTTATATCAACATATTATAATTGCTTTTCACATCTTCACAGACTATAAAAATAATATTTTATAAATATTATTGACTAATACGATATAATGTTTATTGTTTATAGAAGAAATCTATGTAATTCAAAAAATCTATATGGACCTCATAATTCAATGTTTTCGTTTATTTCTTTTTACAAATAAATAAATAAAGCATTTAAAACAAATAAAAAATGAAGCAAACAATAATAATTTTATTTCAGTCTTTTAAAATAAAATTATTACATTAATTGAATTCTTTAAATAAATTTATCTATTATACTGCTGCTTTTCATAAATTATAAATAGTAAATAAATATAATGTAAATAAATATAAAACTACAGATGTAAAAGTAATGAAAGGTGCCTATAAGATTGGGTATAAAGGATTTAAACCATTATAAAAGAAAAAGAAAACCAATAATCACCTTAAAATTTTGATTATGGCTCTTTTCAAGAAAGTTCCTTTCTCATATAATACAATAACGAAGATCAATTTATTTCTTCTTTAGAAGTCTGTCATTATCTTAAATCTACATCACTCTCTCATTTATTTATAATAATCGAACACTTAATAAATGGCTTTAGTGCTTTGTTAAAATTGAAAGCACTAATTTCAAATATTCTTTAGATCATCAGGTAAATCATTCTTGGGATGTTTGTTTTCAAAGTGCTGTTTGTAAGTCTTTGGATCCGGCATTTGTGCCTAAAATTTTAAAAATTATTATGTAATTTATAAAAAAAATTTTTAATAAATTTTTCTTAAAAAATTAAATAGTTTATTTAATTCTATATTAATCTCACAGTTATAATTACAAATTTACTTTTAAGAATTGTATATTAAGTATTAAATTTTAATTTCAAAATAAAATTTTTTAAATAAATAATTCTTAAAAAAATATATAATTTTCATAAGAATATACAAATATCTCAAAGCAATGACCTTACAATATTGTTAAATAAAATTAATGTGTGAATTTTTAATATATATAATATATTAGACATATAATTTATTAATATTAATATTCAAAAAAATAGATTATAATCTACGCAAAAATAAAAAAAAAATAAATTAATCAATCATAATTTGCTTTTTTTAATACCTTACATACAGCACAAATATGAACCAAAGCCTTCTGTGCTGCCTTTTTCTGTTCATTAGCACTGTGGCCTTGTTGTTTTTTCGCTTTTGCAGCCTTCTCCGCTGCCTTAGCTTGAGATTGAAGTTTTTGTTGTCCACGAGCCATACTAGAAATTAAATAAAATACATATATAATATTGCTTCAATCATTTTTTTTTTTTTAAGAAAATTACACATACCCAATTTTCTTATTTGCTTCCTCTTTACCTCTGAAATAAACGGGAAAAAATTTTTTTTTATTAGATTAAAAACATGTATTAATTTTTTCATAGAATTTCAAGAATCATAATTAAAAATTAAAAACCAAAAAAAAATTGGTGATTTATCTTCTATTTAAATATTAAAATATTAAAAACTATTAATCAATGAATTAATTCACTACACATTAAGTATTGCCTTCGATTCTTTATGAATATGCAGGATATTAATAAAAAGTCATTTAATTTTTTAAAACTAAAATTAATATAAATTTAATTTTACTCTTTATAAATTTTAAAAATTATGAAATTATATATACTACAAATTGACAATTGGTGGTTATTTTGATTAGTGAAAAAACTGCATCATTTCATATAAATTAAAGCACAATAATTATGTTCACTATATTGTTGACATTTAATTTTATAAGTCTATTAATAAATTTCAAATTATTTTATTTATAAATATTAAATAGAAGAAAAAATAATGAAACCCACAATTCATCAAACCATAAAACAGTGTCTGATGACTTAAAATTGATAAATTAACTAAAATTATTAAATACAAAATTTTTTTCGTAATTTATTATCTTGTAATATATTTAAAAATTAATTTTAAAAAATATAAAAATAAAATAAATGTTAAAATATCGATAAAAATTATACAACAAATGTAATATGTATGTTTAAATAAAATAAAATTATACTATATTATAACTTAAATTAATATTAAAAAACGTTGTTTAGTAATAATAAAATAACAAGAAATTTACAATATTTAGTACCAGAGATTAAAACGTTGACTATTCAATATAAAATGATCTATCTCTAATTTTATCTGTCAATGCTGTATTGGCTGTCATGAAATTTGTATAACACTCAAATAGGCAAGAAGTAAAATTGTTAGAAGAAATAAAAGATCATGGATGGTTGCTTGAAAGGTAGAAAAATAAAACAAACTCTCAGTAGAAAAGGTGAAATTACAATCAAACAATACCAGAAGTGAACAAGAATATTACAGCAAAGATGAAAAAAGAGATTGCGTTTTACAAGACGTGTGACGAAATTTTACGAATGTCACACAACTACCTCTAACGGATTTTTCATACTTACCAAAAACTTTTCTATTCAATAAAATGGAAAGAATTAGTAAACGACAAATGGAGAAGTTAAAATGATACTTAATATACACGATACAAATATTTAAAAATAAAATGTAGCATTAGAATATGTTAATATAGCTTCTTCGAATATATCTGGAATATGGCTCTGTGTACACAATCATAACATATTTATAAAAAAAAATACACGACAAATAAAAAGTTGAATACAACTAAGGAAATATTATGATTAACAATTTTTACTCAATTAAAACTATTAAAATTACTCTTTATAATGTTTATCAATATTAATATTGTAATGAACAATTTTATTTCCAATAAATTATTATATTAAATGTATACATTATATTTTATAGCCGGTGGAAAGCATTGATAATCCTCTGTAGTTGTTAGGATCTTGTGAATTTCCTTTTTTAAATATGGGAGTAATAATTACTGTTTTCCACTCTTCGAGTATTTCTTCCCCTTCCCATATCCTCTCTATTATTGCCTTCAATCCATCTGTAATCTCTTCTCCTGCATATATCCAAGCCTCGTTTTTTATGCCATCAATTTCCGGGGGCTTTTTTTTAAGTTGATTTAGCTTTAAATAATAGTTCTTCTTGAGATGTAGAATTTTTTGTAACACCCTCCACGTAAATATATTGAATGTGTAAAATTCCTTATGGGTGTGGATGTGAATAAAACACTTTTTTTTAATTGATGTTTTAAAGGCAACGATTCGAACAACTTTCGTTGTCTTCTTCAGGCCTCTGTTTTATTGATAACTTTACACAATTATAAAGAAACTATTATATTACATTAATATATAAATTACAAAAGTTTGTTATTACCTTAGTATATTCAAATGTAGAATTTTAGCACGACTTGTATTGTCGATATGTCAAGTTCGAATATACTAAAGTGACAATATGTCGAGGATTATGTCTCAGCTGAGTACCACGTCATCATTGACCTTAGATGTTTATAGAGACCGTTTAACATTTTCATATCTTCATGTTTGTTTACAGTGTTGATATTTAACTGTATATGCAGCATTTCCGAAATTTGTCTTTTTTATAGTTCTTCTTATCTAATTTGTATGTTTCCTCATTTGTGGGGCCCCTTGATTTTCCTTCTTCAACTTTTTCTATCCCTGTTTTGCCTTTTAATAGTTTTGTGAAGCGTGAAGTCCAGCTCTGTTTGGTTATGTTATTTCCACTGTCTTTCATCGGTTTTCTTCTCTTATTCAAGTATTTCCAAATACCCCCTTCATTTATTATTCCTCTCAATTCTTCCTTTTCTTTTTGTTTTTTTATACTCTCTTGGCATGTCTTCCTCCATTTGTTTCTTTGAGTTACGTACTGTTCTCTCTCCGTTTTTCCTTCTTTCCATTGCTTATATATCTTTTTCGTTTTTCTCTTCTCACTGTACAGTCTTTGTTCCACTGTTTTGTCTTTCCGATTTTCTATATCTTAGTTTTTATTTCTTTGCTTTTAATTTTTTTTCTATCCTCTCTTTAAGTTCTCTCCATTTTTCTTTAACTGACTGCATGTTGTCTGCTGGTTTGTATTTTCCATTCGTTGCTTCTCTGTATTTCTCGCTACTTTCATCATCCCATATGCTTATTTTTCTATTTTTCATTATTTTTCCATTCTTATGGGTTTTTCTTACCTCGTTCTTGCTATTATTCATCTCAATTTCCAGCACTATAGGCATATGGTTCGATTCTATCTTCTCTTCCACCTTGTATCCTTCGATCCACTCTTTTGCACCTTTATCCACTATTGCTAGATCGATAACAGTATTCCCTCTGGGGCCAACATATGTTCCTTCTTCGTCCCCTTTCTCTGCTCCGTTAAGTATATGTCATCCATTTTTCTCTATCCTTTCTATCATTTTTTTTCCATTTATGTCTATTTTTTTTATCTTTGCTGCGTCTCATTTTCATTTTTCTTTCTTCTAAATCCATAAATCTCCCTTCTTTTCCGATCCTAGCATTTAGATCTCCAATTATTATAATATCATTCTGTATGTATTATATATTTGTAAGTATTATGTTTTACGTAATCATTAATTAAAATGAATACAATTTGATACTTCTTTCTTTACAACCAATATTTTATTTATAAATATTAAATTTGTGGAAAGTTTAAGAAAAAAAAAATAATTATCTATATTTTATTATAAAGTATTATTTCATTTTACAGTCGAATTGCAGGTAATAAACTCTCAAATTTTTTCTTTTAACATCACGAAGACCCAATTATTTTAAATTTAATTTATATTATTTATTTTCAATTAGAACGTGAGTATAATTTTAAATTATTTAATATTAAATAAACAAAATTACGTTATTTTATTACAAAAAATACACCGGAAACACGAATAGCTAACAAGGCATGTTACGTCTCAATATGTCAGAGAAATTATAAATAAATGATGGATATATTTTTATCATAAAGATTATAAATTATAATAATAATATAAAAAATTGTCTATTAATTATAAGCAGTGATTGTTAAAATTTACAATCATATTAATTTAAATGATATTCGAAATTAGTAAAAATAATTTATAAAAATAATATTATCGCAAAAAAATTTACAAATATAATAATATATTGTGTTACATGTACGTTACTTGATTCTTATATTCTTGTTTTAAACGAAAAGTTTATAACAACTTTGTAGTATCAGAAAGGCCAATGTGGGTAGTTATGTGAATTCAGCAACACCTGTCATCATTCTAGATTATAGGCCTAGAAATCCTTGATTTCAATAGTTGCATCACAAATAGCAATTTTAATTTGATTAAATAATTAATATTTTAAATACAATATTTACTAATGTTCAATCGTAATGTCAAACATAACATCTCCATCAGACGAATCATTTTTATAACCTTTATTTTTCCTTGCTGATACGTTTTATTTTTTTGTGTTGAAATAAAATTTCGAAAGTAACCTACTCTTCCTATTCTATTTGACTTTTTTTATAAGTTGAGTTTATCTCGATATCGTTCAAGTTTATCATTTTACAATACGAGCAGAATTTATTTAACCTAATTATTTAAAATAATTTTTCTTATTATTCTTACTCATTTTATCATTAAGAATAATTAACAATACACAAGAAATATGTACTCGTAACGCCTGCAGAGAGGCAATCGTTCAAAAAATATTAAACAATACTTGTTACGCCATTTCACAGTAATTGTGATTTTTTAAATATGCGAGCATAAAAAACTTATACCGAAACACACGTTCCTCTTGGTAAAATTTTCATAAGATTTTGAAGTTTCAATTTTAATAAAATAGTTACTTTATTAATTTCATCGTTTATTTGGTAGAAAATAATTGTCACGTAAAATACAATCCGTAGTTTAAATCGATCATATTAACAAATAATTCAAATAATATTCAAATCGAAATTTGAAAACATCCTTCGTCAGAGTATTTAAATATCGTATAAAATTAATCTATTCACTACATTTCTAAAAAGGACATCGAATACACATTAGGTAGAAGAAATGAAGTAAGGAAACGAGGAAAAAATTTTAGATTTGTGCCATTTTACTTAATGAAAAATTAATTAGATATTGATAAAAGTAAATTATAGGAAACAAAAAATATTCATAGAATAACGAAAAGATGTTCTAATTGCTCTTGTGTTTCCATATTACTAAAACTTATGTACTACTATACTAGAAAGATGAAAAGGCTATGTATAGATTGTCTTAAATCCGTGTATCCAAGTACAGATAAAATGTTTAATGGATCCAAAAAGTTGTATTTAATGGACTACAAAATGACCTATCTTTTCTGAAAATGAAATAATAATGAAGATAGAAAATCGACATCAGTGTACCTGTAAACAGCAATTATATGTTTGCGATTATGATATAATGACATAAGATACGTCTGGTATATAATTGTGTATAAGAACAAGAAAAAGTAAAATTGTTCTCTTGTGGTGTGAATTTTTCCTTTAAGGTCCGAAATACTATATGGTTTTGGGCTTTCTTCTGAATAGAACGAGTACAATCGAGAAATTGAAATATAAACATTTATTTTGTAGCGTTCTATTATATAAAATATATCAATAAAAAAATCCCACTAAGATGAAATGTGTGCTATCATCAGATTCATTAGGTTTACGGAACCTAATCACCTAAAAATTTGATAAAAGTCAAAATTACTTATGCATACTCTATATACACGGGTTATATCTATCACGAATTTAATAAAACTCCAAAACAATTAAAGCTACGAAAGATATTTCATTCCATATTCTGAAATTTGTTTAAGATTCCAAATTTTTATGGCTATCACATTACTTGAATAGATTTCCATCCAAAGAAAGTTGTTAAATCTATTGATTTAAATAAATTTATTCGATACACAATATTTTTTCCATAAACAACTATGAGTCTTAAAATATTTTAAATAGTATTTTGTCTTTAGCGATAAAGAAGTTAATGATAGCGGTACCTCGCACTTGATATTCATATAGCCACACATACGCGGACATTTAGCGTCAGTAAAAATGGAAATATAAAAAATAATTTTTAATAATTTAAAAGTTTATAATTATTCATTTACGCAATTGAAAATCTTTATACTTATTTCTAATTTATTTTAATAAATTTTTCTAATTTTTTATTTTAATTATTTAAGTATAAATTAAAATTAAATAATTAATTTATCATAGCTTCTAAAGTAATTTTTTTTAATATGTATTTTGTTCTAAATTATTTTCAGAATTAAAAACTTGAATAAAAAAATAATAAATTTATCGAATAAGAAATTCATATTTCATATTATTATAGTTTTTTACGGATTATTTTAGATTTTTCAATAATAGATTCATACTTGGCTCCTGCGACATGCACAAAAATAAGAACTAGGAATTTGGTCAACTAGTTATTCAAGCATATTTTAATTTTAATATTTGACCGGATTTTTTACTTAATATAAAAATATATAAATTTTTTATTCATTATATCGAAATATGTTTTTCTTCGTATTGTAATTATTTTAGTTGAAATTTTGTCATTAATAACTTGTTAGCTATTCTGTATTATTGATTCCTTTTCTTATTCTGGTACTGTGAGAAAATCTTTAGTTAAAAAATAACATCGTTCTCAATTTGATGTATTTGAGAAAGTTCACAAATCTGAATGTTTCTACGAAACATGGCCGAATATCGTTCCGGAGAGACATTTCGCGTGAAGTGAAAAAATCAATTTAGGAATAATCCGTAAACTTCACCTTATTTTTAATAAGTTAAAACGTGTAATTTATGCGTTTACACCTACGACTGTTATGAGCGCAATACACTTTGCCGTTCATCCCCTTCCTGGGACAGATGACCAACTCAACGACAGGTGAAATTGCACTCCTATGCAACTTCTTTAATATCTATCTCTTCTTAGGATTTCTTCAGTTTTTATTCATACCTGTGATATTTTTAATACTCATTTAAGGAAGCTTGTTGCTTCAAAACCTTATTGTAAATACCAATAACCTACCTGAAATACAGTTTTTTCAAACCTGTATTGAATGAAAGATTCTAAATTATAGTGCATTTGCATATATGTAAACGAGCCTAAGTGAGTTCGTGTATAAATGTATATATGTATATATATGTATGTATATATATATATCGATATATATATATATTATATATATAAGTATGCATATATATACATAAATACGTATAGGTACATGCACATATATATATGTCCTATTGTGTGTTAGTGTTTACACATACACACACATGCATAACTTTACAGAAGCGGCTGTGTGATTTCTGTAAATGACTTACAATTATTACTTTTAAATTATAGTAATTGCTTCAATTTATTTATGTATTTTTTTTTTTTTTTTTTTTTTTAATATTAGAATTTTTATAAATTATTAGCATTGTCAACATTGCAATATTGTAATATTTGTATGATGAAAGTAATGATAAGAATTTTTATATTCACACAAAATTATTGATTATTTCTGTAAATTAATTCATTTAATTATAAAATATGTTATTAATATATGTAAATTTCATGTTTGAAACAAATAATTTTATAGTATTTAATTATAAGTTTTAAATGTTGTTTCGTTGTCTTCTAACCTTTTCATTTTTTCAAATGAATCAGTTATTAATATTATAATAATATTATTATTATTATTATTATTATATAAATTTAATGTAGTAAAATAAAAATTTATTAAATTATTTAGTTAAACAAAGTGTATGATTATTGTGGTACATTATTAATAATCAATAATGCCTGACAAATTTTCTTATTTAATTTCTATTGTATATTATAATATTTTACTATAGTTTATTTTTATAGTAAAATTGTTTAATATTTATTTAAATATTTTACATTCTGTTTATGAATGAAATTATTTTTAAAAATTATAAAAGTATATGCCTCATGTTTTTATAATGTTATATACAGAGTTTTAATTTATTTTTTAATTGTACATAATTCTTAATTCACATACAACTATAAAATTTTTTTTTTTTTTTTATAAATGTGATCTAAGATAAATATAAATTTGAAACAAAGTATTATATACTTATAAATTATCTTAAGTTATAAAATATTATCTTTTTTGTTTAGAGATCTTAAATTGATAAAATTATTAACTACAAAATAAACAAAATTCAATACTTTATAGTCATACATTTTTTGAATTATATATTTAAAAAATATATAAAATAATAATAAAGATTGAATAACTTGAGAGTAAAATTCAGAAATAATAAGCGACTTAAGTTGACAAAAGTTTCCCTTTTTTTATTTTTTTTTTTAATTATTTTAATTAAATGTGTAAACCTGATCAATATTAGTTAATAAATTGACAGCATTAAATATATATTATGAAAATAAAATCTAGTACATTATTTTTATTAAGAATAGTAAATTTTAACATATAATGAATTAAAATAATATTCTATTGCTGAATTTTTATTTTACAAGTACTCTAAAATTTTTAACTTTATATAATAAATAATTAGTAAGTACATTAACATCAGAATCTTTTTGTTTTTAGATTAAAAGAAGTTGCAGAGAAAATTAACAAGTATGGATTTGTCACACCTCCAGCCCTTAATGGGCTTAAAACTTCAGTCAAACGAATTGTTGTTGGACCATCACATATTGGATTACTTATGGATGACAACAGAATTTGCCGTGTTGCTTTCACAGTTCTGTACGATAGGTTGGATTTGCGAAAAACTGAACCAAGTAGAATGTAAATTTAATTATTAATATTTTTATGTTACTTAATTTTTATTTATATTAATTAGAATTTTTTAAATTAAAGCAAGCATTTAATAATATTTATTTGCTTTGATTACCATTAGTGTTTATTAAATTTATCATACTCATACAGAGAATTCATATATTAACTTTTTATTATAAAAATATTCAGTTTTTGAAATCAGAAAATATGATAAACTAATTAGTATGATTAAGTTTTTCATTTATTTTAAAATACAAATATTGATAGATAATTATTTTGTATTTTCTTAAGAATATAAAATTTAGGTTAAAATATTTTATTTATATTGTTATTTGATTGATATAATTTTTTATTGTTCATTGCTTATAAAAAAATACATTATTATAGAAAATATGATAAATAAAAAAAATAAAAATTGTAATTTTTATAAATCAAACGAAAGATTAAGATTTGAGAAAATGAACAATGGTATCAACACACTTAAAATTTTTGAAGGCTATTATCAAAATAAGATTAGTATTAAATATTCTTTATTTTATAGATTAAACAACATTTAATGAAA